>VZSV01000193.1:1198232-1250127 GCA_013398735.1 Nothocercus julius | reverse complement strand
TACTGCCATTTAAGAGAAATCAGAACTGAAAAGCAGCTGTCAAACTTTAATTTCCTGGCTAATGAATGACCACAAATCCATTCTTTAATGATTCTTGACCCTAGAAACAAAATGTATTAGCACTCTCAGATTTTGCACAGTAGTGCTAAATGGGGCATGTAATGTACTAATTTAGTGCCTCTTTAGCATAATCGCAACCTACATGCACGGCTACATTTCCTTGGCAGGCAGCTTGCATAAGACCTGCAAAGAACTTACGCAGGACGTTTCACCCTATTATTCATTTATCTGATGCCTGGGAATCGATATATGTGATTTTTTTTTTTTTTTTCCCCTGACATGCCTTCTCCGCAGAAAAGCATAAAGTCATCCATTGATCTTCCTGATGTGATTAAAATATCACGAATTTTGTGCTTTCGCCTGCCTGCCTGCCATGGGGAGATATCTATTTTGGAAGTATGTTTAACCTGTGAATCTAAAACTCTCTAAAAAGGTTGTGTTGGTATATAAATCCTACTTTAAAGAAGACAGACAGGCTCAAGCCGAATAAATTGCACTGGTCAAAGGCTGTATTTAGCATATTGTTTTGAAAGAAGCAGGCATGGAAATTATTACTGGCAAAGTGAAATTTTATTTTGGAAAACATAATTTTCTTGAACGTTATCCTAAAAATATATGTTTAGGTCTGGTCTGATTGTCCCACTCAGATTGAAAGTAGCCTGAGAGACTAAAGCACTCTGCTTGCTGGCTACCAGCCTCATTTTTTTTATAGCTTTCCTTTCGTTGTTTGACTCAGAAAAACACGGCAAAGTTGTCTTGTAACATCTACAAGACAGTACCATTTTCCTTAAGCATCTCTTGAAGTTCCAGCAACCCTGTGGCAAGCCTCATTCAAAGCCTTCATCCAATTTTTTAATAATATTTTTATTTGCTGTCCATTTTAATTGTAATTTGTACTTGTGTCATCATGAAACGGCTTTCAGAATAACTGTTCTTGCCAGGGTTTTACCTTCCTCTGACACCTCCTCTTTGTTTTAAAACTTTTTGAGACAGAGGAGGGTGAATTAGTGCAGTGGATGAGCCCTCTGGAGGGGGATTTTTCCAATGTACTTTCAGGAGAGGGGGATCCAGGTGGAGCCACACACAGGAATCCTGAAGATGCTATTGCTATGGCATGACAAGACCTTGCAGCAGTTTGCCAGGTCCTACCTGCCCAGGTGCAGATAGTGTCCAGTGTGACAAGATCAGGCTTCCTGCTTGCTTAGTGCAGTTGCACATATGTCATTTATTATATTAGCATGTACTGGGTCGAGTTGAGATTAGGCCATATAGGTACGCAGAGGTCCTTGCAGTGGCTCTACAGTGGGCAGAACATTGCCCATGCCACACTCCTGCATGGGGCCTGTCAAGAAACCAATCCTTCCTAGACCTTGTTGTGCCTTTACATACGTGGGACTCTGGCCTGGGAGCTCAGGCAGTCCCCATCCCTCAGCTTTGCAGGGCGTGAAGAGATGTGGAGCAAGCAAACATGTACTGGAAACAGTCTTTGCAGTTACTAGAGAAGGTGTGAAGCTCCACACCTCTTTCTGCTCCCTGTGTGTCTCGGCACTGCTGGAGGTGTTCAGCCAATTAGTGTGACCAATCCCTTCCTAACTGTTTTTATTTCCATGTGTAGGCTGCACTTGAGAGAGAGAGAGAGAGAAGCCTGGAGAAATGCCAGTGTCTTTCCAGAAATTCAGGAAAAGAAAATGGGATTGTGAAAGAAAATTGTGCTGACATAGGAGTTCCTAAGGTAGGTTACATGGGCTAGCAGTGCTCGCCTCTGCTGTGAGCAGTGTGACCCACAGAGAGGGGAATAGGATGATCACTTAACAGTCAGAGCCTTTGGGGCCAAAGAGGCTGAATTTGCAAGTAAGTATGAGGGCAGAGCTCTAGTATTTGGGCCAAAATCTCCCTGGAAACCTTAATGCTCAACCTTCATCTTACAGCCTGGGAGATGCGGAGGCAGCAACCGTGCTATGAGTGGAGGTCCAGGTGACCTGAAGCTGCTTCACAGAGTTAAGGATGATCTGCGCTCCCCCTGCTCCAGCATCCGAACCCCCATCTGCCCTGGGGTCTTTGCAAGGCCTAGGGGCTTGTCAAGTCCCATTGAGAACAATCCTTCTCCTTAGGAGAAAAACTCAATCCTGTTGCCCTCTCACATAGGACTCCAGCTTATAGGGAGGGTTGTCGGTGCTCGAGGATATTTGCTTGATGTTCATTCACAGGGCGCGGTGAACTTCCAATGCTGTCTACAGCTGCTTAAGCTATAGTTCCCACAGCTAGGATGAGGTCTTTGGAGGCAAAAGTGTCTTTTTGATTTGAAGAGAGCATTGCAGAGCGGTTTTAGGAGGAGAGGTTTTCTCTGTGATATGGAAATGATTCCTGACTACAGTTTATTGAACTGCAGAAAAAGAAATAGGGCACGTAACTGCTGTATTTGTAATTCCTGTGCTGCAGTATTAGCAAAAAGGTAACAAGCAAGCAAGGCTTATCATTGTTGCAGCTGTTTTTAGCAAGTAATGTGGAAAAAAAAAAAAATGCATTTTGTGCAGAGATAATTCACAAAGAGTTAAAACCTTTACCAAGTTGACCAGGTAACAATTTTTCTTTCATCTCCAAAAAACCACTAATGTTAAGACTTAATTACATGAACATTTATAGACCTTAAAGAGGTTCTTTTTGTTAGGTGCTAATTCCGTTGCTATTATTAAAATAATAATTAACCATAATAAATTCAGAGCAATCACTTTCCATGGTTTTGCTTTGCGGTGTCTGTACAACTTAGAGCTGACTATTACTGCAGGGTCAGAAAACAGCCCAGTTCCTACAGATGTCTGTTCTGCTTTGAACAGAATTAAACCTATCTTCTCCAGTTAAGACCCTGATTTAATATATGAATTTTTAAGGTGATAGCTGTACTACTGTAATATCTGCCTGCCTTGCAATGCTTGCTGCAGCAGATTGTAGGTGAGTGACCAGCTCTGGAGTGATGATGAACAAGTACAATGGTAGCAATAGCACAGTGTGGGGGATGAGGAATGCCCCCTGAAATCTTGGCAGCCACCCTGTCAAGGCGGTTTCTGTCCCTTTGTCTGCTGCCCAAGCTTGCCAGGTGACGTCGGGAGAGCGGCACTGAGCAGCGCCGGGGACTGAGCTGTGGGTCCCTGGTAGCGGTGCTTATGGAGCTGCTGGGCCCCAGTATAGTGCTGGGCTACAATGCCTTGACATGCTGAGCACTGCTGCAGGAATGTGCAACTGTTTCTGGCTATGAGTAATTCTTTGAGTGGCAGCTCTTTACTGATCTGGGGCAGTGGGGGCTGAACCCTTTGCTGAGTGGATGCTACTGGGTGCTGCTGTGTGTATCAAGGCATTGTGCTTGGGCATAAAGCAATGCTGCTTTTTTAAAGAAAAAATGGGCTATTATGCAAGTGTAGGATTTATCTAGGAAGCCTGGGCATTGTGTTTCAGTTGTGTCCTTGTTGCTAATTAGGAAGGCAAGAACAGTATCTTTGGAAGATCTAAGATCCTGCGGCTGGTGCAGCAGTTACCTTCAGAGATGAAGGAGCCAAGTGGGGAGCAGCCACTCCTGCCCTGTGTGGTTGCCAGTGACACCTGAACTGTGGTGAGTTTGGCTGTTCTAGAAGACAACTGAGGGGTGCACACAAGGACTGTCCCCATCAGTATGTGCAACTCGAAACCTGCTCAGTGCAAAGCTAAACCTATTCAGCTCTTACCACAATCCATGTTGGGGGCTGCATCAGAGCTGCCAGGCTCAACTCTCTCCCAACACCTGTAGCCAAAAGAGGTGCCCTGCACCCCACCCTGGGTGGCATGTCCCACTCCTGCTGTCAGTAACTCCTATATTTTTTTGTGACAACAGAGGGCACCAGCGACCCTTCATAATGCTGGACTCTGCCCTGCCTGGGCTCCTTGGGCCCCTGCAGGGTTGCTCAGTGCATCTTCTGACATGAGAAAGCAGCCTTCAAAAAACCACAGCGTGCTCCTCAGGTTTTGATGAATGCATGCAGTGGGGTTTGCATCTCCCAGTAGGTCTGTGTGGGTGTCTGTAATGAGGCCTAAGTCAGCCTTTATGATGAGTGGTGGCTTGGATACAGGTGGTCAAGGTGTATGTTGGGCACTGCACATGCATGGCCAGGAGCAGGGAGGACTTGCACCCAGCAGACTGCCTGTGAGGCTTTTGGATTCCTCAAATTGGTTCATTCTGCTCCTGCAGCCCTGCAGGGCCAACTACACCCAAGCAGAAGATGGGAACACAAGGTTAATCATCAGTGCAATGGTTTTTATCAGAGGCTGGTACTCATTCTCCCCTGGTTTACAGCTGAGTTTAGCCTCACTAACCCTTTATCACATGCAAGACATGCTAAGAGCAAAGGCTGTTTGGACTAACCTAAGCTAGTTCCAAGTTACTCGGTTCAAATATTCGTACCAAGGAAGCAAGGAGCTGAGTGCAGACCTGCTACCTGAGCCTGGCTATCCTGGTGAATCTGGCAGTCCTCTGAGCTGCTGAGGTGAGATGCTTAGCAGCACCTGCATTAATCAATTGAGAGGTAAACTGTCACAAACTGCCCTGAGGTGGTTTAGGCATTCCCTCCCCTCCTCAAAGCAGTAGGAACCAGGCTGCTTCCAGCCTCTTCTGCCAATGACATTGTGCAAATCCTCTCTCCTTCTGCCCACCCACGTGCGTTTATCACATCTGCAGGTGTGTGCAGCTCTAAACAGCTTGCTAAGGGATGCAGAAAAGTTTAAGCTGTATTTGTTACTTTATGAAGCACACCTATATGAGCAGGTGGGTAACGAGCACTTCTAGTGCTAACACTTATTTTGATAACCATACCACAGTGCAAAATAATCAGGGAGAGATGCAACAAAACACAGGAACACGTATGATGAGCAGCCCCTTTAGGAGAACACTCTGATTCACTGCTGTTGTGAAATCAGAAGCAGGCTGAGATTTTATTCCTGCTTTCTTCCACACAGTGCTGGGAAGGAGTTCATTTCTGCTCTGGTTCATGGTTCATCCTTCTTTGTTTCTTCTTTAATTTGTGTGAGGAAGATGAAGGGAGAAAAAAAAAAAAACAAAAATGGAGGGGAAACAGCTCTGAGCAAAGAAGAAATGTCACATGGTACTAAAAATACCACCCATCTCAGTGACATTAACAGGACTGCTTGTCAGAGTAAGAGCAGCTCACTCGATCCCTTGAGTAAGGTCTGAGCATCCGAATAGACAGAACCTGGCAAGATCAGGCCATGGAGCTGTAGATATGAACCATAACCAGAGTCTGTAGTGGGGCCCCATGATCTTCACTCCTGCGAAGTTGATACATCTTGTTTATTACAGCTGGACCATTTGCAAGCCAAAAGATTTATTCGCATGAGCATAGGACATTGGATGCTCTGTTCATCCGAAGTCTAGAAACACGAAGGTCCCAAGTTTCTTCTGCTGCTAGGGGACATGTGAAAGCTTTGAACACGTGATACAGAGATAAGTAGAGACATATGCCTTATGCCAGGCCAAGATGTTTTTATAAAACAGCTTCTGGCCACGTCTGGTAAAGCATTTAATAACTTTGCTGCCAGCAGCCAAAAGGCAGTCAAATATTTAAAAGCAGCAATAAAAGTTCCTGTGTGAGTCAGACTCCTACAGAAATCCTGCTAGTGAATTTCCCCATGGTAACCTGCAGGACTAGCTGGAAAAAAAACACCGCAAAATTCTGCTGGTATGAAGTATTTTTTTTAACTATTCTTTGGAAGTGGCATGGAATGCCCCTGCAAAGCCCCTGAAACCAGATACCAAGCTATGTGCAGCCTGAACAGCAATTCTGGTATTTTTTTCTTAAATTACTGTAGCTACAAATGCAATTTTACTCCTAGGGAATCACAGAGAGGTCAGTTTCTGTGTGACCTTTATGTGGCATCTCACTTGCTTGTGGAAGATACATGACTGTATTTCTTTAACGTGAACTCCAGCAGACTCGAATGTCCATACCACAGATGGAGTGAAATGCTGCCCTGACATGTGCGTGGCCTGGGCTCAACTCCCTTCTTGCTGAGCTTCCCTCTTGTAGTGCTAATGAAGTACCTCTTCTTTTTCTTTCGAAGACCTCAGGTGATCCCTTTCCACTTGCAAAGTGCAGGGAGAAGCCTGGGCTTCTCTGGAGATGAATCTCATTAAGATTCAAGGGCAGAGAAATTTCTCTGCTAATCCTTCCTGCCACCAAAGCCTTGTGAGTGAAGAGCATGTCCTGGTTTGGCCGCGCTGCAGGCAGTGGTGCTGGCAGCCCAGCACTAGGCAGTCACGGGGACGGCCAAGTAGCTCTTAGCCCCAGGTTCCTGGTGCTGGTGGATGCAGCTGTTCTCCCCAGCTCCCAACACCTGCCTGGCAGGTCGTGTCATGGTATATCCCCTTCCTTGCTAGTCTGAAGTAGGGCGGGTTGGTGCCTGCTTGTATTTTGTGAACTCTTTCCACACTGCTTTGTGGGACAGTGTCAGGAGCCAAAATCTCATTTGGATGCTCTTCTCTGGAGCACATGGAGCTGATCTGAAAGCATCGCATACCCTGAATTCCTCCTCCCTCCCCCAAGGGCTTGTCTCTTCTGTTCCACCTGAAAATCCCCTGGGAGCTATTATTCCTGTTTCTTTGTCACTTCCAGTAATTTTTTTCACTGAAATGGGGAGGGAAAAGTCAGAAAGTCATTTCCCCAAAATAGTGCATCAGGAAATGCTTTGTTTCAGTTTTGCTGTAAAAAAGCAGAGTAGCTGATGAGGAAGCTAAGTGTCTCTTAGAGCTGCCTTGCAGATCATGCTGCCCCAGCGGGACAAGGTCAGCGCAGCGTGGGAAACCTCACGGGGGAGGCTTTGCCCTAGGTGACATCGGGCTCCCAATGACAGGGGTTGCCTGCTGCAGGGAGCAGTCTGCCTGCAGGGATGCAGCTTGGGATGTCCTAATTCCCAGTTCTGTGCTCTAGCCATAAACCTCCCTCCTTGCCTAGCAGAAGAAAGCCTGAAATAACCTGCCTTTCCTCCTGCCCCATTTACAAGGCTCTTCAATTTGAATGTATGATCGTTCGAATAACCTGCAGGCAGGATGAAGAAAGTTGCTCTTGTGATAGTGCATGAGGACAGCACTTCTTGTGCGTGGAAAACCAGCTCTCTGCCTCTGGGCCTGCAGAGGGGGCCTGCAAGCCACAGCGTGGGTAGTGGGTCCCAGCTACCTGCCAAGGGATAGAGAGGAAAACCAGGGAGGAGCATGGAGAGCAGGAGACACCTTCTCCTTGCCCTGGGCCTTGTCCCCCAGACCCCAGCTCTCTGGGTGGTGCTTCCCACAACCTGTCTGGCCGGGCAAGCTGTCATGTGAAGGTGTCTGACCTTCTGAAGATATGCCCTGTGCAGGCTGCTCTGAACACAACAGAGAGGAAAGAGATACCAAAGTAGTATCTGGTTACAAACCTTAGCTTCCTCCTTTCTTCCTCTCCAGGGCAGGAGGTCTCCCCTCCTCAGCGTCAGGAGAAACTCTTCCAATGGAGTATTTGACAGGGCAAATTTACTACACGCCTGCTATGATACTTGTCACAGATTTGGGTAGCAACAACTGCATGCTTCTCTCCTCGGGAAGCCCCACGAGCTGCCTGGGCTCAGCTCCCAGCCGCCGCTCCGCGTTCCCGGGGGCGCAGGGAGGAGCCGGCTCTCGCAGCCGGCCCTGCCTGCGCACACGCGCCACGCTCGCTGCGCCCGAGCACGCTGCGCTGCCCGCGGGGCCGCGCGGTTCAGCGGGGCAGCCAGTGACAGTGAGGTCCTGCCGGTTTCACAGGCTTGGGTCCTTGTGAGATCTGCTGTGCAGTTCAGTATATTTATCTTATAATGACAGTGCAGCCCTGGGGCTTGTCTCTTGATTAGGTCCTCACTGATGCAACGCCTCGGTGTTGCATCAAAACAGACGTTCAAGCAGATGGGGTCGTGCTCCCAGGAGGAGGCAAGGCGCTGATCCAGATTGCAAAGTTTGCATTTGTTTATATGCTTGGATTTTTTTCTATTTATAATCATGCAAATCTGGGATGGCATCGATGACCCCCTGCGCTTCCCACGTTGCTCCTTGTGTATCAACAGAGCAGAGCATACGCCAGCACATGCAGCAGGAGGAATAACTGGGGTTTTTTTCTAGCTCTTACTAGTGATAAGCAAAGGAAAACCTCAGTTTGGCCTTTCAGATCCCCCAGATGAAGATTAAGTGACACTTGTCAGGTATAAGCAATGGAGCTACTTGGAAATTTGCAGCACTGAAAAGACACCGTGTGTCCCATTCTCACCCCCCAGACCTCGGCATCCAACATGGGAGCATCCACTGATTAGGATTTGTCATGAGCAGACTTGTTGGTCACCTTCTGCTGATGGGATGTACAGATGCTGGTGTTTCCTGTGCAGTGGCAAGTTCATGTGCCACAGCAGTTTGTGGGGCTGTGGTAATTCGTGAGGAACAGGAAAACCTAGTCTTATCTTCAGGGAGAAAACTGCTGAGCTTCAGGTTTCAAAGCCCTTGGTTCAGTGGAATTACAGGTTCAAATCCTGAGAGGTTCAAACAAGGTCTTTCTTCCTTAGAGACAAATGGAGTGTCATGAGGTAAATTGCCTATGATTCTTTTTGTTAGATGCTGTGTGACTTTGAAAACGGCATCGTGACAAATCTCGGCTTTCTGCAAAACAAATAACTGTTTCATTTATCAAAAAGGTTTGCTTTCACAAATGTCGCCAGCCTTTTAAGGCATGAAGACCCTTGGGAATGAAAGAGAGCAGGAACGCAAGGTGCTACTTTTCTTACTCTATTTTATTTGACATTTCCCCTTTTTTCTGCTTATTTGGAAAAGCCCCAGTGAGGGGTGATGCCTGGCAGAGGCAGTTTCCAGCAGAAGTAGTGAAGTGCGACAAGGAGGAGCCTGAGCTGCCTGACTTCTCCTTGGGGAGGTGAGAAGGGACCGTGCCCGCAGTGTCCGTGCTGCATGGAGTCACCCCTGCCTCGGAGGAGCCTGGGGGTCGTTCTTCTCCCCAGGGCAGCATCAAGCCTGTTCTTGGGGCTCTAGCGATATAAGATACTGTTCCTCTGGGGCTGATAAAATCACGACATCAGAATTGATCAGTGGTGAATAACCAGTGTGTTTCTGCCCACTTGACTGGGACAACGCTTCCTTGGCACCAATTCCTGACAGAGCATGAGGTTCTTTGCTCGTGTCTTTTACAGACCATCAATACAGAGTAACAGCTCAGCTTTGCTGTGTGTAACATGGCACACAACACAGGCATAATTGTTCCAACAAGACACCTGTTGAACACAAATATCACAGGTGAATTCCCTCTCAGGACTTTTAGCAAGATGTCTGGAGATATCTGACAAGGCAGGGAAACTGTTTTGAAACTTTCCTCTGTTTTTCTCTTCTCTTGGAAATATCTTGTGTGTTTAACCATTGCCACATACTTGTTCCTTGTCTAAGAATATAATGCACCAGGTGAAATGTCAAAAAGTACACAGTGCTTAGCATGATCCAGAGTATTTTAGAACTTGAGCAACAGACACTTATTTATTCTGTGCTTGATATAGCAAACCCTTGTGGTGTCCAGCCAGCATCCTAGTAATATTTTTGTAAGACAAATGACTCAAGAAGAACTGCATGCTGCTTTTGTGTCTTCTACTGGATGCCCTCAGTGCTTTGAAAGTGCCTGAGAGTCCTAAGTAGGGAGCAGGAATTGGCATCCCCTGTTTACACGTGGGAAAACAGAAGTAAAAGGGGTTTATGGCTCCTGTTTCCAAAAGTAGCCACTAGATTTGAATCTTTGTCTTTTTTGGTGCCAAACTGTGGGAGATTTTAACGTTCTCGCATGTGTGCAGAACAAAGACCAACTGTTCGCTGGTTTAGCTGGTTTGACTTGTACATAGCTCTGTTGAAAAGGTACCTTAGTGTGAAGTCTGTGTAACTCTGTGAAGAAGCAGATGTTCCCTCCGTCCCTATTGCCCATCAGGTCTGGATTTTAGCAGTGCCTCAGCTGAAGCCAACAGTGTTTGCACTGTCCAGCGCTGCTGAGAGCTGGGCCAGGTGTTAGATCAAATGTCTGGAGCTGAGCGTGTAACATTTTTTTCAGATGTGATTCTCAGTGATTTTTTTCCAGACAGATGCGGGAAGTCTGTGGTAGAGCTGGGAACAGAGCCTGTTCCTGTGCTGTGAGGGGCTGTGCGTCTGACAAGACACAGGCACATCTGTACAAAATAAATGTTATGATTTCATGGCTGGAGCTGAATGGCACCCGACAGTTGCACGAGAGAATTTTTCCCTAGTTTTCAGGTTCACAAGGGTTTACGCTGTAGCTACAGCCTCAAAAGCTCTGACATTCAGCAGGGGAGTAGCTTGGTGCTTCATTTTGGGTCAGTCATTTCAGGGCAGCTTTCCAGAGAGTTGCCACGTTTCTGTGTGTAGCTCAGTTAAAGGATGGCCTTCGTGGAGGGTAAATGGGCAAGAACACTTAGGTTGCTGCCCATCTAGAGGTGAAAAACACATTAAAAGGCTGATTTGAATATCAGCTTGCACCAAGGAAGATTATTTTGCTCCAGTATGTTGCCTCCAGTTGTATGTAGTAAACTGTATCCTGACCTGAGCGAAGGGACATGTCTTTGCCCTCTTTGCATGGATGCAATTCCAAGGTGCACATTTTTCTGGCTTGGTGTTTACATAATTCAGGCCCAAAGATTACTTTCTCATGACGTCCTGTGATTTGTTTAAAATGTGCTGTTTCCATTGGCTGCACCTGCTCTCCAGGATATGACCCAGGAGTAGACATGGAGAAGGCACAAAGCCAGTGACACACGTGCAGTTCCCGTGGGAAGTGCAGGCAGATATTTCTCCACATGCAGTAAAACGTCAGGCCCTTGGTGTCTGCTCTGTCCCTTTGCTAGGATGAAGCTGCTGGCACCAGGCCTCCTACCACAGAGAGGACTGTGATTCTGCCTTCACTGAGCCTGCTCGGACAGCCTCAACCTGAAACCTCAACCCAAACACTCCTCTGCTGGCACGGGTGAGGGATTGCTGCTTTCTTTGAGTAAAATTGCAGTCAGGTTTAATTTTCTTCTCATTTGCATTTTAAAAGATGCTAGATATTGAGCTGTCATTAGATTTAAAAAAAAAAATGAATTCAGACTAAAAAGCAGGAGTTACTGCTTCCTTTTATCAGAGAATTCTTTTTTTTTTTTTTTTTTTTAAGGCAAAACTGCTTTCATAAGAAAATTTGTTGAAGAACATTCTGGTTGAAAGTATTTCAGCTATTGGCCATATGAAGGAGGAGAAGCCCCCTCAGGCTCTTCCCACTGTGAAAATGCAAGTATTTTCTGCAGTAAAAGCTGAATCTTTCACCTGTGGTTGAATTCGCTGTTTTTTGATCGATATCTCTGCCACTGAAGCACGTAAGCGCAGGGAGTTTGGGTGAAACCCTAGCCGATATGCGACAGGGAGCAATCTTGGGCTGGCAACAGGATGGATCCAGTGACCTATTAAGCCATTTCCTTCTCTAATTGCTATGATTCTATGGTTTAAAGAATTACACGACGTGTATTTTAGTTGGAACAAGACACTATTATTGAGTAAAGTGCATAATAATTGTGTTTCAGGAGGTGAAATAAACGTCTATCACCAGACACTTTAATCCATCATTGTACTTTGCTAAATTACTGAAATTGCACTACATTCAATACTAAAATTACTTGTAATAAAGTGATTGCTGAACTGACACTCACAGAAAGATGTCTAGTACCTACATTTGTTTTCTTAACTGACAATTTTAGGCTTCAGTCTAGGGAGGGAGGAGCACCCCCAGCCTGCATTTTATTTAATAGAAATGGAGAGCACGTAGCCCTTGCAGAGTTGAAGTCTTTTAGCACTAAAGGACATGCCTGAACGAAATGGTCTCCAATTTCCTACAGCTTTCAGGTTCTTGCCTAGGTCACTGGACGGATCTATTTTGCCTACATTTACAGAAATATTAGATTTTGATTCCAGCCTCTTTTTTTTTTTTTTTTCTTTTTTAATAATATACCGTTTATTTATGTAGTTCTGTATTTTCTTCACAGGGCATTCTTAAATTAATGCCACATTTTGCAGATTGATCTAAGTGGCTTGGCTAAAAATATATAGCGTGATCATTGCTCCTGGACTGCTCAAAAGGCATGTTCTTCATCCTGGATCTCTAATAGCACTTTGGAGGTGCCTGTGACTTTTGTTGCTTCTTCCTCCTGCAGTTCCACTGGCCTGGAGGGATTTTAGTTGGCATAAAGCAAAAGTAAAATCAGAGTTCATTGTTTCAGTGCCTGGATACGGCATTTAGCTAGCCCACTTAAAAGGATATTTTGTGGCCACGTGAAGGGTATGTTTTTTTATTCTGAAGAAGCTAACAAACTGCATACTTAACTGATGTTTAGCTAAACAGAGTTCTCTTTAAAAAAATACTTTAACTGATGTAGGTAGTCCCATGATTGGGAGAATACATGGTCATTTTTTTACTTCTGGCTAAGCCGTATCCTTCTGCAAAGGTATCTAACTCCTTTCTCATGAGATTGAGTGAACAGCTGAGGAAATATCTGTTTTATATAGGGAAAAATATTTTACTGTAATATGGAAATAATAATTTGATTATAGCTCACAAGAAATTTATTACTGACTCCTACCCTTGGAAAACTGACTTATTTTCTGAAGAACAAATTCTTTTCCTTCTCGGGGCTTTTCCTAGCCTGGCTCAGAATAGGCCTTTAAGAAATTTAATTGGAGTGTATTAGAATTTCTGTTTGAAAGAGAAACACATGCTCCATCCAGGAAACACTGAAGTTCAGTCACCTGTTGATGCTCTATGGCATCAGCCGAAGGGAAGAAACCCTTCTTTATGGCAGGTGACATAACCTTAACTATCCAACATATACATGTTTTTTTTCTGCCTCTCCTGACATGAAAGGAGATGTGAATGTCTCCTTCATTAGCAGTCACTATATAACATATTCACATACTGCAGGGTCTATTAAAAAGCTAAGCAAATATGAGGAATTCTGAGGGGAAGGAATTAAAACTGTCCGTTTTTTTTCTCCCAAAATAAATATGCGAGTTAATCTGAAAAAGCAGAGTGCCAAACATTCATCCTATGTGCTGAAGTGACTCATGGTGACAGTAGACAGTTTTATAGTGCAATTTCTTTACTTGTGCTGGAAAAGGATTTCTTCCAAGCGACACTTATGAAACAATTAACTGTTCATGGATAATCAGATTTGTATGGAAATGTGAAGATGTGCAATTTAGCTGTGATCTCAGCTGGAAAGTTACTGAGGGTGGTGGGCCATACTCTCCAGAAAAAAAAATCCCCTTCCTTCTGCTAAATGGCACTTTTGCTGAAATGTGCTGGATTCAACCAAGTAACAGCTCCCTTGACTTTCATGGCTAGGATGACATGTGACTGATTTGCATCATTAGAGATCCTTGCTGATGACTGACCTGCTTTGCATACAAATGAGACCTGACCTGAACAGCAGTTCAGCTGGTAGATGCGAAGGATTTACAGTGCTGGATCAAGTGCCCTCCTAACAGCTCTCAGTGTTTGGGGAGCCTCCAGGGAGGTGATGCTGCCTGTAGACGTGATGCTACAAGGTGAGGACCCCACCAACCTTGCTCCACCGTGCCCAGGGCAGCCAGGCATTGCCAGCCAGGCTTGTCACTGGCCTCAGGGCCAGTCTGTACAGGGCTCTGGGCATACATAGACACACGCCATGCCCAACACAGCACCCATACTAATGGTGGGTTGAAGCAGAGCAGTGCTGACAGTGTAGCAAAGGCTTTTCCATTGTCCTGAGATGCTGCCTGTGGGACCTGCACTGCTCAATGTCAGAGATATCACTGCCAGAGCAGCTGAATTCAGAAAAATCTTTAGAATGCTTTCAAGAATGCATTTAAAAGTGCTGGTCATCAAGCTATTCTAGCACATGCAGACAAAATGTGTTGGTCTTGAAAGGATTCTTTGGCACTGCTTATTCCTCCAGTGAAGCTGATAGGACCACACTGATCATTCCCTTTACTATCAGCTGTGCAGTGAAGTCCTGACTATACAAAGGCTGAGAGGTGAAAGCAGACACCTGGCACTTCTGCAGTGTGCCTTAAGCACAGAACTGTGGATGGTAGAATCCTTCCGATGCTATTTATTGTGCGGGCAGAACTCAACCTCTTATAATCACATCCTCCACTCGTGAGTGTGGTTGGCTTTAACTCCAGGTTAAAGGGGTGTTGGGATCCCAGATGGAAGGGGAAGCTGTTTGGCTTTCAGGGCTTTGTTTACTTATATAAGGCCTAACAAACATGGTTGTTAAGGCCCCTTAGGAGGCCTTTCTTATGAAGCTAGGGGCTATTGGATTAGGCAAATGAGAGCCAGAGATTTGCCTAATAGCTTGACAGTCCATGAGGGATTAGACAGTTGTGGGCTGGTGTAAACTTGTGGGACAGAGGTGCTGTGGTGTGGGTCCCTTCTTAGCCGTGGATAAATGTCTTGTCAATATAGGTTAATCTTGTTTGCCTTGTCTTTCATAATGCTGCATTACAGGACACAGCCTCTGCCAACTTAATCACCGTTGGAATTGAGTTGTAGGCTTTTGTTTCATGCACACACCACCTCCTTCGCACAGCACTTTTGGCATTGCAGAGGTCAGTAATTAACAGTAATTTTTAGATTGTGTTGGTCCAAGCTCCTGAAACAGTTGCTACTTTGAGATGAAAGCTTCAGTCCCAGCTGGCTGAAGGCTGCTTCCCTAGGGAGGCCCCTCTGCTGCCTGCCCTGGGGATAGGATGCTTCATGCTCCTTTGTCAAACACTGGCGTTAACTAGGGGTCTTCTTCCCCAAATAACCTAGCTGCCCCTCTCACTGAGCTGCCCTGTCATTATGCTATGCTTGGGGCATCACCACAAAGGTGGCACCCTTGGAGAACACCTACATAGAGCACCCCCTTGGCTTGGCACACTCTGACCCTTTTCATTTAATTGCCAGTGGGAGTTTGTGGCAACTGTCCTCAGAGACATGAACCAATTAACAGTGCAACCAAAGAGCTAGGGCTATTAAGGAATCTTAGAGTGAATTTGGGACTGCTTTGCCCCCAGGTCTCTTTACCTTAGTCTGATGGGCTATCGGTGTGGATGGGGCCACCCTGTCTGGCACTGGCTCAGCCCAGGGTAGAAGGGGCAGGGGGGAACTCCTCCAGCCTCCTCTCAGAGAATGGGTTGCTCTTCAGCGCAGTCAGATCCTGGCCTGCAGCATCAGCAGTGTCACTGCAGAGATGTTGGTATTGCTCCTGCATGGCTTAACGGAGCATCGTAGCTTGCTGCTGCTTGTCCCGTACATCGAAGATTTCTGCTCGTGGCCCACTCAAAGAGCAGTCACCTCTGCTGAGCTTGATTTGCCCCACTCTGCTTTCACAGCACAACCCATTTTTGTCTCATTAAGGTCAATGTTTATTACACTTTCTAGGTGTCCTCACATTTCCTCAGTCCTCCCTACAAGAACATGAAGCAAAGCAAGGTCTAACATGAGAGGTGCAGGCCAAACATCTGCAGCCACGAAGGACACGTGGCCCTGATCCTTGGCTCGTGGATGTTTGTCAGAGCAGAGGGAGCCAGCAAGATTCACAGCAGAACATCCCCCAGCAGGGAGGCAGCCTCCCCTGAGCCTATTAGCATCTGCATGGCACTGGCAGGGGACAGAGCAGGTGGGAGGAAGAGCTCAAGCCAGTCCCATTTGCCCCACAATAGGCGGCATCTTGCTCAGTTGTGCAAATTGTCCTTGCGCTCCAGGGAGCCCTAAGCCCAAATTGCTGCTCCTCAGGAAACCCAGCCCATCCTACCCCCTCATCACAGGGCTCACCCCTCAGCATGGCCTCTTAGCCCTGCATTGGATGGCAGTGCTAGAGGGAGAGATGGGGCCTGCATCAGTCACCGTGCTGGAGTGCCAGGTGACAGCTTCCCCTCAACAGTGATGGGGAGAGATTGCCTTGTATGTGTGTGCTAATGGCAGGCACCTGGACTCAACAACTGCAGGAACAGTGGTGTGAAAAAGTGCCCTAGGTCTTCTCCCTGACATCTTCACTTGCCCAGGGGAGAAAAGCTGTAGGTGCCAAAAGGGTTGTAAATAGAGTCCTTGCGGGCCCGTTCCTTTGCTAATGCATCCCTGAGAAAACATCGAGGCTTCTTGGATGAAAAGGGCAGCAGAGCAGTGAGCTGCAGCCATGGTAACAGCAAAGACTCTCACCAGCTTCACAAATGTAGTGTGGTCTCCTATGCCACCCACCGGCTGCTGAGCCAGGTCAAGCCATGGGAATTTCCTGGATGACCCATTACCTGGAATGCCTTCTGTCTCTCACCCACTTCTCTATGGCTTCCTTCCCCTGCAGGTAATGGAAAGTTGTTAGTTGCCATGGGAACACAAGTGGGAGAAGCTCTTAGGAGAGGATGTGTGATGGGGATGTGTTTTCCCTCTGTGTTGCAGCTTTCAGTTGTGCCTGTGGCTTTGCTGTTCCCCACAAACATAGCTCTGGGCATGGATGAATCTGGGAAACAACAGCTGGCCAGCACAGAGCCTAGAACACACCAGGGCATCCGTGATGCTGTCTCAGAAGAGACTGTGGCATCTTCTGCATCATCTGTGGAGAGGGACTCATATAAATGTAAGATTGAGAAGTAAGCTTCACCCTGTATGTGTGTATGTATATGCGCTACTGCTCATGTTCCTTTGCACTAGAGCTTAGTGAAAGCTCACCCAAGTAAGTGAGCTGCTTGGGAAACACATCTGGGAGAACAGGGTTGTCCTGGTTCTCTTTATCTCTGCTAATGGCAGAAAGGCTTCACATGTTTGGCCTTCTCTGCTGCACTCTGGCTGCAGCTGGAGTGAGCCTGTAGCTGCGTAGTGCCCTAGGTCGACTTTGCACTGCTCTGTAGGAGCAAGGTGGTCTAAAGAGCTTTATTGCTGCACTTACTAATACTCTGAACTAATTAATCCTACTAATGCAGAAAACCCTGCGTGACAATGAAGCCCTTGGTCTTCTTTCACATCCTTCCTTACTTTTAACCCCTTTAACATTTCTTGACTGTAGCTGAGGAGTCCTGCCTGTGATAGACCAGGTACACCAGGTGGCAAAAGGCAGATTTTTTGCACAGCATATACTCTTGGTGAAGTGACCGTGCTGAGTTTGGATCCTGCCTCTCACAAGACCTCACTGCTGTTTCTTACGTTGGGAGGAAACTTTTCTCTTCACCAGGCCTGGAGCTAGTTTGCATTTTGGCATTGGCATTTTGGTTGCAGACCAGTCCCAGGAGATTCTTGGGCTGGAGGACAATTGATATCTAACCAAAACACACGTGCTACCACACATGCTCTGACAACCACCATTCCTCAAAAAACAACCTTCTGCCACCATTCCTTCTCTAAGAACAGGAGCTTTATGGAGCAGCGTCCTCCATTCTTGTGGAAAAATGACCCCTTGGAGAGTAGGAAGAGGAAGGAGACAGCTCTTGGTCTGGGCATGATGCTGGGCAGCCCAGGGTACCCATCACTAAGAAAAGCTCGTGTTTTATTCGTTATCTCTGAGAGCTAGGCTTCATTGACAGAACAAATCACTTTACAGAGGACTGGCACTTGCTTATATACCTCCTGTGCCCTCTGCATGTCCTACTTTAAGGGTTTGCAAATCGCACAGTCCAGGGCTAGCCTTTCTACCAGCAAGGAGCTGTTGGGGCAAACCTTCAAGATCCCAGAATGAAGTTCTTTGGCCATCTCCATTTGTACTGTCCAACTGTATGCAGGAGAAATATGCTGGGGAGAGAACCTGTCACAGTGTCCATCACTGAACACAGTGAGCCCTTGCCTCTTGCTGTGCCTTTAGAGACCACTTTGTTCTCTGGTTCCTTTTCTTTAACTAGTTCTGTCTTTACTTGTTTCAGTCCTTGTACTTAGACAAGATGCAAGTTTTGCATAATAAAGGAGCTTCCTAATAGCTGACTGTGTATCCTGCTGCTTCATGTCTCATGTTGATGAAAATGAAATAGATGTAAAACTAGGAGCGGAATGTCTCTGCATCTGGGTGTCCTTGTGCATGACTGGAGGTGGGAGTTTAAGATGTGCCCTTCTCTCCATGAATAACAATTGAAGAGTTCAAGAAATGATAATCCCTAACAAACTGTTCTCCAAAGTATTTTGCTTTAAATACTCTAAATCACACCAGATCTGCCTTTTTTACTCCTCATTTCTTTCTTCTCTTTTCTAGTGGTCACAGTGAAACCCCAGACTCTTCACTGAGAAATGCTTTTGAATGCTTCATCCCCACCCACAGTTTTGGACCCCTAAGGAGGACAGGCAAACAGAGGGGAAGGTCCACTGCAAGCAGTAAAGAAATTTTCCTTTGCCATGGGAGACTGTACACAATTCCTTATCTGCAGCCCTAGCCCTGAGAATGGTGCCCAGGCAGAACTAAGCACTGGTTCGAGCACTGCACACCGGTATCTTCTTTTCTTGTCATCCTCTGGTCCATCCATTTACAGTAGACTAAGATGTTTGGCTTCATCTTAGTGCAATAATCACATGAAGAGGAACCATAAATGAATTTTGTCTTCTGCTCTAGTAGCAGACCCTCTTGTGTGAATGGTCAGAGCTTGTATTTAAAGGCTCACTGCAAACAATATCCGTGGCTGATTAAGCTCCCGGTGTATCCTGTAAATCTGCACTTCTCTGTATTTGAGAATGCTGGGTGTTGGGAAACCTTGAGAACTGTAAGCGGAGAAGGAGCCCCATTAATTCCTGTCTAGACTAGATTCTGAGCCCAGGTTGCAGAGATGAAAGGGCACTTTATTAAGACAGGGCATAAATCCACTCTGCCAACAAGTCCACACTCCTCTGGATTATTTACACCTCTCTCCCTCCCTCTGGTCATTGCCTATCCCTATATAATCTGCATTAAAGTTCTGACAGGATTAAGCCAATATATCTTAACCTTTAAATATCAGGCTCTGCGTGCTTTCATTTCCACTGTGTCACAAAAAAGACTTCATGTTTTAGGGGTAGATTGAAAAAAAAAAAAAGTGTCTGAGGAAAAGAGACTGTTATTCATAACTGAGAGATAAAATGTGTGTTTAGAAGGTTTTATTAAATATATGGCCTTTGCCACACCTACAGCTCTTCTCCATGACGCCTCCCTGGACCCCGCATCTGGCCTCATATTTTAGTAATGGTAAGGGACAGCCAGAGGCTACAGGGACTGGGCCAGGGTTTGAACACTGTCTTCTCAGGCCAGCAGAGATGGTCTAGGGCTCTGGGGTACAGCCTCCTGTTCATGCAAGACGGTCCTTTGTCGCACTGATGCTCTGAGCTGCTGGGGACAGTGGCTGGAAGCAGAGGCAGTGAGCATTTTTTGTTAGAGATCTTCTGTCTTCTCACTGCTATTGTTGTTTTGCTTCTTTGTATTCCCAGTTGTTGGAAAATTCCTATAGACTGTTCATATGCCTTGTCACAGCTGAAAACAGTAACAGCAGTCCTTCACTGCCCCCGATGAGGAGCTAATGCATTTTGCTAGCGGAAGGTGCTGCTGTGACACACAGGAGATGCAGCCCCGCAATCCCGTGTTTGGACAGAGTCTGGCAGAGAGCAGAGTGCCCCTGCAGCAGAAAGTTTCTGTTCAGCAGCAGCCAGACACCACTGCCTTTATACATGGACTTGTCCGAATGCTGCTGCGGTAGGAGCTCCTGCCAGCTGGCATCTGTCCCATCCCTCATTTCCACCGGGAAGTGTGGAAAGGGAAGGAAATAGCTGTGATCTTCAAAGAACATGCCAACATGGAGAACCCCAGTGCCTTTCTACTGGAGAGGTGCTGCAATCAGTTCTTTTAAAACAAGACTGCATGAGAGCTGGGAAAAATTATCTGCAAGACACAGATTTCTTGTAGACTTTTGGTATCTAGCCAGGTGGGAAGACATTTTTCTCCTCTGTTTAACTTGCCTGTTATTTCCTCCTTCTGGCATTTATTAATCTGACTGGTTAACCATTGAGTCAACCCTGCAAACAGATGTCATCACAAATCCTGTTCTCCATGGTAGACTTGGAAAAAGCACTAGCTGAACAAACTTACTTCTCATATCTTCATTCTGAAGGGCAAAACTAAATGATAGAGATAGATGTTTACCATGTAATTCACAGCAAAGGTTTCCTGTTCACAGCAGGCAGTACTGCTAGGCACACTAGGATGTGCATTTGTAGACAAGCTTCGTTTTGACAGAGCCCTTTGCAATTCATCAGTGATTTGGGTGCTTCTGGCTATGGAATATTAATTGTATCCAGTCCGTTTCTGATAAACAGAATCAGGAGACCTAATGACAGGGTTAGTATATTCAATAACCATTGCTCTTTAATTGTTTCTGATCTTTCTCTTTCTCTCCCCAAGGCTTTTCTTTTTTTTTTTTCTCCTGTGGGAGGATCAGTGCTTCTCTTTGAACTGACTTTTCCTTTCAACATTTATCATTCAGCACAGCTCAAGTGCCATTTCAGTGCAGAAGCTTCTTGTGAACTATTTGTAGCAGCTGCTTGCTTGGAAGCTTGCTATTTGCGGTGTGTTCCCTCACTTAAATCACCTGACATTGCCTTTCCTTACTGACTGTAAGGACTGGGAAGACCCCGTTTCTTCCACATGTGACCTAGGTGGGATCTTTCCAGCCTGCTGCAGGGTCCTGTGGCTTGTACCCTGGTTTATGCCGGTCACTACAACCAGAGCACTGTGCTGTGAGCAACTAGTGAGAAGTGAGCCATAGCCAGGTGGGACGTTAACGTCAGGCACTGATATCAGCTCTGGTAGGCCTGACAGTGACCCTAGGGACTGGCCTTTCACACTGGGAATTTTGCAAAGAAAACCTCAGGGTGATTGAAAGAAGAACATGTGTTTAGGGCAGAGGAGCAAACGAAAAATAGTCTGAGACAGAAAGATAAAGTAAGACTACACACTGCTTCCAGCAGCAGAGTTGTCATGCCTTATGTCTTGTGTATGTTTTTTCTTATTATAGGGATAATTACTAAATGGCTCTTTCCATCTGCGTCTGATTATTAAAAACAACAATGCGTATATTGGCCTAAAAATGATTTACATGCACAACTTTTTCGTTATGTTGGTAGCTGACAGAAGACTGCATGTGCCTGAGGAACTGAGAGATCTCACGTTGCTAGTTCCTGTATAACATGCTCCACAGCTCCTGCTGTTTAATCTCCGCTCATCCCCACCCGAGCAGATCCTGGAGAACTTTCCTCTACCTCTGGGATTCCCAGCCAGCCAGGATGCAGCCAGGGGAGCTCTGTCAATATTGACTTTACTATATTGACTGTAGTGCACCGCGATGGCTCTCTTGTTCGCTAGGTAAGATTCAGCCTGTTAACCCAAGCGTCTTTGAAGCCATTAAATACACAGAATGGATGGAGTTGAAAGGGAGGGGGGGTCCTTTTGAACGGAGGTGTGTTATCAACCCTGTGCAGGCCATAGAAACTTGTGAGGGCAGACTGGGATGTACTGAGTCACAGCGGGTTAATGGGATTTTACAGGGTGATTTCTGTCCACACACAGGTTTGATCCCCAGATAACTGCCACCTTCTCTTCCCTGGATCATGGACAGCAATTTGCAGGATTTTCTTTCCTGGTTTGGCTGTGCAGCCCTGCTTCCCCAGCCCTTACACTGGACTCTGGCACTCAACTGGATAAAAACTTTCCATTCACGCATTTGCTTTACGGGAAGGAGCTTTTGCACAGCTTGAAACTTTCCAGTGTATTCACATTCAGTTTTGGACAAACTCATTCAAAGCGAAAAAAAAAAAAAATAACCTATCCCTAACTCCCTATCATGGAGATTCGGCTCCATGGGGACCTGCACCCGGGGACACAGGTGGCTCTGGTCCCGGGTGCAGATGGACCCAGAAGTCAGGGTGCTGCCAGCCAAGGGCTGGCACAGTGTGACCTTGCAAGTCTGCCTGCCTGCAGAGACACCCTGCTCTGAGGAGTGGGGTTATGTTGGCTCACATCATGCCAGCTGGAGATTCAGGAGAGAATCCAATGACGGGCTGACCTGCTGCTTGCAGAGCGCTGGCTGGTTTCCCCAGCAGTGAGTGGAAAGCTCCCAGGTAGCAGGATTTCCTCCCCTGTGCATGAGCCAGCTGCTTTCCTGGTAATGGAGGCAGTTTTTACTTGTCAGTTCTTGAGTTGCCAGAGATTTGGGTGCTTTTTTCCCCAGGGAATCCTACTTCCTTGCAAGTCCCTTTGCTGTGTGCCTGCCATTGCTCCTTGAATTCTCACCAGGGTCAATCCACTGTATTCATTATATTCATCCTCAGTGTGCTCAAACAAAAGGTGGTATCTTTTGAGAAAGGGATAGCTGCCTTGCCATTAGTGCAGAATAAAGCATTTACATGGTACAAACGGGCAAGCTTGTGCTTTGACCACTGTTTACAGACATTCAATGCACCTTGCAGTGCGCTTGGGAAAATGCTGAGAAAAACACTTTTCCAACCCCTGGGGAAACAGTCCTGGGATGAGTAGAATATCTGTGGGAAACAGTCTCAGGGTCCACAGCAGACTCCTTTTTCCTGAGCAGCACAATGCATATTCACCCCACAGGTCTGCCTCAGAAATTGCAGGATGTGCCATCCTTGTTGGCACTCAGTTGTGCCTGATGCCCACAGGTGCATTCAATCAATAGAAGGAACTACAGTTAGAAGCCTTTGGTCTGTTGTTTTAAGGGTGATGGAGCCCAACCTCAGCTGATACAGGTGAGTTACATAACTGTACGGCCTATAAAAGCTGACCAGGGAAGAGGCTGCCTTGCTCTGCAGGAGATGCTGTTGGGGGAATAGGTTGCTCTAAACTGGGGGAATCTAATCTGTCTTTTTAGGCACGGGAATTTTTATATCTTTGGCTACAAGTAGTCCAGGTGCTTCTGTTCTCAGGTGAGAAGAAAGGGAAAATGGTGGATGTGAAAAGAGGGTCTCAGAGATTAGACACTGGGTAGCAAAAAAGGACTCTTAGCTGAGTCCATCTAGAAAATGGAGATAAACCTATGATGGGTGGTAGCTGGCTGAGATGACTCATTTTGTATTTCCTCAGACACAGAATAGTACCTCTTGCTTGCTGTTCTCTTCTACTGCAAATATGTTTGTTTTCCTGCAGAAAAGACTTCATGAGGAGAGGGGCTTGAGGAAAGGGATATATTTAGAGAAATGAAAGAGAAGGAAGAGAGCTAGTAAAAACCTTTTTGAGATGAGCAGTGCTGTGGTGGGCGCATGCAGTTTCTGTGCTCATCTGACCTGTCCTGCAAGATAATGGCATGGTAAATGCTACAGTTTTCATGCTGCCTCACTGAAAATGTCGATAGCTTTATATTGCTTCCTCATGTTATAAACCGGTCTTCAATTCATGTTAATGGCTTGCTATGGGACTTAGATACTCTGAATTAAAACAAAACACCAATCCTTTGTTATTAGGAGGTCTTTGGCAACCAGGACAGGTTTAATCACTGAGTAGATAAATTTGCAGTTGGATTAAAGCCTAATTGCCTTGTGATGAATCCCTCTAATATTTCAATCAAAGCACTGGGTCTACAACCTAGTCTAAGTGGGCAGGTCTGTCGTGTCTATTGCTGCACTTAAGATGCATGCAAATGTCTATTTTAATCTTATTCCAGTGCTTTAAAGGAAAGTAGAGAAAAGTTAATCCATTGATTCTGTCAGAGCAGCACAAAGGTATTTCTCACCAGCTTTTTCCAACCAGGCTAAATTGCTGCATTTCGCTGTCTTTGCAAGCTGCAGGTTAGAGGCTGCTTTGGGACGGCGCTTGGCTGTGAGTCTGCCTGGTTTGGCAAAGGCTGCGCAGCACCAGGCGAGTGGCTTATGTGGTGACCTTAGTGCTACAGCTGCTCTTGCCAGATGTAGTTAATTTCTCTAAATGACATTCCTCAAGGTATTTTTGAGGGGCTTGTTCCTCATGACCTGCTGGCTGTGAAGTTGCGCCTCCAGCCACCAGATCAGAGGTTTCCCTGCAATGTCTAAGGGTAAAGTCTAGGGCTTTGTCCTTGTTAAAGCTTGAGAGAAGAAACGTGGGCCTGGACTTATCCTATTTTCTAGGGAAAGCAGATTGTTTTACTGGTCTTTCTAGTTAACTTCCTATATCCTAATAAAATACAAGTTTTTAAAAAAAAAAAAAAAAAGTTTCTGCCAAGCTCACCAGGAAATGGAGAATAAATATTTTACTTTTGCAAAGTTGCTTTTTTTAATGACCCAAACTTTTCCTGGGGGTGGGTAGGCGCCTGTTTGGTCTATCCTTTAAGCCGGCCCTGGCAAAGCAGCTCACTTGAGGGGGTGCTGAGCCTTGCTGGAGACCACACTGAGTCCAGGTCTTCTGGAGTAGCTCTGGCTGCTGTTGCACCTTTCCATTCACCTTTTACAGGCATTCCTTATGGCTAATCTTAAATACAAGAAGAAGAAAATGAATTTTGCCTCCAAATGTGAAGAATCACTTTCTGCGATACCATCTGGGGCAAAGAAAATGTAAGATTTTTTTTTTCTAGCCTTATCATATTTGCAAAGAGGACCCAAGATGTGTGGCTGTGCTGCCGGGAAGGAGGCTGGGCACAGCGGTGGGTAAATGAGCAGGCACAGAGTGGCAATCACAGTGTGGTAGCTGTTGAGAAATCCTGGCCTGGGAAATGCTTTGAGGAGAAGGTTTCTGCCGGGCTGTAGAACTGCTCAGAATAGGGCAGTATTCCTCACCTGTCCTGTTGTGCACAGAGAAAGGAACAGCCATTAAAAGTGATAAACAGTCCTAATGGCAAATAGAAATCCCAAATAATGGGGGGAACAAAATGCAGTCTTTTTGCATGTACCAGAAAAACCTGTTTAATACAGAGGGAGAAAATTACTAATGCAGCCAAAATAAATGGAAAAGGCAAATGGTGCATAATGAAGCAAATAAAATACTCTGTAATGGCATTGTTAAAACAGCAAAAGATTTTCTTTTTTTTTTAATGTGGGGTTTTTTGCATGGGTGGCAAGGTGGCTGGTTTGGGAGAGGTGATTAGTACCTGGCAGAGCGGGGAGATGGAGGGTTGAGCTGTTCAGCACAGCAGTCTGCAGCTCGCTGTTCTCAATGCGAGCCCTGCATCCCCCTCCAGCTGAGCTGCCTTTCTCAGGGGAACAAAAGCTGCACATCCCACCTCCTGGGCAGTAGGAAATGAAGCCCACAGGCCTGCACGGCCCCATCCAGGCCTTTCTGCAGTGGTTGTAAACGGCTGTGAAAACAGCCAGGGTATGGGTCAGGGCACAGCAAAAGTTTGCAAGCCTCCTTCTGCGGCAGGGTTGAGTGAGCTGGAGGAGGGCTGTGTTCCCTGCATGAGCAATACCTTCTTTTAATCAGGGCTGAGTCACAGCTGTAAGAGCTTGTGGTGGGGTTTGTTTTTTTTTTTTTTTTTTAAGCTTAAGAGAAACTTCTGCTATGAATTCACCTGTGTTTCAGGGTCTGCCAGCTCTTAAACTGGTTGTTTGAAAGCCCACACAGAGTATTTTCACCAGCTGAGCATATGTCCTCTCTAAGTGGATGGTGTTTTGCTGAGCAGCATCATTTTATGTCTTTCTGAGAAAGCTCCATCCTGGAAGAGAATTTCTGTTGTTTGCATGTTTGTTTTTTTCTCTTGTCTGATGGAAGCAGACCTGAATCTTTCAAAACTGTAGCTTTTTTCTAAAGCCTTGTAGTGTTTTGTGTTCGGTTGTATAGATAGTAGAAGTCATTCTCATAGTATCCAGGAAGTTTCTTTTATATGTTCTAGGGAGACTTTTCACAGACTATGAGACTGTCTGCAGACTAGAAGAACAGTCTCATATGTATAGGTGAGAGGTAGTTAGTTGTAATTACCAGTTATGTGTTCCAGTAACATACAACATTTTTCCTGTACTTGACAGCAAGAAATAAATAAATAAAAAGAATGGCTAAAAAGAAAATGGGAAGAATATCAGAAAGGATGAAAAACAAATGACGTGAGAGATTTTAGGCATGTGCACAAGATAAGGCACCTTCTCTGAGGGATTTGGAAATGCAACAGACTGTACATAAGGAAGTACTGTTGACTGTATGGACCTCATCTTCTATATTCCCTAACCCCCTATCAAGGATGATTCAGGCACCCTCACAGAAGGGAGAAAATCCTTTGCTGAATGCTAGTGAAATCCTGGATTTATGACATACAGCTCTGCAAATCTCCTTTTTACGGCCAAGCCTTTCTTTGGATTGGCCTGTACGAAGGAGACTGGGAATGGTGGAGAAAGTTGCTTGTAGAGGTTTTCATGTGGTTTCCATGGCTAGGAAAGCATGTCTGGGTTCCCTGCCTCCCTGTAAGCGGCTAAAACATCTGTTTCATTTAAAGTGTGGCTCTCGGGTCTGCTATGGGAAACCAGCGGGGCTGGGGGAGAGAGCAGACCCTCACTGCCCTCGCTGTGCGGCTCTGGGGACTCTGTTCTGCTCAGGGCAGCGTTGCAGTGGGTTGGGCACAGATGTCCTGGTGCTGGCAGCCCTTTGCATGCCACAGGTTCCCGGGAGGCTTTACAGATGCCGCGGTGACGTACACACGTGCTGCGTCGGATCCGAGCTGCTGCTTTTGTTTGTTCTGGTTTAGTTCCGCTGTAAAATGGGAATGGGCGCTGATTTGCTTCCAAGGGGCAGTACACAATTCTATGGTTCCTTATTAAGGCAGTTCAGTGCAAGCCCCTAAAGAGACAACTGGAAAACTGATCTGTGTTTTCTCGGTCCTCAGTGAACAGTGTCCTCTGCTCACAGGCTGCAAACGAGCTGAAACAGCGTGAGGTACTAGATGTGGGAGAGGGACAGAAATGCAGTATTGCACTCTGATCTGCCCAGATGAGTCCCTTCCATAAAGAACTGGAAAGGGAAAGGGGGAAGGAAGATGCTTTTCCCCTGGCTCTCAGAAGTGAAGATACCAAGGTTACTTTACTACCTGAGCCTAGCTGTCCTGACAGTCCTGAACTTGTTGACAGCACAAGACAAGCCTTGACTGGCTGGACTTGCCATTTCTTAAGCAGAGCACAGTGCCCTTTTGTGTGAGGATCTTGTGCTGGCCAGGCTGCTTATTGTTTGACAAAACCCTTTAAATTTCTTTTTTTTTTTTTTTTCCTCTGTGGAGATGTTAAGGAAATGATTTCTTCCTTAAATCTTAGCTCAGGTTGGCTCAAAATAGGTCTGTGACTCTAGAGCCAAGTTTCAGGTTTTCAAACAAACCTGTAACACAGGCTTTATGAGCATTTTGTATTCAACACTGTGTACAGCAAGGATGCCATGATTTAAAGCCTAAAGAGAAAGGATGAGGCTCGGAAGACAGAGAACTATATTTTGCTCTAGCAAGGCTTCTGCAGGCTTCAGGTAAAAAATTGCACCATTGCTCTGTCTGCAGCTTCTTTGTCTGTCAAGTGGCACTAAACATTTGGGATGTCTCACAGGAACAGCGTAAATCTCCCCCCACGTTTCCAAACTGCCTGAGGTCTTTACATACAGAGGATGAGAGAAGTAAGGGGGATGGAGGGAGTTTCCTCTGAAAAAGCAAATCCAGAATAAGAAGCATATTCAGCCACTGCAAACAGCAAAAACACATGTGCTTTGATTGCAGGAGGCAGACCATACGTGTCCCACATGTGCAGCTGCCCAGATTTACTGCCTGTTATCCATAGAGGCAATTACTGGATTTCGTTGTGGGGCTCTGCGTGAGCGATGCGCGGGTTGCCCGCAGAGCCTGGTCTTCTGGGAAATGACACTGGGCTCGCTCAGCCAGCGCTCGCCATGTGCTGTGGCTGGGAGCAGCTGGGCTGGAAAACCACCACAGAGGAAATCACAAGTTAGTGAGTCACTGAGGCTGTTGCCAGCCTGTCAGGAGTCTCTCCATAACTCAGCTTTCATGTGCCTGTGTTTTTGCTCTGAAGCAGGGTCAGATGCCACCTTGAGTAGCAAAGTCGTCGTTAGCAGGTGAGGAAGAAGTAGGATCATATGGAAAAGATGATTCTGGTTTTCATTCTCAATTTCCAAAGGAACGCTCACTCTCTGAAAGGGAGAGGTCTTCCTGTCAGCTCCCACCTCTCGGTGTCCAGCACGCTCACCTCCATGGTCAGCAGAGATGTTGCTCCATGCATCTTTACCCTGTGCAGGAAAGACTCTGCTCAGGATGTGGCAGGAGTACCACTGTTACAATGGTACTTTTGGATCAGCTGAAAGCATGAATGTTGCAGACTTCACAAAGTTGTTTTCAGCTTTGGTCCAACTATGAGCTCCAGGTGATTCAGGTTTTATTTGTGCATTGAGAGATCACTTGCAGCTGCTCTGGCCCCAAAACACTCTCATGTGCCTTGGACTCTATTGTATTTGTATCATTTGCACCAATGGCAAACCAGAGAAAAGTTGTTGATGCAGGTGTGTGAAGACCTGCTGGTCTTCAAGCAGAAGCTTTGTGGCACAAAATGCAAGCTCTTGTGCATTAAGTCAGCCAGCAGAGTTTTCCTCCTTTGCTGTTCAGGGAGGTCAGGTCAGATTAAAGTCAGGGTGTGAGGAGAACTGGCTGGTCAACCCATGGATGGGTATTGCCCATGGCCCTGGGGAGAAGCATTTCCTGCACATAGAGGAGTTCCCAGAGACCTGTTTGGAGAACAAATCCATGGGGAAGAGGGTGATGTCATGGCAAGTGTCAAAGAGCTAGTGGGGGTGATGCTTACTCTGTGGATGTGCTGTGCAGCCCGGGCTGCCTCTCAGGGTTCCTGCACCAGCCAGAGCACTAGGTAACAGTTCCTGCACTAGTCCTCAGGTGGGCTGTTTTAAACTCATCTCTCTGCTAACCTGTTACAAACAAGAAGCAAGATGCACAGCAAACCAATTCCAAGTGCTTGTGCTGGCGACTCTGGGCTGGATCTGGGTTTCACCAAAAACCAGTGGCAAAATCCACATGGAGAGAGGAGCTAAGATAGCATCTGACACTCAGCTAGAGAGTGTTTTCCTTGAAAATGAGATAGGGCCTACAAGGTGCAGTTTTATCAGTGAGCAAGTCAAGATATTTTCAACATCAAAACACACAAGGAAGTGTGAAGAATTTTTTATAGAGATAGAGTTGGATAAAAGCTACATTTTGGGTTTTGCATGCAGAAATGCTTTTAATGCTTTCTTTTACAAAAACTAAGCAGTGATTCTTGTTTCAGGACTAGAACATTTTCAAACAATGAAATGTTCCTTTAAAATCTCAGTTTTGAAAGCAGTCCGTTCTGCACGTTGTTGTTGGGACGGTTCTCACCACATTTTTCAGCCAGGTCTGTTGAGCACATGTTTGCTGGTAGCATGAGTGAAGATAATCCTTTCTTATTGCAGAGCTGCTCAGAGCTGCCTGAGCAGTGAGAGGCAATAAAGGATGAATAACTTGCCCTGCGCTTCTTCGCTGCCTTGTCCATTTTTAGACTTAGTTATGCTCATAGCGCTGATGTGCTCAACTCCCCCTCCATGGAACATCCTCTCTGACTCTGAGTTGTTGAGAGACAGTGGAAGATCACAACCCCACAGAAAAGGAAGTTTACCTTACCCCTGATAGCAGGGTGAATTTTCAGGTAGGAATAATATTTCTGTTTTTTTTTTTTTTTTTTCTTTTTTTCCTCTTTTTTTCTTTTCTTTGAACAACTGTGCTTTAAATTGGTGCAGTTGTGCTTTAAATTGGGCCCCGGCTGCACCCCTCTCATCTGGGGCTGGTGTTTGGGACAAACAGTCGGAAAAAAAGAAACCTGGCCCTGGAGAAGCAGTGTGTGATGCCTTCTCACCATAGCCCACATCAGACCTAGCAAGCCCTGAAGCATCTCACAACATCCCTGGGGACAGTAGAGAGTCGGGCTGGGCCCTATGCAGGGAAAGCAGCAGAAAGTGCCTGTGGTCCATAGTACAGGTGATACTTGTTAACTATGTGATGTTCTGGTGTGGATTATCCTTGATCTTCTCACTGGATGCTTACACAGGTGTCCTCTGTGTCCCAGGAACATGTGTCTTCAATTTTCATCAGGAGGGCTAAAACAAAACACTTTGCCAGTTGGAAAATGGCAGGCCTGCTTGCTCCAAGCAGCAGATTTTCATGAAAGATTTGCTCGTACCCACACTCCTAAGGGCAAATTTTCCAGCATGCAGAGAAGGCAACAGTGCCTGTTGGGTCATCAAGTTGTGTGTTTGTGTTCAGTACCCAAATGGCTGAGGCTCTGGAGTCCACTAGCATCACCTGGAAGCGGAATGCCTGAAATGAGTTTCTCCCTGTGAGCTGTGCATGGATTCAGACACTTGCAGTTCCTTGTGCAGTTGCCATCTACCATGGTTTTGCTGCCAGAAGCGTGTTCAGGAGCATGGTGATATCCAGGGTACGACAACACCCTCCCCTCTCCCCTGGAGCTGCCTTACTGCCGGGCAAAGACAGCAAATCCCCCCTTTCAGCCGTGCAGGCTTTCAGGTGTGTAATTCTGAAAGAATTTTTGAAGAAATATGAAGCTATGGGTTTCACAGCCTGAGTCAGTTGCTGTTAGTAGTTCAGATGGATCTCTATGAGGTAGATTTCCTCACATCTGCATTTCTTTCACCTTCTGCAACATCTGCTCTGGCTCGCTCTCCAAGGCAGGATGCGGGTGGCAGGGAAGCTGGGGCCTGGCCCCCTTGGGAAGTGATTGCAATAAGCATGTAAAATCCATGCTCCAGGAAGAAGTAGACGTGATAAGTAAGGCTATACCATTTTTACTAGCATGTCTTCTGATTATGACTGCGCTTCTCAGAGAAAAAGAAAAGAGAAATAGGCCTGAGGATATTTTGCATTGTGTTTTGACTTCACAGGCATCTCAGGCAGTGGGTTGGGAGCAGCCTGGCTAGCCAAGGAAAGGGTTTGGACTGCATTTGTGATGCTTTGGGTTTGGAGTTACAGGGAGGGAATTCGCAATCACCGAAAGGGCATGGTTCCGCTTCAAGTTTTTATCAGAAGCACCAAATGCTGGAGGGTTTTGAGAAATGTGTTCTGGCCTGAGGCCATCTTCAGGCTTCCATCTAGAAAGCAATACAGGCAGCCTCTTGAGTCCATGGTGTAAGTGGCAGGTCCATGTAGATGAGGGAGCGATGGGAGCCTGGGGAAGGTGTGAATACCCAAATTCTGCCTCTCCAGCATGCCTAGAGAGTGCATTAGCTGTGCCTATGTGGGAAATGACCCTTTCCCGGTATTTTTTACTGTTGAAAATTACTGAGACATTTGTGCAGGTTACCTTCAGACGCCTGCTAACACTCTTTCCTGCTGTAGCTCCAGTTTCTAGCGGCTGTGTCCTAAACTCTGGATTCCCTTCAGCAGGGCAGACATGAGGGTGTACAAATTAGGAGTTAAAAAGAACAAGCCAGCCAAGGCTGGCAGCCTGTTAGTAGTCTAAAAGGTGAAATTTGTCAGAATAGCATGGCGATCTAAGAACTATGTTCATCCTAAACACATCAAATCCATCTTTTCTTTCCTTTTTCTTGCCCAAAGGATGGAAATCTCACTCTGATGACTAGTTTTCCTTTGAGCAGTTCATGTAAAGTGTTGCCCCTCTGATCCTACGCAACAGTCGCACAACGGCCCGGCTTTACTGGGCAGAGCCCTCCCTGCGGGAAAGCCGGCACAGGGCCGAGATCAAAGCCACATCTTCCCCTTCATGGCTTTCCTGCTACGTTTTTCAACTCTCTTCAACTTTTTTTTTTTTCCATAATCAGAGTCCTTGCTCCTTTTTCTTTCCTATTCAGGCTCAAGATCAAACAGGCCACACATCTGCTACAATATTTTTAAGTCATTTTAATGATTTAATAATTTGTAGGGGAGAGGGAGAAGAGGGAAATGAAAATAATGACAACGCCAAAAAAATTACACCATTTCTTTAATTCAGGGGTGGTTGGGAGTGCCTGTTCTTCCTCCTCCTCTCCTCCTCCTTTTTTTCTTTTTTCATCTTAAGGAAATCATCGTGAGGATTGTAGCTGATGTACGCTGGCAAAGCATTTAAGCAGTCGTGTGCCTGAAAACATGAATCACATCAATTTTCTTGTTCTTTTAGGAAATGTATCACCCTGATTAAGGGCTTTCCACATGAGAGAAAAAAAAAAAAAAAAAAGAGGCCGTTTTTAACACATCATCTCCATGAGGCAGGTAGATGGAGGTGGAGACTTTTGCAAGCTTTTCTGATGTGATGCAGGAAAATCCTGGGCAACCCCAGGCCCGGTACTCGGAGCCCATGTCCAGCACATTGGCCTTTTCCCACTTGCTTCTCCAGTTCATGTCCTGAGAGACTTTTTTTTTTTTTTTAAATGAGTCCCCTTTTCAAAACTGGACCATATTTTCCTTTAAAAATCCATTCATTTCCCTCAGAGGCATTCTAGCTGGGACAAACTGCTACCACCACCCAAAAGGCACTCACGTCTTCCTGCCAGACCCGCGCACTCCTTGTGCCAGGCCAGGGAGCGCCGCTTGCAGGGGCCCTTTTTTTGCCTTAACATAAGTGAGTTCAGCAATTACTGCGGGCAAGAGCCCAGGCCGCGGGACGTGCGGGCCCGGCGCGCCGTGGCCCGTCCCGTGGCTCGCGAGTCTGGCCGGTGGCTGCAGCACGGGCGGCTCGTGTGAGCCCCGGGCTCACGCCAGTGCCGGCGGCCCCGCTCCGGCTGCTGGAGGACCTGGTGCAGATATTTGACATCCTCAAATGGGCTGAGGCGGGACAACTGAGAAGGCACCTGGCTCAGTATGACGGGCTGCCGGGGAGAGGCTTTTTTGCAAATAATAATGGATAGGAGCTTAGGAAGGCTCTGCCAGGACCAGTGCGTGTCATTCTGACTCCCTCCTTCCCTGCAGTGTCACTTCATTCGCTTACTGAAAACTAAGTATACACTAAATGTTTTCTGATCCTGGAGATGGTATTTTAGTGTGCACACTATAGACTTTTCATTTTCTTACTTATCATTTTGTGTGTAAAAATATTTTAAAAATACAGAGCAGAAAAGTCAATACAAACAAAATATTCAGATGTAGTGCATAATTCTCCTCCTATCTCCATGCCATCGCTTAAAACAAGTGCATTAATGTATTTTATGTTTCATGGTTATGACTTGCCCTTAGCATAATCAAATGCACCTGCATAAGATAAGGTTGCTGATACTATTTCCCACCCCTTCCTACAGTAGCTGCTTGTTCAACTGCAATTGTGTTTATGAGTTCATTACTCTCTCTTAGTTTCACTGCTATTTTTTTAAAGATTGCTTTTCCATTTGGATAGATAATGCATAGTTTTTTTAAAGCCATATACTCTGGTGAAATGAGAGAAAGCAGGCAGTCCTGCAATCCTGAGAATAGCCCAGAGAAGGCATTACAGTCTCCCAAAGGGACAGGAATTCCTCGGAGCACTCAATCTTTTGAAATGCCTCTGTCTCCATGTCGCCTGCCCTGGCCTTAATCAAGTTATCATATCGACCCGTGTCTCCGAGACCCCCTCGCTCTTTTCAATGAGGCCAAATTTGCAGACAAATTTCTAGCAGCAGGACGTTGGCGCTCTCCTGCTTGGCGGGATAAAGAGCACCTGCAACCTCGGCGCGCCTCGCCGCGGGCTCCCGCTGGGAGAGCCGCTCAAGGCAGCCCCGTGCTGGCGCTGGAGCTGCATTTCCGAACCCCCAGCAGAAAAGGAAGCGAGGCTGAGCTGCTCCGTGGTGCTGCAGAGCGACTGCCCGGGGGGAACAACTGTGTAAGCGGTGCCATGTGCCGAGGGGTCGTTACAGGGACGTGTGCTGGGCTTTGCGTGCTCCTGGCGGCAGGGTTTTGTCCCTGCTCCTAGATTGTTCTCTTATTTATTTGAGGGGGAGCCAGTCTCCTCCCAAAAACTTGCAAGTGGGGCTGTACTCCTCAAAATAGGGTCTTCCCAGGTGGTTAATGGGAAGAGTACTTGAGGCAGCGCAAGTGCCTGGCTCCGCGCTCCGCCGGCGGGGAGTTTTGCAGCGCTCCCGGGCTGCGAGCCCTGCTTTCCTGCCTACCTGCTGGACAGCAGCTCTTTCCTTGCGATCTTTGTCCCTCTGGCCGTTCCCCTCTCACCAAACGAAGATTGTAAGCGCAGGATAAACAAAGAGCCTGTTCATATGAGGGAAGATTTGGGGGCAGAAAGGACTGAAAGGATCAAGATATGGAAAGGCTTAATGCTGTAAATCTGATTAATTTACCTTGTGACAATGTGAACAAAAAAGTGAAGCCTTGGAGCCGGGGCTGCAGGATGACCTTTCACTCGCGCTGAAAGGCGGCACAAAAGGGTCCCCGGCTGGTCGGGGGAATGACCCTGCCTTTCACTGCTACCTGCTGCTTCCTACAATGCGATCGGACACAGTTCCCAGTGCGATGCAAAACACCTTCCCGCCAAAGGCCCCTTTTCCCGTGGCCCTGGATGGCAGCAGAAACGTCAGCCCGGGGGGTGGGATGCTCCTCCGTGCATGGCAGTTTGCCGTGCTGGGCAGCGCAGCGCAGAGCCGGGGGCTGAGCGATGCCGCGGGCGACTGCAGCCCGAGGCCGTGGGGCTGGTGGAGGCAGCGCAGCAGTTAGAGCCGGCGGTGCTGGGAGCTGCTCTGGGAGCTGCCCCCGGTGCCACCAGAGGCCTCGGAGCCTCTGGGCATCACCGGTGGCAGCAGCACATTGGTGGTGGAAACATCTGGCCCAGAGGTATCCCGGAACGGGAAACAGGCTTCAGCGTGGCACAGCCATGTATTTATCTGAGGAATTAACCTCTCTGTCCAATACTTGTTCCCTGGGCTTGTTTTTGTCTCCAACACCTGCTTTGCCCTGAGCAGTAGCAGCCGTTGCTGACCCAAGCCCTGCTCTGTGATCGTGCAGGGGCGGCTCTCGCGCCAGCAGGTGCTGCAGGTTTTCATCTGGAGGCCTAACGTGCCTGCTGGGCTGCGCCCTCCGCATGAAAGTCTCCTCTCGTAAAGTCCTCTGCCAGCCTTGGGTATTTTTGTCTGGTTGAGTTTTACTTTTTATTAAAAGAACTTTTCCTAAAAGCTTTTCTTTCCTTCAAGATTTCCCAGAAAGAGTGCTATGAAAATCGTGCTATGGTAAAGCTAGCAGAGAGGAGTTTGGAAAGTGCTTCGCACACCGGAGAGGAGTGAACTTCTTCCCCTCTCTCAGCTGCTGCCCCTGGCCCGCATTTTTAGCATTCCCCCTTTCATTTGAACTTGTAGTCAAACACAGCTTTCACTTCTCAAGTACTTTACTGTTCACAAGGGCAATTGCTTGATTTCAGTTCTTTTTACAATGCAACAATCATGAAAAAGCTTGGGAGATATCATTTATTTTGTTTTTATCAGTTTAAGATTTTAGGACTTAAAATGCAGGCAAAAAATACCTCTAAAACTTAATGGGATGGTATACCAACAGCAAGCTGTTGTCTGCCTTTAAATGCATTGGCTGGTATCTCCTGATATGCATTAAAAATAAATAGTTAATAAAGGTGTTTTCACTGGGACATCTGCTGCAATTCTCGGTCATTGAGGCTTAATTGCAGACTAGGGTACCAAACCTTCAGAAGGTTTGGGGACAGAGATTGATTGGGGTCGCCAGGTTATTCGGAATAAAATCCCAACCCTTATCTCTAAAACGCAGTGTCCAATTGATTTTCTCTGGACCATTACACACCGCACACTGCCAGGACGCCCAGGCGGGAGCGTCCGACCATCTCGCCTCTCAAAACCCTTTCGAGGGAAACTGCTGCAGCCCTTTGATTTCCAGGGCGCTGTTTGGGAGGCTCAGCGGTTTCCCGAACCTAGGTTCAATGCAGAGAGCTGCTGCTGCTGCTTACAGAGCTGTGTTTTTAAGACACCTGGCCACATGCAGCACATCAGCGTGACTGAAAAGGCCAAATGTTGTTCAGCCAAACAGGGCATTTCCATACAAATTACTTAATTTCACTTATTTCAGTGTTTCAGCCTGCAAAACCAGGAAAAGCTTTAGTCTGTGAACAAAGCTGCCAAGGATGGGGATGCATATGGTATAATTCACTTACCTCCCAAGAAAATACTAAGAAAGCCCCTCACACCAAAGCTACGCCTGGTGGTGATTACTTACCAAGTCACAGATGGGCTGAATTTGCCAATCAAGCCATTTTTAATCTAAAGTGGTAGCACTAGCACCCCTTTCTATGCAGCCCAGTTCCTTGCTACCCATGGGGGAAAAGCAGACTTGGGTCTCTTGGGCAGCCCTTGTGTCTTCACCCTGGGTGGCTGAGGTTTGGGCTCAATATGGAGAAAGCCTGGGACCTTCCTGAGCCTCCCTGTTCCAATGAGGAGTTGTGCATCCTTTCCCCAAGGGAGCAGGAAAGTTGAATTCGGGCAGTGTGTTGGGCTGAGGGGAGCTGTGTGGAGCAATCCCTGTATGTTTTGTGCTGCAGTCCCTAATGCTCCCTACTGCTCTCTTTGCATTTGTGGTCTTCCCCACAACCCTGAGCTTTGGGAACGGAGTTTGCCCTTGCACCTCCATTGATTTCCCAGCTCCGAGGTCTGGCTGTTGCCCAGGGTAATTGGCAGGAGCAACGTATTTGGGCTGAACTTTATTGTGCATGTTAGGAGAAGTCAGCAAACAAGCTTGAGTGCCGTGTCAAGTATTGCCTTTGAGTTTTGACTGCAGCCGTTTGGGATCTGTTTTGTCCTTGGGCTGAGAAAGCCTCTGTTCTAGCTGGGCCTTTGTCTGAGTTTGGGAGGTTAGTCTGAGTAAGGATGTCTGAGAGACCCTGATAATCCCCCTTTCACTTTTTGAACAAGAAAGTCAAGTGTTTTTTATAATAATAATAACTTGAGCTAATAAGTAACATGCTGGTTGGAGCTGCAGCTGCCTGGGGAGGAGCAGATTTGTTTCCTACATCTAATTAAAAAGCTATAGCTAATATCATGCATGTCTTCATCCCTAGTTTTTCTGGAGTGGTCCAGATCCTTGTGCTAAGTCAGGATGGGCTCAAGGACCAATGCTGACTTACACCTGCCCCAGATTCAGCCTGCTCACCTCATTCAGGCTGCTCAAATCCTGCCCTGCCCTCTCTGACGAGCATTTTGAGGCAGACTCCAGGCTCTGGTGTGGCCCAAGACAGATGCTAGACGTGCCCGCAGCCCACGAAGGAGCCAGCCTCGAGGGGGCTTGGGAGGGCAGACCCTTAGAGGGTGTTAGACATTTAGATGTTTATCGTGTTACTCCCTGAGTTCCCTCTCGCTGCTTTTCTGTCTCATCAAATTGCCTTAGCAAAGTAAATCGTCTCTGTGAGGTAGGTCTCACTTCCTTTCATGGGCAACAATTCTTTAAGTGTGGGAAGATAAAAAGTGCAGTACTAAGTGAAAAATCATACAGCTGCGTAAGGCAAATGCCCTTACCTGTGTTCATTAACAGTATTGTATATCATCTAAAAGAAAGAAAGTCTAAAGGCTTAATGATTTCCTTCTCACTGATACACACTGCTTAGTGCCAGAGCAGACAGTAAAGAAAGACTAACCTGTTTTACTCAAGCTATGCTTTGGTGGTTCCTTTGCAAACACTTTAGGAAAGTGCTTAAATCCCATAAAATTGATTTTTCAGTGGAAGTTTAAGGGAAAATCAACACATATTTTTCTACTGAGGGATTTTTACAATAAGATTAACTTCACAAGACCTCCACTTTGGCCCCAAATGGCCTTGACAATGCCTTCTTTTTAAGTAGGTGATGCAGCTATATATAATTACCCATGGCTAGTTAATAACTCATCTGTTAATGTCCAAGTCCACAAATGGAAGTTTTCAATGGACAAGGAACCAAGGTTAGGAGAACAAGAATAAAGTAGTGTCTATTTTGTTTTAATGAATTCCATTTCCATTGTTGCTGCATTTTATTTGGATAGTCAGAGGATAGCTCAGCTTTGGTACTGCTTTTTGAAGGTTAGAGTTTCTTGCAGATCTGTAGTTTGCTCTTGCTCTGTTAACCTCGCTGAGAATAATTTAATTGCACAAAATGATAAAAATAATATTCTTCACTCTTGTAAGCTTGACTACTAAATTGCTCAAAGCTCTGCTGGCAATCCTAAAAGATTGTATTATACTTCAAGTATTCCCTGAAGGAAAGGAGAAGGAAAGGATCAGAGGTCTCTGACACTGAAGTGAGGTATTGCCCACACCTGGTGTGGTCTTTGCCACACCACTGTAGCTCAGAAAAAGAGGGACCCTCAGTCTGTATTCCCATCACTTTACATGACCTGGAAGGAGGAGAAAAGCCAGTCTTTTGAACAAGTCAACATTGATGACTGCACTGACCTGGGTCCAAGCCCCGTTAAGGGATGCAGTGACTTTGGATATTACTGCCTTTCAAGTAAAAGGCAAAAGAAAGGTCTTAGCATTAAGGTGTCTTGGTCCTGGGGTGGGAGGTGATGGTGTGTTCAACTAACTTTCCCCATCTACTAGGATATGTCTCCAATTTCTTCCCTAGGTGTTATTCATTACAGCTAAGCACTGAGAAAGGGATGCTCCATTTCAAAAGGGCCACGGGACTCCTATCTTTGAAAAGGGTTCTGAGACGTTTGGTATGGGATACCAAACCAGTCACAATCAAAGAAATGTTAAGAGGGAATCATATTTTAGCTAGGGAGGGCAACTTAATAGAGGAAAAGCAATTGCTGTGTTTGGCAAGGATTTCAAGATCTTGAAAGACAAAATCTCTCCTGACCTGCATGTGATGAAAAGATGAAAACTTGATTAATTCTTAATTAATTAAAACTTAATTCTTTTTTTTTTTTTTTTTGCAAAGCTGGAAATCTCAAACTATTATTTTCAAAAAAAAAAATTAGCTTAAATGAATTTTCAAATGTTTGGCTTTTTATCCTTGAAATTCTTTAACTATATTCACATTTGCATGAAAATCATTAAAATCAGAATTATCTATTTTCCCATTTTAAAATCTGAAGGAATAATTGCATTTAAAATTGCACCAAAACTGATCCTTTCCCTGAAAGTTTCTGCCTTGACATTATGTTGCAAAATTCCCACCCAGCTTTAGTCATGGGAAAATATTTTCTCCTTAATGTTGTTCTGGTAAGAAAAAAAAAAATAAATCTTTGTTTGCATGACTAGGTCTCAGTCATGAAAACCTGACCCCATATAATGCTAAGAGTTTCCTCTGACTGTAGAAAATCAAAATGAGACATTTTATTTGAGAAGATGCATGCTCAAGATATGAGGGAGAAGAAACCCTTTGGAAGCTACTGGTTTCTTGCAGGGTGTTTTATTTGGTGTAGAGAGCTCTGACCAAGCAGGAGCTGGAGGCTGGACGGAGCCACGTGAGGCAGCGCTGTTGAGCACAGCTTTGGGACAGCGCTGAGCAGAGCAGGGGCCAAGCTGTGGCTCGTCCTGCGGCTCCCGGCGTGCCGTGACTTGCACTGGCACTTGCTGAGATTTGGGATGGTTCCTTGGGATGTCGCCAGGCTGCCTGGGCTTGTAAAACCAGACAGGAAATCTTGCAGAAATGGGCTTTCCTGCCTGAATCCCAGCCAGGCTTCTTTTGAGGACTACCTGGAAATAGCTGGAAGACGGTGTTAGTGGAAAAAATTCCCACAGTTTGGGTCCTGGCTAGGAACTGGAGTTGAGCAAAGATTAAATCTGATTTTCTGAAAACTTAGGGAGCTCTCAGAAGCTTACATGTGAGAGAGTGAATATAAATACTAGCATCCCCTTATTGCTCTAAGCTAGATTTTCCAAAGGACTTGGAAGAGTGATGGATTCAGCTCCCCTCTGCCTCCAGGATGAGAGCGCTGAAGTCCTCTCAGCTTGTCTGGAAATCCCCCCGCTCCCAGGGTAAACAGAGTGGCTCCAGGTGGCCGATCCTGCTGCTCTTCCTCCCTCTGGAAACCTAATTCTTTTCCTTATGTAATTGTGCTGCTCCAGCCCTGGCCTCAGTCCCTCCAGCAGTTGAGTTGTCTTCACTTACAGCTGCCTGGTCAATGCCAGGCAAGCTCCCTTCTCTGGGAAAACCTTGTCTTTCTGCCAGAAAAGTCAGAGCAACCTTTAGACTTGCTACCAAAATTTCTGCCTGTAGGCTGACAGAAAAAAAGTTAAATCCTTTTACAATTACAGTGGATTCTGGTAGTTCTTGCTGTTTTTTTTCCTGCTGGAAAATACTGCATCACCAGTGGACAAAAATCAGAGAGGTTTCAAGCTCTTGGCTCCAGTAAAATACCAAGCACACAAAATCAGTTCTTGCATTAAGTCCAACCTAAGCAAGCCAGAATGCAATTTCCATCATGAATATTTGAAGCCACAGATAGGGAAGAAAAAAAAAAGGCAGGAGTTCAAATCTAACCTGTCGGTATCTGAATTTGAAAAACTCCCAGCACTCAGCTTTCAAGAGCACTTTTGAAGCTGCCTGTAGAGATAATAATTAAAGCGATGAAAGATACAGTGATTGATAGTAATAAATCATGTGTGACTGTCTTTGCCCTCTCAGCAAACATAAATCACTTTTGCCTTTAAAATATGGCAACACGCATTCTTCCCAGATTGCTTTGAATTTATTAGACAAGGTCATTAGAAATGTATTGGGGCAAAATCTGAATTTATTAACTGAGATACTTAATAGCTTAATTGTTCAGTTAGTGATGAGTATTGAGTACTTTTTGCATTGGCCACGGCTTAGCTTTTAGGGCGAGTAGGAGCAGAGCTAGGAATGCACTGGCACTGCATGGTGGGGAGTAACTCCTACGGCTTCTGCTCCGTGCTAGTTTAGCCAGGCACACCTTCACCCTTGCTGGGCAGGCAGGGCCTCTGCTGAAGGTGCCTGCTGAGCCTGTGTCTCCCTGATGCTCAGGAGATGCCCAAGAGAAGACTTAGAGTGAGGACGATTTCCGCAGCTCCATAAAACACCACCATTTGCTTAGCTTTTCTCCAGGCCCAGGTACCATGTGGAATCTCTTCTTCCTCCCTCTTCTGCCAACTCGCACAAGTTGGCAACAAGTACCCCAAAAGTCTGTATGAGAAGGACTAGTACGTAACTCCTGTTGCAATCAATGGTGTTTCATCTAGCTGTTGACTTCATGGTTAGATTCCAGTGTTTTCGCCTGGCATCTTTTTCTTTCCCTGATGATGGGTAGTTCCAGAGAAAGGAAGATGGTTAAGAAAGAAAACGTGAATTTAATGACAGCAATGACAAACTTTTATTAAAGCAACTTTATGGGAGGAAACCGTCTCATGATCTTCAGCATGTGACAATGTCCCGACAGACATGATGTCATTGCGTCTTAAAAGGTGTTTGACTTGGAAAATCCTTTCAGCGGCGCTTTAAGGGGCTGTTTAAATGATTAATAAGGTTTATGCATGTGATTTATTATCTCAAAATAAAAGTGTACAGTAGGTATAAAATGTATTTGAAAGGGATGTCTGTATTTATTAATGTTACAAGTGCTATATTGCCAGACATGTATCAAAGTAAATATGCTCAACTTTAAGAGAAAAAATACAGAATCTGGTCAAATTTTATACATCTGGATATGTGGACCCTGACAATTTGTGTTAGAGGGAAGAAGTAGCCAGGTAGAACTTTATTTTGGACTTCATATCCTGAAGTAATACAGATGAAATTTCACCAGTTTTCCCTCCTCACTATAGATACACTTATGGTATATTTGATGTGCATTTTGATTAAGTGTACCCATTAAAACTATATTAATGGTGTTCGTTATTGCACATCTGAGAACATTTACTTAATGGACAATATCTAAATTCCTCCAGAATTGGCTAGTCTGTGTTAAATTCTCTCTCTCTACTCCACAGGCAAAGGGGATCAACTGCTGATAGGGGAGCAAGAACAGCACGCGACTGATACCATCATCACCAGGCTTGGCAGTTTCCAGCTTTCCAGTTGTTTTTCTTTCAAATTCTTCTTTTCCACGTCATCTCTGTCCAGAGGTAAATCTAGTGTTTCAGCAAGATCTTTCTGGGGCAGAGTCCTATGTGAGTTTGGTCTTAAAAACTCAAAGAAAGAGCAAGGCTTCCTTTATTTCTGGTGGAAGTTTTGGCTCATGCACAAGTTTTCAGAGGTAAAATGGACTTGCTCAAACCCAGCTCACTCTGCAGCTCTCCTATACGTGAATCACAAGGCAAACCCGGGCGCTTGGTTTAGACCCTGGAAATTGAGGAGCTCTGGGACAATCTCACCCACTGGCTGCCTGATGGCTCCTTAGCCTCTTTCTTCATTAACCCTCTGATGGCTTCAAATGTCCCTGCAAATTTTTTTAATGCTCCATTGAAACACCAACAGTGGTGCAAAGCCCACGGCACACCTGGGATTTCCCAGCTGGTAAATCCCCAGTACAAAGAGCTCCATCCACGTAAAAAGAAATTAAACAATAACAAAAAGAGCAGTTCCATAACATGATTTTAAACATGCATCGTGTCCAGCAAAGTGCAGGCATCAGTAAATTGGCCCCAGCGCAGCCCTGTCACGGCGCGGCCGCACTGGCTGCTCGAGGAGCTCGCTATCCCAAACCGTTCCCGTCCCAGTGTTTCTGTTTCCATGCCGTGAGCACCAGTGTGGAGCAGACAGGCAGTCGCCAGTGTCCTGGAGGCTGCCGCCCTGCTCCGTGTTGCCCGTGGCTGCTCTACCCCACACCGAGGGCCCTGCTGATGCTGCCAGCACTTTTGGCATCTCCTGGCACTTCTAAGTTTTATTAAAATGGGCTCCCATGGAAAATGCATTCTGAGTCCTCAGGGGTTTCCATGGAGCAGATCTAATTATCTCTCTTTAACAGCACTAATTGGCAGACTTACAGCCCCGGCCACCACGTCGGCTCCTCCATGTTCCCTTTATCCCCCCGCACTGCCACTGCCGCCGATGCTGGATGGGATTTGAGCGCGGTGGGGCGGCTTGTGAAGCCTCTTTGCTGTGGTGCCCTCCATTCGCTCGCGCTACCTGAGCTGCCCGACCTGTTGACAGAGCAGCTTTCCTTTGTCTTTGCAAATTGACACAGCTGCACCCTCGGCAAACAGGCGCCCGCGCCGGGCTGCGGCGTTGAATGGATCCTCCAGATTAGCGCCAGGGAGAATTAGCCTTAAAAGCGCTAAGCTGGAGCCGGCGGCCAGAGAATGGCGCGAAGCTCTTTATCAGGATGCACCGCTGCAGAAAGGGGCTCCCTGCTCTCGCCGAGGTGTTTACTCCCCTTGCGGGACGGCATTCCTGGAGCCGAGAGCTCGTGGTGACCCCGGCCGGCACCCGGAGTTAATTAGCCCAGTGGATAATGGGGAGATTCGCCCGGAGATTACACGCGGTGATCCCTCGCCACACACACGCCGAGCGCCTCGGGGCCCTCGGTGAGCACAAAAGCGCAGGCGCGAGCAGCACGGTGCCGAAACGTCCCGGTCCCGGCAGGTCCCCCCGCCGGGCAGCCCTCTGCCCCCCTAGCCTGCCTCGGGGCCAAGGGACAAGGTGGGCGCTAGGGCCGATTGATGCTGAACAACTTATTAATCATTATATAGCAGGTTAAGGAAAAATGGCTCAAATAAAGCGGCAGGAGACCTTCTCTGGCTTTACATGCCTGTAAATATGTATTAACTTAATTACTATCAGCAATTATGGCTCAGTTTGGGAACAGTTAAAGTTGGTGTGCACAAAAAGGGATTATTATCCTGGGAAAATGAGTGCGGAGATAAAAGGAATTTATCCCACGTCAGCCAATGAGCAGAGGCAGGGGCACGGGAACAGGGTCCCCCCGGCTCCAAATTGCTTTACAGCTCTCATAAAGGGGTCGGGGAGCAGCCAGGCCAGGGCGGACGAGGGCCAGTTGTGCGCGGGGTGACATTGCCATGCGGATGGGAAGGAAGCGCTTTGTGCCAAATGAGCTTTTCAAAGAGCCTTTGGAAGCAGAGCTGGGAGGTGAGAGAAGAGCCCGGCGTGCGGATGAGGTGCCGGCGGCTCCCACTGCCCGTCCGTGTTGACGTGGCGGCTGGTGGCCGTGCGTGGGGCCGGCTGCCCCGGCGGGGAGGTGACACAGGCTCTCCGCGGGGGTCCGTGCCACGTGCGCAGCGCAAGCGCCCGGGCAGCGGGGACAAGCCGCACGTGTGACCACGGGCGCCGGGGGAGAGCGTGGGAAGCGCCACGGGGAGGAACGAGCCAGGAGCCGCGACGGGAAGCCACTTATGGCACTAGCTGTATGTGAACGCTGAACTGGCGTTTGTCTGGCATTTCAGATCTGCCCTGCCCGCTATTAAATAAAAAATAATTATTAAAAAAAAAATGGAAAAGACAGTGAGAATTGCCCCACGGTGACAGGCTGTGTTTGCAAGGGGGCAGGAGGACAGGCCCTGGTAGCAGCTGAGAAGGTCCCGGCCCGAGGGATGGTGCTGGACTGGGCAGGCAGGGTCGGGGCTGCGAGCTCCCGGCAGCGCGGCGGCTCCGGCAGCAGCTCCCGCGGCGGCTCCGGCGGCAGCTCCCACGGCGGCTCCGCGGCGGCTCCGGCAGCAGCTCCCGTGGCAGCTCCGTGGCCGCTCCGCGGCTCGCCGCGCTGGGCCGGCCGGGGGACCACACAGCGGGCAGGCGGCGCCCTCGCCTCCCGCCGCGCCGGGAGCAGCGCCAGGTCCCCCGCCGTCACCCACCGCCACCCCCTCCCCGCTGTGTCACCGAGCCGGCGCGGCGAGAGCTGATCCTGGGGATTAGCGGAGGGGGCACCGCGCGGCGGGACGCGCTCTCCCGCATGCCCTGTGCCGGGCGCGCGAGCCGGCCTGTCCCCCCGCCGCCTGCGTCAGCCTAGGGCGGCCTTCTGGCCCTGCCCGGGGCTCCTCGTCCCCAGCAGGACACTGTGCTCCAGTGTTTCTGTATTTTCCGTGTATCTTTATTTTCTCTCTGGCAGGAGGGTGCTGGTCCTGCATGCGTTTCGCAGGCTACAAAGTTTTTCACGGAAATGTCCAAACTGAGCTCAGGAAACGCCAGAAAAGCCTCTCTCCTGGGACTGAGAATCTGTTCCTTCTGTTTCTGGTTTGTTATAGTGGTTCCTAACCTTACCTGTTAAAGTAAAATGTCTGATTTCCTCTTTAAATGGACCTTGATTCCCAAGGATTTGGGTCTTGTATTTTGCTTGGTAATCTCAGTATTCCCTTTCAGTCTCTTCTTCCTATCATGCTGCTTAGCTGTATAATCAAATGCTCATTCTTAATGGTTATGCAAAAAAAGGTTGAGCTCAGCAAGTCTCACTCCAGAACACTCACTTTTTGCTTTTGGATACTTTTTTGACTCCTTTGGCACTTTCCAACTCTGCTTGCTCTTTGTTTCAGAAGGTGAAAAGTGCTTTCCCATGGTTGCTCTCCTGTGTCTGTCCTGGGGACTCCTTGGTGTTAGCCACAGCATCTTCCTGCTGCAGCCAAATCCTTCAGCGCTGCTGCTTTTGCAGCAGGTAGGGCCTTTTGTGCTCTTGCTTCACGGACATATAACTTCACATTTGGCTTCTTTGGCTTAAGCATACAGCCTCCTCCAAACCTTTCATAAAGTTGCACACAGATACTAATGATTAATGGCTAATAAGGACTGTGTTGTTTTGGTGACCGGACTGGCTGAGATGCTTTTGTCCTCTTTGCATTCTGCCACCAAATTTTCTAGCAGTGACAGCCCTGGGCACTAAGTTTGGAGTCCGACTTGCTGCTTCTTGAGGCACTTTAATTTCTCTGAAACTTCTCAGCTTGACCGAATAGGTGAAATTCCCAAATTGGTGGCACGTTTCCTTCAGGCACGCTCCACGTTTCCACCACACCACGATCCGCAGGGCTGACTTGCCGTTAGCCACAGGCTGTTTCCCCTTTCCCTGCCTCAGCTCCCCATCTGTGGCACGATAACATTAATACAAACAATTATCCCCAATTCTCACTGGCGTGCCTGCAAGTTGAAATCCCAATTAAATATTAACTCGTGCTAAAAGGCAAATCATTAATCATAAGCTCTGTAATATTTTGCCATCTGCATCTATTTGCAGAGCGCCGATTCTCTGCGAGCAGCAGGCGCAGTTGCTGGTTCTTGGCGGCCGGTTTTACGGCGTGCTGGTTACACAGGCGCAGCCTCCGGGGTCTCCCGCTGTCAGCGGCCGTGCGGGCTCCTGCTCCAAGGCCCAGACCTGGCTTTCAGCCTCCCCCGGGACTGGTGCTGCTCAGGCCTGCAGGGGCCCAGGCTGATCCTGAATCTGCCCTTTGAAGATGCAAAGTGCCTTCACTAACAATCCCTGGTCTTTGAGCGGGAGAGCGTAGCTGGAAACCCGGTGAGATAAAGCGCCTTTGTGATTTCCAGCCCTTTTGTCATGCGCCGAGGTTGCCATTACAATTGGGGTATGTCTTATCCCACGCTCGCCCAACCTGCCCCTGCACGGAGGCAGAAACGCGCCCTGCACATGCAGGGAGGGGGACACAGATAAGGGACCCTCAGCAGCCCCGGGAAAGGGAGATCCTGAAAACGGTCAGGCTTCCAGATGGGAACAGGGCAAGGGGAGCCTGGACCCCCACGACTTGCTAAACTTGGGCATAGGCAGCCTTTTCAGGCCGGGTGCCTAAATGGAGGTAATTCTGCCCAAACGGAGGTACTTCTATTCTCTGCTGTCACTTCGTCCCCAAGAACCTGACTTCTCAGAGGTCCCCAGCAGCCGCTGACTTGCGCTACACCTAATGAGGTCTCCAGCTCAACACCCCAAAAGAGAGAAGCTCCAGAAAAGCCAGGCCATTTCCAGACCTGATGAGGTGAACTTATCAGTGGCTGTAAACCACAGGCAGAAACACAAACTCATGTTCTCAAACACAGAGATGCTTTCTGACTTTCTAACAAAACACTTTTATTGCCATGGAACAGGACTTTTCCCCACATCATCCTCTTTCATTTCCTGTTCTATCTCTTCTCCCTCAAGCTGAGTTCACACGTGTTCAGCACTGTTTTCCTATTAATTATCCCTTCAAAAGGCGACCTCTCCTGAAGGTTCCTGCCATGGTTTCCAGTAACAAACTCCTCCTTGGAGGAGCCGGGGCTCAGGAATGAAATTTGGAGCAGTAGCAACGTTTGAATGCAATGGTATTTCCTTCTGGGCAGGAAAAAAAAAAAAAAAAAAAAGGACCCTTCAATTTGTTTTCTCTCCCTCCCATGCCCCCCCTCCTGGAGGAGATATCAGCCAAGACTCACAGATGGGATCGTTTACAGTTTCCTTTTGAGCTGCCTTGGCCCTTTCAGGTTTTGTTTATTCGAGCGGAGCTTTCAGGCAGGCGCGGGTGGGACGGTGAAGGCCTCCCTGCCATATTCTCATTCGGGTTGGGGTTGCTCAAGTTCCCCATCCGACAGAAGATGATTGATGAGGATGATGCCGGCTGTAAACCTGGGAGGGTTTGGAGCTTAGGCGGCCCTGCTCTTTGCTGGGCCTTAAATCCCGGCTGCCACAGCAATCCAGGAACCTCATCCCAGGGCAATTACAAACCCACAGTGGGAAAATCCAGCCGAAATGGGAGGCACTTTGGTTTTGCAGCAGGACGGCTGGAGGGGCGGCTGGGCTTTCTGTTTTGCTTTGCTTGTGAAAACACATGCACGTGGGCTAGAGCGGAGGTCAAAATGTGCTTATAAAAACCACGGAGCAGAGAGGAAGCAGAGATCTGCCGCAGAAAATCGCCTGGAAAGCTGATGAAAAAGTCAGGGAATGCGACGGGCAGTAGGAAATCATTTCTGCACGCAAAATGTTTGGTAACTGTCCCGGCAGCAAAGGGCTGAATACGCACTTGTTAAGAGCATGAAATGAGTTGGCGTCCGCCCTGGTGTCCCCTGAGAGCCCTGGCTGGCCAGAGCTGTCCTTGGCCTCCTCTCCTGCGGACGGCTCTTGTTGCACGAGCACCAGCCTCAGTTTCCCAGCAGATGGAGGGAGGGAAGCCCTCAAGGCATGAGGAGATCCCCCTGTGTGAGAGCCAAGCGGCACAGCTCTCCAAACCGGGAGTCCGTGTTCCCACGGGAGCGCGGCCGCCCAGACGCAGGGTGGCCTTTCACGCTGCTGGCGTCCGCGTGTCCACCCCAGGAGCTTTGCCCGAAGTTTTAAGCGTACCACAACCCATACACTGGGAAGGTGACCGAAAGCAGGAGACCTGATCTACAAGAAAGCAGCCAGCGGGGTGAAGCGAGGCCAGAAGCTGGATGCTCCTGTTGGAGAGGATGACCCTGCAGGCTGGGGTGGGAAGGAGGGGATTTCCCCTTGCCCTGTGCTGCTGATTTTAATCCAGCCGCAACTGAGCAGTAAATACGAGCTACTAAATATCAGCAGCTGGGCGACCTGCATGCAGTGAGTCAGAAATCGCTGCCTGCGCAGCGCCCCGGCCTCGGGCAGTCCCTCCTGCAAGCGGCTCCGTGCTGGGACACGGCAATAGCCACAGTGCAGCCTTCCTGAGCGCCCCTGGAGCAAGGGCAGGCCTGGGCGGGGGAGCTGAGCCCGCCGCCGCTCAGCTCCTGTGTGGGGTCGCTCACGTGGGGCAGAGCGAGTGCTTGGACACCGGGACAGGGTGTTAATATCTAACTGTTCCCCAATGCCTCCTAGAACGAACAAGTCGAGGGGACTTTGAGGAGGGATGTGCAGGCACATGAGGAGAGTCCGCACACGAGGAGACTCGGGTCCCGGAGCTCCCGGTCTGCAATGGTCCATTAAAAAAAAAAAATCCGGGCAAGCTCAGAGGAGTAGCAGCTCTGAAGCCCCCTTGCAGATCTCCATCTGGTAAAAGAAGTGCAGACAGGGGCATGTTCTCTCCACATCAGCTGCACAGCAAGAGCGGCTTAGATGAACTCTCCTGGCTGGTAATAAAATGATTTTACATATGTAGGAAGCAGGATGTGCAAAGCCCAGGAGTCTGATCTTGTTTCTGAGATCAAACAGAGTCTTATTGTACAGGGGTGTGGAGCTGATGTAACTGTCTAGTGTGCCGGACACAATTGCCGTGGTTACGCAGCTGGACCGGAATAAAGCAAGTCTGTATCTGAACTCATTAATTTTTACAACCAACTGAACTGCTCTGCCTTTTTCTTTCGTCTTTTTGGTGGCAGAGGGCCGTCGCTGTGGAATGGAGGGGTCTCGCCCCCCGCAAGCCGCTCTGGCCACGGGGCTGTGGGCGCCGGCGCGAGCCGCCCTGGTCCCAGGGACGCCCCGCCAGCTGCACCGGTTCCTCACTGCGAGACGGGGCCATCGCGGATGAAAATGTCGGCATGATGTGAGTGGAGCAGTTGCTCTGTCGGCTATAGGTTATGTCAATGTTTCCATTATAAACCTCTGCTCTCTAGGCTTATAACTTGGCTGTAAAACTGCCCTCCAGGTTAGGCTCTGGCAAGCCAAAGAAACACACGTTTTTTTTCTGAAATATTCAGTCCAGTCCATTCCAACCTTCTTTTTAAGATGATTTGCGTGTTACTTTTCACCGTTCTGCAAAAAGCCGGGGTTGTTCATGAAGCGACGCAGGCAGCAATCCTTGGCACGGGAGAGCCGCGCGCCTTGGGGCAGCGGTCCCCGGCTGCCTGCAAGGAACGGCCTGCTGCCCACGGCAGGGCAGGGCTGCACCGATGCCACCTGGCACTGGGGCTCCCTGGTGATGCTGCAGCGCAAACAGCACTGCAACTTTGCTGAGAGGCAAACTGAGGCTCCACAGCCACGGGCCAGAGGCACTGGCGAATTGCACTCGATCTTGAAGGTCTTTTCCAGTCGCAATGATTCTGTGATTCCCTTGCATCCCTCTGCCTGGGCTGTGGGCCTTCCCCAGCCCCACATGGATGCTGGATGTGGGCAGCTCCCCCCACCCGGAGCCAGGGCTGCCTGTTCCCCACGGCCTCTCCCAGGCACAGCTAACAGCCCTGAAAGACATGGCTCAGCCTTTTCCAAATCTCCCGTGAAAACAGCACCTCTCTCCTAATTGGTAATTGGTGCCATCATCCGATTAAGCAGGCGCCCCCCGCAAAGAGCTCAGGCAGCAAACGCTGTAAAATGATGTGCTCTTCTGCCTTCAGTCACAATCCAGGCTCAAATCCGGCTGAGTCACGCAGCGCATCCCATCAGCAGAAGCGCAGCAGCCGCAGGGAGCCCGTCCACGCACCCCCCAGCACCACCCCCCCCCTCCCAGGGGAAGATGCCCATGACCGCCCCGGTGGCACACGCCAGGCTGCAGGTGACAGCCTGTTGGGGAAGGACCCCAGCGCCACCCCTGCTGCCGCCCTGCCATTCCGCAAGGCAGGCAGAGAACAGGCACTCGGAGAAGAGCCGCAGCAGAGTCCCAACGGCTTCAGAAAGAGCATAAGATATTATGGGAAGGAAAAAAAAATCTTTTTTTTATTCAATTAATATTAAATTGAAACATAGTAATTTGGATTTATATTTCAAACTGAAACATTTTTAAATAGACTAATTCAGGTTCTGTGTTTCTGCATTACACTCCCCAAAATTCTACATCAAAACAGCACAAAGAAGGCGGGGATTTTTAAGCAATTTTGAAACCTACTGGATGCCAGAAGATACCTGACAAGTCAGAGAGATGCACTGATGGCCATCTTTAGGCAGGCTGTATGGCTTCCAAGGTATTCTCTAACGTTATTATGTAATTATAATCTTAATCGTTTATTTTTCCATATTAATCTTTGATATGCTCTTCCCTGGAAAAATGTTGGTCTTGTATCCAATGCAACATGTTTGGCACTTTGCGTACCAGCCCCTGGGTTTTGGGGTGCACGTGTGATGTTTTACCGCACAGGCTCGATACGGCAAGGCTCTGAGGGAAGCGCTACCCGCTGAGCTGGGGAGAGGGCAGGAAGGGAGAGGGCTCCCCATCGCCGCCGTGGGACAGGAGCCTTTGGTGCCTGAAGGGCTCTGGAAGGCGCTATGAGGTTTTGTAGACAGGTCGCGGTCGCCTTTTCAACACACAATGATCACGCACGTGCTGACAGCAGGGATGAGCTAAAACATCAAAGGGAACAGCAGAGGAGACTTGGGACACGCGGTCTGGCCTCGCTGTGGGTGCCCTGCCCGCGCTCGCACTGCCCTTGGGCGGCAGAGCCGGGCTGGCGGGGTCCCCCAGCCGCTGCCGTGCGCCGCGCTGGCGGGGCCGGGGAGCCGTGCCCAGCCCAGCTCCTGACCCACAGCCACCCACAGCCACGCTTTCCACTCGGAGAAGGTTCCTAGGACCCCCAACCCCTCACACAGGACATTTGGGGCAGGCAGGTTTAGCCGCTGCCTTCCCCAGGCCCCCTCACCCAACCCCGCAGCCTCCCCTCTCCCTAAAACAGGGGGAGAGAGAAAGACAGGGGGGAAAAAAAGACCTTCTTGCTGTTTTCCCCCTGCCTTTCCAGTATGCTTGAGTTACCATGGTTAGTTTTCCACTGTTCTCCCTGACCCCTGCAGATTTCCCTTATGAGCTGGTGTCCTGGAATGTCTCTTTATTAGGTGTCTCGCGAAGGAAAGCTGACCTGATGCCAGTGCCCCCACACTGAGGACTTTATTAGTTTTTTAATTTTCTGTCTGGGTGCTCTCACTGCCTCAAACTTTCCACAGCTGTTAGGATTTATTAACGAAGCAGATTCATTTGTGTCCTTCCCCCCTCCCCTTTGCTCCTGCTTCTTAACGAAACAAGAACGTTTGGGACTTTCGCACACGGAGGCTTCCAAAGAGAGGGACTTTGTCTCGCCGGGCCGCGCTCCGGGCCAGGACGGCGGGAGCAGGCGCGGGC
>VZSV01000193.1:1065916-1125927 GCA_013398735.1 Nothocercus julius | reverse complement strand
CCGCCCCGCGCTCGCCGCCCCGCGCTCGCCCCGGGCCCCCGCAGGCACCAGGGAAAACATTTCCTTTCAGAGCTTTTTGTCTTCTCTTAATTGGATTATTTTAAGGAAAAAGCAAAAAAATGTTGTTGTTGTGCAAAGTGCCTGCTGCCTGCAGAAAAAGCCTTGCTTTCGCTGTATGTATTGAGGGCCCTGCCAGCAAACACCCGATGTGCTTCCAAAACCACCGAGCCATTTCTTTTCCAATCAGAGTAGACATTTTCTTCAGCAAACCCCATTTGGCCTAGTTTGGACTGACCTTTCGGAGGAGGAAGCATCTGGCAGGGCCGGCAGCGCCACGTGTGCACCAGGGCAGCTGGAGAGCTCGGGCTGGATGCTCACCTTGCGCGCAGGGAGCTTGCACCACCGTAATGTCATATCCATCCGCTGCAGGAGAAACGTTACTCATTGCCTTCTTGCTGTGGGACAGTACCTGCTTGAGAAACACAGCAGAAGATTATTTTAGTCCTGTAAGGGTTCTCTAGTGCAATAAACCAGCAATGATAAACAGAACACACCTGCCACTCTCTTGGCACTAGGTCTGGATCTCGTTCTCCCAAAGACAGCTTTGAAAATGCTCTTTCTCATCTGACCAAGTGAGACATACAATGTTTTAACATTGCTTGCTGCCCCAAATCAGAAGAAAGGTTAGAAAGGTAAATTTAATGTGGAAGAGACATTTTGTAGTATCAGATCTGGAAAACTGAGCTGATTTTAGCCACATATTTTATTCTCACAGTGCTGAATATAATATTCCCACTTATATACATATTTTCATACATATGCATATATTCTCACAATATGCATATTTACTTCTCATAGTTTCATAATGTGATAAATTAAGAGTGCACTGGATAAATCGTGTAACATTATGCAACATTAGCCCTATAACTATATAATTTTAATTAAATTTTTTAATTATTATTTTTCAGATGTCGCTATTGTGCAAAGCCCAACGGGGTAGCTGCAGCAGCGCAAGATGAAAGTGTATCAGTACTTGTTTCATTTAGCAGACTTTGCATGAAGCTAAAATAGCGTCTGGGAAGCAAAACAGTAACACTTTTAGTTTACACTGCATCACTTTTATCTAAATTTGTGAAAGAGCTTCAAAATTTCACTCATAAATGACTGTACTGCCTTTAAAATTATTCTATGATAAATTGTAATATAGCGATTCCAGCAGTAACTAATTGTCAGTTTTACTGGTCTATCCGTAGCCCCAAGCAGGGAACACCCTGTAACACCACTACAGTCCCTCAGTCAAGTTTTGCAGCCCGGGAATTAAACCCTGAATCACTTGGGAGGAGATGAAACATTTCCAGATTGGGAATATCATTTAATACTGAACGCTGCATCACAGCAAAGCCTCAGGAGACAATAAAGGAAATTGCCAGTGCCTTCCCACATGAAAGGCGGCTCGCTTACCCATGGGTGCTCTGAAAGCGCTGGGAGCTTGGAGCCCTTTGTGGCTCACGCGCACTCCGGAGAGCCGGGGGCGGCTCCATGGGCTGAGCCAGCCGGGACCGCTGCATCCCAAGGATTTTTTTCTTGTTCTTTTTTTTTTTTTTTTCTCCATTCCAAGCATCCTTCTGAGAAAACATCTGCCATGCCCCAACCCCGCACCGGAGTTGAAGATCAAAATAAAGAACTTTTGTCTTTTTATTAAGCATTTTAGCAAACGTGACTATTACATTCATATTATATTTCCCTGTTTTGTACAAACACATTTAAGTCAGCCCTAAGAGGATTATGGTTATGGTGCACCAATCTCTGCTCAAATGGGCTGACTAAAGAAACTCTTGTTAAACAGTATTTTCCCTAATGCCTGTTGCTTTTCTTCCTTGCCTTAGTGCTCAGACATCTATCTGAGCTCCCTACATCCACCCTCCTCACAAGCTTTCAGATCAAGACTCTTCCCCCTCCACCCCCCTCTGGACCCTTTAATACAGCTGAAGATGAACATTAGTGCCTGGTTCAACTGCACTGGAAAGGGAAAGGGCAGATTCATCAAAATCTTTATACCTCCATAGAAAAATGTAGCCTTTTGCCTTTCCTCGAGTGAATGCCTTTTCTAGAGGGTATTCATTAGGGGTTCAGTCTGTTTTTGCAGACAGCTCCACAGATGTTGACATTTTTTTTCTTCGCTGGGTTAAGACGCCTTCTATAGGCTTTCAGTGCCCATTTGTTACTTCTTTATTATCTGAGCGGGTATTTTCTTTTTCCCCTCTCTCTCTCCCCCTTTCTTCACCAGGAGCTGCCTCGGCCCTCTGAAGGGAGCAGTGGTAGCCAGGCTCGACTTTATCGCGGGCGCTTTCTCACCGCGGCAGGGCCATTGTGGCGAGCAGCAGGTAGCGGCCAGCCCTGCCCGGACCTTCCTCTACGGCCACAGGCAGGAGAACCTACGGAAATCATTCCCTAAAAAGCAACCAAGGACGTGGTAGAAGACAGAGAGATGAGGAGGGGAAGCGGAGGGGAGCTGCCGGGTACTGCCGAGCAGCTGCTGCTTTGCTCGGCTCTCGTGCCCACGGCGGGGTTGCACGGCTCGGGAAGGCACGGGCTGGCATGGTGTGTGCCACCCTAAGGATACTGACCTTTAAACAAAAGCTAGCTGGTTTCCTGCGGTGAACTTTGCAATTTGAGCCAGTGCAGAGTCTTAAACAGCATGGTGCAAACAACACCCTTCAGTGACGCTCCTGTTTGCAAGACCAAACGCCCCCGGCCGCACCTGGAGCCACTTCTCTTCCCAATACGTGTCAGCCAAATGCTCCGTCCCTGGGCCCAGTGTCCAGCCACATAAGCCCCAGTTCCCAGAGAAAGTTTGTTCCATATCTAGAGATTTCCTCCCCGAAAGATGGCTTGGGCAGATGCAGGTATTGGCAAGGGCACCGCAATCCAAGTCCTGGCTCAGGACCTGTCCGAGCAAAGCATGGAGGTACCCGGTCCAGCCTATTCACAGATGGCCTCATTGTGCTGCTTTCGCTGTGCACGCTGTGCATTATCTTGGCGAAAAGAATAGCCACCCGCTCAAAGAACCTCCCTGCCTATTCCCACACTACCCCAAGTGAGCAGCTCTGGAGGCAGCTCGGAGCTCCTCGAGCGGCACTCGCAGCGGGTGCCTGCGCCAAGGCCGCAGTTCCCCTTTATCCCGCCATGCCGGAGAGCACCCGCTCCTGCTGCTAGAAATCTGTCCGCAAATTTGGCCTTACCAAGAGGTCTGCTGGGGCCCGCGAGGCGCGGAGTGACATGATAACCTGATTAAGGCTGGGGCTGGTGATGCCGACCTCTCTCCTGCAGGTTCAGGAGGCTCCAGCCCTCCCACATCTCACCTGCCAGAGTCTGAGCACCGCGTGGGAGCCGGGAATATTGATGGGGCACTAACACCCTCACTGTCACACCCAGCCTGACCATTATGCTAAAAGCTCCTGGCATTTTCCCTTTTTATCATCACTTTAGGAGGACAGCTCGCATTATCTTCACACATCGCCCCTGGGGAAATGGTGCTGATTGATGTCTGACATCAGGCAAGTGACATCTCTGCTGATCACTGCTGCCGGAGGAGCCCTCATCGCTGAAAGCAGGAGGAGAAAGAGCCGACTCCTGCTCCCCATTCAGAGGGCTAGAGGCTGCTAGATTTCACACACCTGCCTGTGTCGTCTCATGATGCACCCAGACAGAGGGATTGTACAGCATAAACAAGCGGAATGGGATGAGGCGCAGGACAAGCAGTGGTGCAGGATCACTCTCCTGGGGCCTGGACTCCCCCTTCCCCTCCGCACAGGTTTCAGGCATCGCAGCCCTCTCAGCAGAGGCATTTCACCTTGGCAAAGTTACAGCAACATCTGCCCGACTGCAAGCACGCGTTGCAGAAAGCGACTTTTCTGAAAGGGCTGAGGGCATCTCCCGCTGCATGTGTCCTTGCTCATCTGGGTTTGCGTGCGCAGCCCTTTGTGCCGCTCCGGGCCGTGCGGCACGTTGGTCGGCCGGGCTGCCGGTGCTCACGTGCGCAGAAAGGCCTTGGCGTTGCCAAAGGAGCCTCAGTAGCAGCGTTTGCAAGAGCACCAGGGTTTATAACCCAGAAAATCTCAGCTCTAAAGGGCTCTGTGCAGAGGGGGGAAGGAGGCGTTCCGGCCTGCCCAGAGTGACTTTTCTTCCATTGTGCCTTTTCAGCATTGCATTAAGGCAGCCAAAGACGGGGGATTTTTAATGGTTCCCGGGGAACAAAGCGGGAACATTCTGCCCAACTTCATTACAGAATCATCTGAAACGCTTGAGGAGCATTTCCCACTAATTATCATAAATAGCCGAAAAAAATCTTTCACTCCAAAAGCAGGTTCCATCTGCCCCACTGTGTTTTCTCACCTCCACTCCCAATAGCCTGACACTGCCCCCGCACAAAGGGGTGACTCCATCTCCGCTCCCGTGCGCACGGATCCTCTAAAGAAATACAAACAGGCGGCAGATTAACATAACTCACTTGCACCTTAAACAAATAGGCAACTTCCGCCCTGCCGGGCTCTCCCGTTTCCCAATGGGAGGATGCACCGGCGGGTTTTTCTTGCTCTCAGGAAATCCCGGAGCGAAGAAGCCGTGCACTGCAGCCAGCGGCAGCAGCGGGGCGGAGCGGGAGCGCGGAGGCCCCACGTGCCAGCAGCGATGCTCCCCGCCACGAGCAGCCCAGGTGCTGCGAGCGGCCGCAGGCGCTCGCGGAGACAAGGGGCTCAGACCGCAGCCCGCGGGGACGCCGGCTGCCGGCGCAGCTGCGGTGCGGGCGCCCGCGCAGGAAGCCCAGGCCGCCGCGCTGCGAGCCGGCGGTTTGCTCACCGCCCGGGGACCCGCGGTTGCTTTGCACATCCCCCAGTCCCTGCAGGTGTTCGCGGCCGCCCTCCCCGATAGCCACAAGAAAGGCTTTTGCTGGAAAGCCTCCTCCTTGCCGCCCGCGAGGGCCCCGGCGCGCGGGGCTGCACTGGCGGCGGCGCCGCGGCACCCGACGGGCAGGCGGTGTGTGGAGGCAGGTGGCTCGCGGCCAGGCTGTCACACGGCCCTGCGAGGAGGTGGCAGGAACCAGGTGTTGTGACTTTAGGGCTGTGGGACCTCCCTGACGGCACCGGGTGCTGCTCTGAGGCCTCCAGCCTCTGCTCTGGTCCCCACCACAGGCTGGCAGCAAAGACACTCACGGCAACTGGGGGAGCACATGGAAGGGGCTGCAGATCCACAAGTCGCTTGCAGACACCGCAGAGATCGAGCACTCACCTCTTTTCCAGTGCAGGGACCAGGGGCATCACGTGCAAGGGGCATCCAGAAGGTTGGGAGCACAAGGAGGTGCTGCCTCATGCAGTGGGGGAAGTTTTGGGGTGTCCTGTCTGCAGGGTGCTGCTGATGCCCAAACCTTACCTGCATTCAGAAAGCAAACCAGAGATGTGAAAAAAAACAGATGAAAAGTGAATGTTGAGCTGCTCCGAGGCTCTCCCATCCCCTGCCGCTCGGGGAGCCCGGAGGCTGCAGCGGGGCCGGAGGGCAAGCAGGGGAGGATGGCACTGCATCACTTGGCGCTACTGGGCACCCGCACCACTGGGCACGTCCCCCGGCACGGTTCGTGCAGGGGACAGCCCCAGCCCGTCTCCAGCAGCCGGCCGCCGGGTTTGTGGCAGCCCGCCGGCGCTGGGAGCGTGCCCGCTATCTTCATGCAGTAAACGCCCAAGCCGCGGCTGACAGCGCGAGGGCTGGCGGCGCCCTCCCGTTGGGGTGTTGGGTTACAGCCGCCCTGACCCGCGCGCTCCGAGCGGCTCTGGAAACGCGGCCCCCGCCTCCACAAACAGCTCCTGGGCCAGCGGCCAAGCTCCTCTTGTGCTGCTCTGTGGCCACATCAACCGCCTATTCCTGCATAGCGCTCCTGGTGCAGCCGGAGGTGAGGAGAGCACCAGCCGTGGGTACCTCGTGTGCCTGCCTGGGGAAAGGAGACCTGAGTTCAAACCGTCCTACGCAAGTGAGAGCTGCCCCGTGCTCTCACGCAGCCTTCCAGCGGTCTGCAAGGCCTCTCTTTTAGAAAGCAAAGGGCCACCCATAGCTCTGTGGGGCTCTGCCCTGCCGGTGCATCATTGCAGCCCATGCCCCGATGCCTCTTGGGCTCCCTGGGGCTGAATCCTGTGGGGTGACACCAAGCCCCCAATCCGGCCACCCAGGTGTGCTGGGACGGGGGTCACCCCTGGAGCGAGTGCTGCTGTGGAGGTGCGAGTGGTCCTTGGATCCGCGCGTGATGATTTCACATTCCTCCCTCTGGTCTCCTCTAGCAGGTACCTCTCATTCACCTGCCATGGGCAAGGGCCCATCAGCTCCCCAAGGATCCCACGGTCACTGATGGGGCGGCCCAGGGCAGACCGCATGCCCGCTCCCTCCCCGGCAGCTCCGGAGCAAAGGCTGCCTGAATGGGATTCGCTGCTAATTCCTACCACATCAACACAGTCTAGGCCCACCGGGCTCTGCCCCTAGGCGGTGGAGGAAGCTAAATCCTGACTGCCAGCCAGCTGCTCCGGCCCTTTCCCCAGACACACAGAAGGCTGTATTTTCATTGCAAATTGGAAATCAATCATAGCAGGAAATTCCCGTGCTGAGAACGCCCCAGCTATTATTATTTTATAGCACTCGGATGTGTTCTGGGCCCTTGGAAAGGCACAGCCCTTTTGGGGTAGTATAAGGCAAATTAGTTTTAAAGACTGCTGGAGGAATGTGGGCCATTAGTTTCCAGAGCCGGAGCGGTGCGCGGGGAGGCGGAGGTGGCAGCGGCGCGGACAGGGCTCTGCACTGATTTCAGACACGTGTCCGACGAGAGAGCGCGCGGCTCGCTGCAAAGGCGGCATGGGCGCTCCGGAGCAAACGCCTCCGGCCCTGACCCTGGCTTTATTAACAGCAAGTAATTAATAGGAAAGCGGACATGCTTGGCGTCTCTGAAGACCTTTTAAGATGTGATTATGTTGTGCTAATCTCACCCCCAAAGTACTTCCCTATTTAGACTGCACTGGGCCATTAAATATCTGAAAAGTGATATATAAGAGTGTTCAGGCTCCGTTACCCGGCAGCCAGGCCCCACTTTCAAACCCTCTAAATCATGTATTAAGTTGGGGCCATGTGGACTGCCAGGAAAAACACTCCCTTCCCCTCATCTGTGCCTCGTCACCGGCAGTGCCAGGCCCGGCTCCGGAGCCGTTTGCTCCGTCCCGGCAGATGTGCCGCCCCGCTCTCACCTGCGGTATTTCAGAGACGTCACCAGGTCTTCAAGGAGCTGCCGAACGCCCTGCGACAGTGCACGGGCTCTTAGCAAAGACATAGAGCCAAGTCCCTAACAGGGTCACAGACAAAGAGCTGGCAGCGAACACCCTGCTCCCCTGGGTCCGGCACGAGGGGAGCTCCCACGCGCGCTCCCGCCGGGAAGGAGCCTTCCTGGCTGCAGCCCAGCTCAGCACACGGATGGGCTGGCACCGCTCCGGCCCCTCGCTGCCCAGGGAACCTCGGCTGGAGGTGTAAAGGGAGATGGGAAGGTGTCCTAGGCAGACCCGTCCTACAGCTGCCTCCTCTGCCCCTTGGCGCAGCAGCATTTGAGCACGGAGGTCCAGGCACCTGTATCTTTTTCCTGACATGGCTTGAGCTCGTGGGCACCAACCTGTGCTCCTGTGGTCCTACAGCTGGAGTTTTGATTCACACTATGTGCAAACCATGCAGCTATGGCAGGTCGTGGCGCAGGGGATAAATGCAACCACCATACAGCACTACGCCTGGCAGCGCTTGGGCTCGAGCTGAGTTCTGGCACGAAACGCAGTGGGATTTGGAAACACAAGCGGACGCTTGGTGGACCCTCCTCGCGCAACACGTGGCCTGGCTATCGATTTACACGTGCTGTCTTCCCCGGGGCCCCGAACCGGCAGCGCCTGCGCATGGCACCCGCGGAAGGACGCTCAGGACACGGCAGGATGGAGCAGGCTCAAGAGGCAAGGGCGAGGGCCTATGGACAAATTCAACCTTGTAATAACCGGGGTGGCTCAGCTTGGGGGCAGCACAGGGGGCATGAGGCTAAGCCACCACTGCTGAGAGCCTTCAGCAAAACCAGTGCCCTTTTGTGCTGAAAATGCAGCAGCAGGAGAGAACACACGTCACTAACACAGGGAGCAGCTATTTGACCATGGAGCCCCCCCTCCCCAGCGCAACCCTTAGCTGCCCCTCCTGGCTGCCTACTGCCTTGCAAGCCATCAGGGTTCACGTCTTGGGCTCTTGCTGATCTACGCTGGCAGGAAAGTTATTTCTGTGCCCAATGGGAGCTGGGGTTCAGCTCTCCGGCTGCGAAACTGTAACTCTGGGAAGAAGCTGTGAGCAGCACCAAGAGAGCTCACAGCCAGGGCTCAGCCTCGTCTCCTGCCTTACAGCTAAGCGCAGGGCTCGCTCTGCAAACCTCCCAGCCTGCACAGATCAGGAGCTGCCAAACCAAAGGCTTCGCAGTGCCACAGTAGTCTTTGCAAAGCTATCAAAATCAGGCTCCAGATCGCCCGGGATAAAGCTTTCTAGTTTCACCACTTCCTGCCATGCCAGAAAAGCCACAGAAACAGGCGCTTTTGTTTATGTTTGGCACTTTCCTTTTCTGGCCCTGGCTGCAGCCCAGAAGTGCAGAGGTGAACACACACACATCAAAACTTCGTTTAGGACGAAAGTTACCCAATTCTGCCTGAACTTCAAAGAAACTGGCACTTAGCCTGCATTTTTGGTACAGGTCCAAGTTAAATTATTGTATGCAAAGTGATTGGACATATTCACATGTTACTCTGCCAGCAACACCAGGACACTCAGCATCTCAAAGAGCTTTTGGGAACAGAGGATTTAAGAGAAGAAAACAATAATAATAATAATAATAATAATAATAATTATTATTATTATTATTATTATTATTGGTCTTCTCACACCATCACTGCCTGTGTCCGTAGACCAACAGGAGAGGCTGCCACCCTGATCCAAGGTAGCTCTCCGACAGCTTGCACCAGTTTGGGGACCCTAAGCCCCAGCCAGCAGTGGGCAACCACCCCAAGAGACCACGTCAAGAAAGAGCCTGGCAAAGAAACACTCCTCTCATGGCAGCGCATGGCAGTGATGCTCACAGCAGACTTTAATATCACTCAGGTGGAAACCAAGAAAGAGAGAGGAAGAGGGCGGAGTTGCTTGATGGACCTACCGGCATGGAGCTGCGCATAGCACGACAGGGGAGGGTTGGCAGCAGGGTGTTCACAGGTCAGAGCAGGTTTTCCAGGGCCACCTGTCACCCTGCGTGGCCGTGAGTGGCAGGGGGACAGGCGGTGGCAGCCACTACCGGTGCAGCAATGCCATCTAGTGTCGCCTGGCTGAAGGGTCCTTGAGGCAGGGTCACCAGGGACAGGGCAGCCTTGCTCCCCCAGGCTCACAGTCTCTCCCTTGTGCAGCTAGTGACACCACAAAACCATCCCCAGCACAGAGCGGTGCTGGGATGTGCAGCTCCTGCATCTTCCTTCTTGTAGTAAGTGAGAGGACCAAGGGGGTGAGGCAAAGCAGAAAAACCCCGCTGGGAGAGCCATGTCCCCTGCTCCTGCCCGCACAGAGAGCCCCATGGTGTGCCTTGGGCAGGACCATGGGAAGAAGCAGCACCGCTGTGCCACGAGCACTAGCCACAAACTCCATCTGAGATTTATGGGAAAATCGCGCTCCCTTACTCCGGCTGAGGTAGGAACGCTAGACCACAATGTGGAAATGCACCAGCTGCACTAAGCGAGCTGGTTGCACAGCAGCAGCAAAGCTCAAAGTGGTGCTGGCACCTCCTCAGGGGGCCCTGGAGCAACCCCACAGCCCAGTGGACTCTAGCATGGGCATGTGGCTGCCAGGGGCTGGACACTCACCAGCCTCACCAACATCCTCGGTCCACCTCTACAGCGAGTGGCTTTGTAGAGGAGACGGGCCAGATTCAACCCCAGAAATGTGCAACCAATTTCCAGCACGAGCATAGACAAGCACAGGGTGAGGGAGGCCAGGCAGTACCAGTGACTAGAACACAAGGTGCAACCCCAAGCATGAAGCCAGCGAGGGGACAAGGGCAGGGAGGCCGGCTGGGCATGTGCACGGTCCCATGTGGCAACAATGGTACGGAGAGAGGATGCAGGAGACGTTGAGAGGGGGGTGAGCGGGGGCTGGCAGGCACAACTTTTCTGGCAGGCTGTGCCTGAGGGCTGGGTGCTGGTGGTGGAGAGTCCCCGCACCGTGACCTGGTTCAGCTCCCTGCTTGGCTTAGAGGCTTGGTCAGATGATGGGTACGATGCCAGTGTAGTCATGCCTGGCACAGCAGCCCTGCGGCGTGGCTGGAGCACTGGCGGAGAGCCTGAGGCAAGGGAGGTGCTAGGAGTCCCCAAAACTTTGGCTGCTGGCCTCTCTGTAGGAACTGAAGGAACTGGTGGCATTTGTCCAGCAGTGGCTGCCAGGGTGGTGGCTGACACTGGGGTGGCAGCAGAAGCTGGTGTGGATGGTGTGGACTCCGTGGCAGTGACTCCAGCAGGCTGCAGACTTAAGATGGCCGGTGTTGAACTGAAGCTGAAGACCTCCAGTGACATGGTTGGAGAGGGGATGGTGATGAGGTCCTCTCTCAGCACAGTGGAAGATGGGGTGCTGATGGAGGCCTCTGCTGGCGTGGTTGGAGCTGGGATGGTAGTGGAGGCCTTCTGAGGCATGGTCGGAGCTGGGCTGGTGAAGCAGGTCTCCAGCAGCACAGCTGGAGACGGGGTAACGACAGAGGCCTCTGGCAGCACAGCTGGTGATGATTTGGTGATGAGGGCCTCCAGGGATATGGTTGGTGATGGAGCACTGATGTATGCTTTTGGTGGCACTGTTGACATCGTGGTGAGAATGGCTGCAGGCAATGGTGTGTTTGGCACTGTCAAGACTGGGAAGGCACCTGGTGACAGTGAGGCCAGTACTGCAGTTGGGAAAGCCCTGGCTGATAGCATAGTTGACATCCCTTGTGATGACAAGGAAGTGAATAGCAGAGGTGGAGTAAAAGAAGCTGAAGCAGGCAGAGTATTTGGACAAAGTAACTGGTCATCCCTCAGTGACATTACTGCTTGCCCTGCCAGGTGAGGTGGACTCCTGCATGCAACCTGGGTGGGCAATTTAACTTTCTCAGTGTTGCCCTGGATCCAGCTATGCAGGTAGAAAAGGTTGCAGTCGCATCTCCATGGGTTCCCACTGAGATACAGTGAGCTGAGTCTTTCCAGTGGGTCCAAGAGCCCGTGAGGAATATTCTCAAGCTGGTTCTTTCTAAGGTTGAGAGTTTTCAGATTTGTGAGAGAAGCAAAGACCTTGCTGTCCAGAGCAGAGAGCTGATTTGTGTCCAGCTGGAGGTCTGAGAGCTTGCTGAGCCCAGTGAAGGCTCCTCTTGGTAGGGCTGTTAGGTTGTTTTGGGACAAGATGAGTTTGCTGAGAGATGTGAGGTTCCTAAAGATGCCATCTGGAAGTGTGATCAAACTGTTCCTGCCCAGGTCCAGCTCCCGGAGCTGTGGCATGACATCAAAAAGGCAGCTGGGAAGCTCCACAATGTGGTTTGAACCCAGTGTCAGTAGTTTCAGGTTTTTTAAACCAAAAAAGCCTTTAAGTGGGAGAATCCTGAGGAGGTTGTTGTCCAAGAGGAGTTTCTCCAAGTGGGGCAGGTTATTCAGGAGGGTGGTTGGCAGCACGCCGAGTCTGTTCCTCTGGAGACTGAGCTCCAGCAGCTCCAGCTGACCATCCAGCAACCCCTCTGGGAGGTCCTGCAGCTCATTCTCATACAGCCTTAGGACCTGCAGCTGCGCGAGTTTGCTGAAGACATCCTCAGGAAGAGTCCTGATCCTATTTCTAGCCAAGTCCAAAAAAGTTAGATTGGTAAGAGAATCAAAGATGGCTTCTGGGAGAGAAGGGATTGCATTGATGTGCAAGGAGAGCTCTCCCAAATTCTCCAGACCATCAAACAGTCCTTTGGGGATCTGTCTGATGTGGCTGTCTCTCAGCTCCAGTCTCTGCAAGCTCGGAAGGTTTTGGAAAGTACCCACAGCTAGTTCCTCTAATGAGGCACCAGAGATCTCCAAATCCCTCAGCTTCTCCAAACCATCAAAGGCTCCTGGTTCAACAGTCTTGATTTTGTTGCCAATAAACAGAATTTTTATCAGGTTGGGCATGTATCGGAAAGCACCTTTCCTTATATCAGTGATGCTAGTCTGTACAAAGATCATCTCGGAAATGAAGGGCTTTGCAATCTTTGGGATCTCTTTGACATCATTTTTGTTCCCTCTGTAGACTTCTTGGTAATCCTTGGGGGTATCATACTGATCTTCACTCAAGATTTGTTCTTGGCATTTATAGGGTTGGAAGGAGAGAAAGAAAAGGAAAAGGAAATGCTGGTACATCATCCTAAAAAAAAAAAAAAAAAAAAAAAAAAAGAAGTTTTCCGATATCAAGTATGAAGAAAAATAAAATCTGTGTCCACAGCTCATGAATTATGACACTGTCATTCAGTTCTCAACACTCTTCTACTCACATATCAAAACTCATTTTATAAAAGAGAGAGACTGCACAAGGCAAAGTACACTGCATTTACAATAATTCACTTTTGTTGATACTAAGAGATGGAGAGAAATGGAGAGAGAGCCAACTCACAACTGAAGTGTGGGAGAGCCAAGACCAAATGACCTTGCTTACTCAAAATTTGCCAATAAAATTACCTCTTCGAACAGCAGACCACTTTATGTAATGCATCAGTGGAAAAAAACAGCATTACTGTAATTTTTGTAACAACAGTTAGGACAGTCTCAGTCTCACATCCAGCACCAGTCCAACACCACCAGTTGCCCTTTCCTAGGAAGGATACATTTTCCTATGTCATTCGTGGTTACTTGCAGTGGTGCCAGGCCAGCCTTTCAGCAGAGCTCCTCGCAACTGCCCGGGGTCACCCAGAGTTACCAGAAGCAGATCCACTGACACAATGATGCCTGATGTGTCCCTTTCCCTTTCTCTTCTAGCTGTCCTGTTGTAGGTTTTTGTGCCTGTCCTTGGGCCCATTAATATCCACAGATTAACCATATGATGCCCAACATTTAAGGCCATGATGTGGAAGCCACGGGGAGCTCTGTAAATAACCCCCTCTTCCACCTCATCATTCTAAAACATCCAGCTAACACATTTGCTCTGGTTTAATGACAATAAGCATCACACTGCAGCAGCAGTTTTCAGTTTGTGATTCGCAGCCATGGGTGAGAGTAGGAGAAAGGAATGTGGACTGCGTTTTGGCACCCAGTGCTTATTATGGAGAAAGTTTACACTGAGAGGTGAGATTTCCTGTGAAAAGACCTAGAAACTCTCTGAAAAAAAATGTTTAGAGATCAGCAAATCCAGCTTTCCAAAGACTAAAAACCTTTGGGTATGAACAGACACACCTAAGAGGTATGCCACTTATGTCCCTAGGGTTTCCCAGGCCCAAAAGCCATTTTTATCCTGACCATGCTCTCTACAAGCCTATTTCAGGTAGACGAGCTGGAGGCCGAGAGAATAAAAGTGCAGCTGCAGGGGCAGAGCATATAGCCTGGATTTCATGCACAGAGAGAACAAGCTGGTCTTGGTGCATGGCAATGGAAACAAACAGTTTGGGACTGCAAAGTGCTTTTAAGACTCCCGCATCCCAGCTGGCTGCGTGGAGCATGGCCTGCCCCTCTGTCTCGTGCAGAGCAGGGATAAGAGGGGACAGGCTGCAGGAAAATGCACATGATTAGAGCCTTGTACCCTGGCTGTGGAGGGACGACGTCCCCCCAGAACTGCCCTTCCCAGAACGTTCCTGGTTTTAAAGAGCAAAGAAAGCATTTTGCATCACTTACTTGGCCAAGTGCTTCTGACCCAGCATGGGCACCCCCTCCAGCTACTTCAGAGGCAAGCCGAGACAAATGGGGAGCGAGGCCTCCAAACAAGCGGTCCCTCCACCTGGTGAGGCCGAGGCAGGGAGGTCTTTATCCCCATAGCAGGCGCAGGGTTTGGTTTCACATGGTGTCGCTGCACAGAGAGATAAGGGGCAGCACAGCCAGGCTGCCGGCACGGGGAGCAGTTCCTGAAACTCCCTCGAGATGAGGAGAGGCACGTAGCCCATAGGTGTTATCTGCTGGAGCCACTTGACCAGCCCCATCCAGAAAGCTGAAGATCTCCAGTCCAGTCTGTTCAGAAGCCATTGGTCGACATGGTCTTGTATCTCAGTGTAACCCATCGACCTTGCAGCCACCACTCCCGTTAACACAACAAAAAGGAGATTTTTTACTGAAGCTTTTCCTAGTAAAAATATCTGAATGTCCCCTTCCTGCTGAGGTGGCTAAAAGGCACCATTCTGAAGGTGTTTTGGGAAGCCTGCCACAGTGACAACGCCCGTGACCCTGCTGGACAGATCCCATGATGTCCGGCCTTGGCTTGGCACCCACAGCCGCTGCCCTGCTTGTGGGCTCAGGCTGCCCAGCAATGGACCTGCAGTTGCGTCCTGCGCTCACCTGCATCATCATACAAGCCGAAGGCCTCCTGGGGGCCCCCAGGGCTCCTGGCAGGCACAGTGCTTTGAGGGATGAAAGCTCCCATCTGATTCAAAGACTTAAAATAACAGGGAGCTTATCACATCCCACAGTGTGATTGCACATGAGTATTTCACCTTTGTTTTTCACCTCTTACGAAGGTTCAGCTCATGCTTATTAGGCTTACCTATGCCTTTCCTGGCACATTAAAAAGGATTTCAAAATATTGCACATATTCAGCAGCATTACTCCTCTCCAGCGTAAACTCCACATGTATGTTGCCTTTAAAACAGAACATGTTGACTGTCCTTGAGGAAAGTCCTTCTCTAATGTCCAAAACACCAGCTCCTCTGCGCTACAACAGAGCAGCAGTTTTGCACCCTGCACTGACATGGGACAGGCAAGAGGAAGGGGCCGAAAGGGCAAACACAGCTCCTGCAGTAACGGCTGAGTGGTGCCTACAGCGAGCTGGGCCCGGGGAGGTGCCAGGCAAGGGCAGTCACCTCCATTCCACACCTGGTGCTAATTAAACCTTCCGTGCAGCAGGAAACGTTCGTGCGAGCTTGAGCGCGTGTGGGAGGAGAAGACTCCCAGCTGGGACGGCTCTGTGCTGCCAGTGCTATAACTTGACATGCTGGAAGGAGGCCGGTGCTGTCAGACAGCAGCCCCTCCCCAGTGCTAACAGGGCTGCTTTTCCAGCCAAGCCAGCTAAATTCTTTGATGCAACCAACTGAGACTAAGCACCATCTGGTTTGCAAGGTCCCAAAGCATCCGAGGCCCAGAACGCCAGTCACCAGGGAGAGCAAACCCAGCAAATCCTCAAGAGAAGACCCCAAGTTCCTCTAAGTTCAGGCAGAGCCAGGAGGCCCCGAGGGGTGGCCAGGATTTTTCTAGGCCAACCCAGTGCTCTCTGGCACAGGAAAGGCCCGTGACCCACTGGCCACAAGATGGTGCAGCAACACTGCACAGCAAACCCCTTGTCCCAGGGAGAAAGTTGTGCTGGGCATGCAGGACTGCGGGGCTGGTGGTCCCCGAGCCTGCTGGGTCACGCACACCCACCTGCATGCGGGGTCCCTTCTCTAGAGAAGGACATGCCCTACCTACCTCCCTGGATGGACAGCATTGCTGGGAATCTCTACCCGCCATCCTAAGCCCAATTCTTCACTCTGGGAACTGGCGACACAAAAGTAGATATATACAGTTTAATGATACTTGAAATCAACAGGAAACACCTGGCAGTGAGAATAAACACCCGCAGCCCAGCTCTTGCGCTTGGCGACAGACGGCAACAGCGGCAGGGAAGCCCGGTAGGGACGGAGCAGCGTTTCTGCGTGTCTCTCAAGCCGCAGCAGCCAGCGCAGGCGGGGCGGAGCCCTCACGGAGCAGAGGCAGCGGCGGGGCCCGCGGGCCCTTCCCCGCGCGGCGCCGCCATGCTGACGCTGACGTGCAGCGCGCCGCAGCCGGAGCGCAGCACCCAGGCGCCTTGGAAGGGCAGCCCTGCTGCCGCGGCCTTGGGCAGGCGCAGGCGGAGCTGCCAGCAGCCCGCGGTGTCACAGGCCGCCTGCACGCTGCCCTCGGCGTCACTGTAGGTGCACAGCCCAGCCGCTTCCTCCTCCTCATCATCATCATCCTCACCACCCTCCTCCTCCGCCGGCTCCCTCCGGCATGGCAGCCGCTGCCCCGCTGCCTCCAGGAGGGGCTGTCCCTTCAGGGGTGCGGGCTCGGCGCAGGCGGCCGGCGCGTGGGCCAGGGGGTCGGCGAACTCCTGCAGCCAGCCCAGGAGGTAGGCGAGGCGGCAGTCGCACACCCAGGGGTTGCCCGCCAGCCCAACGCGTGCCAGCTCCTCACTGGCGTCGAAGAGCCCCGGGGGCAGTCGTGGCAGGCGGTTGTGCTCCAGTGCCAGCACCACCAGGCTGGGCAGCCCCGCCAAGAGCCCGGGCGCCAGGCTGGAGAGGTTGTTGTGGCTGAGCCGCAGCGCCTTGAGGCTCGAGAGGCCCCGGAAGGCCCCGGTGGGGAGGCGCGCCAGGCTGTTGTGCGAGAGCACCAGGCTCTGCACCTCCGAGAGGTTGGCAAAGACACCCTCAGGCACCGTCTCCAGGCGGTTGCGGGCCAGCGAGAGGTCGAGGAGCCGCGGGGTGCCCCAGAAGAGGGTGTCCGGCAGGGCGGCAAGCCGGTTGCCCTCCAGGCTGAGGGCGGTGAGGTTGGGCAGGCAGGAGAAGACGTCGGCGTGCAGGCTGCCCAAGGCGTTGTGCTGCAGCTGCAGCCGCCGCAGCCCTCTGAGGCTCGCAAAGACCCCGCGTGGCAGCTCCCTCAGCCGGTTGCCGCCCAGGTGGAGCTCGACGAGGTGCCCCAGGCTGCTGAAGGCGCAGGACGGCAGCCCGGCCAGCAGGTTGTCACTCAGCTTCAGGACACGGAGGGAGGTGAGAGGAGAAAAGAGACCTGGAGGCAGCTCAGTCATGATGTTCTGGGAGAGGTCCAGCAGCTGGAGGTGCCGAAGTGGGCGGAAGATCTCGGTAGGCAGCACCTCAATCTTGTTCCTCCGCAAACTCAGGTCCTGCAAGGAGCCCACGGCACCAAAGATCCCTGGCTTCAGGGAGCGGATGGCATTGGATCCCAGGGAGAGCTTGCTGAGTTTGGGGAGGCCAGCCAAGAAACCAGGGCTGACGAATGACAGGGCGAGGTTGCCCGAGACCTCGAGCTCCGTGAGGTTGGACAGCCCCTGAAACGTGCCTGCCTCCAGCACCTGGATGTTGTTGTTGAGGAAAACCAGCTTGGTGAGGGTGGTGCTGGAGCCCAGGGCCCCTCTGCGGAGGCTGCTGAGGGCCATCTCCACGAAGAAGAGCTGGGTGGCATTCCCCGGCAGTCCCGCGGGGATCTCCTGCATCCTCTCCTCCGAGCAGAAGACTTTGGAGACATCGTAGCACTGGCAGGACGGAGGGCAGGGCTGGGGGAACCCTCCCACGAGCAGGGGCCCCAGCCCCACGTAGACCATCACCCTGCACTGGAGAAGGTACCAAGGCTCATCCCTGTGCTGTGGCTGGGGCTGCTTCAGTGAGACAAAAATCTAAGCCCCAGAAGAAGTGGCTTTTGTGCTAAGAAATACAGCAGGCACAACCCACAAGGTCATCCTGTGTTCTGCGGATCACCCCAGCACTGCCCTTGCTCGGCTTTCGCAGGAGCAGGGCACTTCACTCCCCAGCCCCTTCGCTGCAGCACATCCACGTTTTTCCACCTGTGTCCCAGCCCTGCTCTTCACCCGTGACAACCAGGGCTGTGCTGCGCTCACCAGCAGGCCCTGTGTCCTGCAGGGCCATGGCCAAAGCTGTGCCTGCATGGTCTCACCGAGGCCCTGGAGGAGCCCGACCGCGTCGCTGCAGCCAGCACGGGCAGGTCTATCACACCGTGTGGCAGGGAGAGAGCGGCAGAGCAGACCGGGCCAAACCAGCGGCTAGTCACAGAGCGAGCAGGCTCCGCCATCTGTGTTGCTAGATGCCTGTTACACACTTCTATTCCTCATTAAGATTTTGGACGCAGGGTTTGCAATGAGGGTGTGTGTATGTGTGTGCACGTGCCTGGAAGTAGCGTACAGGAGCTAAGGGCCAAAATGCTGGGGTGGGGAGAGGGGGGCTGGGGCTTGCATGTGGCAGGACATGCTCCCCAGGCAGTGTCCAGCGAGCGCAGGGACTGCTCAAAGCAGCCTTCAGAAGCAGCTTCGGAGCAGGACTAGTGTCCTACACAGCCCCAGGCAACCTCCTCCATCCAGCAGCACCAGGCGGGGTAGTTTGGCAGAGCCCTAAGGGCCCCAGCAGCTCAGGCAGCCCCAGGCGAGCGGATCAGCAGCACTCAGCCCTGCAGGATATTTCATTGACCACGTGCCTGCTGCCAGCCCACGTGGGACGGCCTGAGCAGAGCAATGGCCCCCAGGCCACAGCCAGCATCTTGGTGCTCAGGACACACGTAGGTGCTGCCAGAAAGCTCGACATGAGCACACCACCCAGAGCTGAATATGGCTTCACAGTGGCAGCAACCTGGAAAAATCCCATTCAAACGAGGGGTGCTCTGGATTTGTGCCAGTGTCTGAGAGTTGAATTGGGCCTATCTTTCTTTCCATCTTCTGACATGTTTTCACACAAAGCTAAAACCAGTTCCTAGCGCACCCGGATCCCTTAGCAAACCCTGGTCTCCAACTACCTGAGCCAAGCAGCTGCCACTTACCAAGAACAGCATCACGGGTACCGTGACCAGCTCCGCTGTGAATTTGCAGAAGCAAAACTCCTCCAGAAAGGAAGATGTTTCCTGGGGTGGATGTTGAAGCCAGCTGACGAAACATCCCTGCTGGGGCGGAGCTGCCCATTTCTGCTTATCGGCAACAGCAACCCATGTCCTTGGAGCGCTTCAGAAACCACCCGGCCCAGCCAGAATTGAGGTGAACGCACTCAGGGAGCAGAGCAAAACCAGCAGTGAGCTAGCATCCTGACAGGGAAGCAGCGTCACGTCCCAGAAGGTGCACCAGCCCCAGAGCAGTGGCAGGGCATTGCTGGCACCAGTGACACCCATTCCACACCAAAGGTCAGCACGCTTGCTCACAGCAGCCCTCCAAAAGCCTTCCTGGATTTTAATAAATGTCACTGAAAAATGAGACCAGCAAGTGCCCTTGCTGAGAGGGGACTCAGGCAAGGCTTACCAAACCATGGTGAGGCAGGAGCAGCATGCCTGGTAAGGTGCTGGGACCATCACTGAGCAGCTAGGAGGGCAGAGCCAGCAGTATTGATTGCATTAGGTGCTTTCCAGCCTGGGATGCCAATGTGAGGCCAGACAAAGCCTACAGACCAGCCAGGATCCCAGAAGCTTACCACCTACCTGGCAGAGCTGAATGCTTCTTCCAGGGTACTTAAATGGCTTTGAATGGATAAATGGTGACAGGTTGCTCAGGTGCGAAGAAATTCAGCTGTGGCAGAAGCACAGGCTGCCCCAACCATGAGCAGCTGTCTTGAAAGAGAGACCAGTGAGCTGCCCCACCTCAGGGCCAAACTTGATAAAGCCACTGAACCTGTGTCTTGAGAGAGGACTCTACAGGAAGCATCTCTCTGGAGAAGCTGATGGAGGTCTCCGCTCTCTCTCTCTCACAGCATGTGTGGGCTTGTCCTCAAAATAAAATACTTATAAATAAATATAAAATCACACACACACACACACACATATATATATATATATATATATGCGGTTTAGGAGAGGAAATAATGTAAAGCTCCCAACATAGCTGGGTTATTCCAAGGGCACGGGCAACGTAACACGCAGGAGTAAACAAACAATTCTTGGAACTGGAGATGGACAATTGCACTTTAATCGGAGAGCTCAGAGAGCAGGTACTGAACAGCACAGACGCAGATTCACATGTTTCCAGGCTATTCTGCAGGAGGAGCGCACCGGCGTGCGAGCGCAGGGCCTGCTACCACCAAAGCAGGGGCACAGGGCAGGGACATTGGCAGGTACTGGGGAGATCCCCTCGCCCGGCTCTTGGACACCCATGGCAACATTCCCCAGCACGGACCAGCACCATTGCAGCACCACAGGGTTGCACAGAGGTGAGCTCGATGGGGTCCTGCTGGGCTGCATTCGTGGGATGCTCCAACAGCCGTGGGATGTTTCAGCAGCCGCGCTTGGCCAGGGTGCAAGTGCAGGGAGCCTCTCTTGGCCCCAGGGAGAGGGGCCCACACAGGGAAAGGGGCTTTGAAAAGTACTTCCTTGGGCGAGGGCCATCTGGCACAGTCGGCGCTTGGGCCAGCTCCATGCATGCTTCGTGCTGATCTCCCAGTCACTAGTGCTTTCCCTACAGCAGCAACCTCTTGCAACCGGCCCCTCTCCAGCATGCTGTAAGACCAGAGACTGCAGCGCGGCCTCAGGAAGGTTGGCCTGCCACGAGGCTCAGGTCTCAGTTTGCAGCTTGGCTGCAGGCATTTGCTGCTGTGTCCAGACCATGCACGCACCCCCATTCAGCCCCCAGGGACAGGACCCTCCAGCCAGCAGGAGCACAGGTGTGCTTAGGGCATTCTTGAGATGGGGCTGGGGGAAGATGCTGCTTTTCTCAACCCTGCACTGCGTCTGGGCAGTTTGAGCAGAGTCAGGTTACTCTGCAGTAGCACCAAGGAGCCCTGTCCAGGCACAGGAACAAGGCACAGACAGTCCTGTCCCCAGGGGATCACCGCTTGGATACCCCCAGGCTGCAAAGCAGCACAAGGACACACAACACTGCTCAGGGCGAAGGTCCCTGCTGCTCTCCCCAGTGCTGCATGATGGTTTAGTACCTTTGCATGCCCAGGCACGAGGTGGGAGAAGAGCAAAGGCACAAGGCATCATGAGCTGCAAGAAGCACGGGCAAGGGCAGCACCAGGACAAGAAGTGGGAATTGCTCAAAGCGCAATACCAAATGAAGGATGGGCAAGACCATGCCTGCCTTGCTCCAGAAAGCACCAGCATGGCCAGGCTGCAGCAACCTGCTGAGCCCTGGGTAGCCCCTGCCCTGCTGGGCTGAGGCTCTGCCCTGTGTCTGATGGGCCGCAGGGACACCCCGAGGTGCAGGAGAGTGAGCACAGACGATGTGCTGGAGGTGAGGGGCTGCAGAGGAGCCAGGGCGACTGTGGGGTTTCACCTCCCTGCAGGAGAGGGCCTGCACGAGGCGAAGAAGAGCAGCATGGGGGATGCGGAGCAGTGCTGGCCCATCCAGCTCGTCTACTGCAGCTGACGCAGGGTCGCTGCCAGGTGTCCCGGCCCCAGTCACGGGCAGCACCAAGGGGCTGTCTCACCAGCGCCGCTCCCCCAAGGGTTTGCCAGCCGCTTCGCTCAGGCTTCGTTGGGTGCCTTCATCCTCATGAGCACGATGTTGCTCTTCTTCCTACAGCTGTAGACCACCAGCGCCACGAGAGCGCAGAGCAGGGCGGTGCACACCAGCATGATGACTGCCACCACCACCCCGCTCTGCACCCGCGTCAGCCCCCACTGCCCCCTCTCCTCCTGCTCCTCCTCTGCAAGGCCAGGGGCAGCCGGCAGCCCCGTGGGCTGCCCCTTCTCGGTGGCCGCGGAGGCTGGCCGGGACGCGTGTGCAGAGCGCGTGGTGCTGGGGCGGGAGGTGGCCGTGAAGCCCTCCGGCTCGGCCGTGGCGGGCAGCCCGTCGGAGAGCAGCTGGTCGCGCCGCAGCCCCACGATGGGAGCGCCCCGCAGGAGCAGCGGCAGGGCGCACACCGGGGGGATCTCGCCCACCTTGTGCTGGTTGGCCTCCAGCCACGTCTTGAGGGAGAGGATCTTCTCGTCACAGCACCAGGAGTTGTTGTGCAGCCTCACCTCCCGCAGGGCAGCCAGCGGCGCGAAGACGCCCGCCGGCAGGTTCTCGAGGACGTTGCCCTGCAGCTGCACCTTCCTCAGCGCCGGTGTGGCCTCAAAGAGGCCCCGCGGCAGCACCCGCAGCTGGTTGCTGTGCAGCGAGATGTTCTGCAGCTTGGGCAGCCCCTGGAGAGCCTCGGCATCCAGGCGCTGCAGCGCGTTGGTGTGCAGTGACAGCTCCAGCAGCTCGCCCAGGCCCCGGAAAGCTCCTGCTGACACTGAGCGCAGCTGGTTCTTGCTCAGCACCAGGAGCTGCAGCTCGGTGAGGTTGCTGAAGACGCCCTCAGGGAGGCCAGTGAGCTCGTTGTCATAGAGCCACAGCTCCTTGAGGTTGGGCATGGACCCGAAGGCACCAGGAGCGATCTCCCGCAGCCGGTTGACGTGCAGTGTGATCTTGGAGAGGGCACGCAAGGGCAGGAAGACACCACTGGGCAGGGCAGTGATGAGGTTGTTGGAGAGATAGAGCTTCTGGAGGCGCTCGTTGTGCGTGAAGAGCTCTGGCGACAGCGTCTCCAGCTGGTTCTGGTGCAGCCCAAGCTCCTCCAGCTCTGGCAGCCCATCAAATGCGCCCACAGGGATCTGCCGGAGCCGGTTCTCATAGAGCCGCAGCACCTGGAGCCGCGTCAGCCGCTCGAAGGCCTGGGGCGGCAGGCGGTCAATGTTGTTCCTGGCCAGGTTCAGCTTGGTGAGGCTGGTGAGCGGGTCGAACACCCCCTCTGTCAGCTCCTGGAGGTTGTTGCCATGCAGCTGCAGCTCTTTGAGGTTGCTCAGCTGGGCGAAGTGGGAGGGCTCAATGTGGAGGATCTGGTTGCTGGACAGGAGCAGCGACTCCAGCTGGCCCAAGGGCTCGAACACTTCCACGGGCAGCTCCTGCAGCTTGTTGCTGGCCAGGCTGAGGTAGCGCAGGGAGGGCAGGTGCTGGAAGGCTCTGGGGCTGATGCGCGACAGGTCGTTCTTCTCGATGCGCAGCCCGATCAGCACGGAGGCGTTGCCGAAGGACGCGGGGCCCAGCTCCGTGATGCGCGTGTTGATGATCTGCAGGGTCATGGTGTTTGCAGGGATGGGGCTGGGGACGGCAGTGATGCTGACACCGGAGCACTCCACCTGGGCGGTGCGGACGCACTGGCACTGCTCTGGGCATTGGGCACGGGCAACGCAGACCACGTGCAAGCCCACGAGCAGCAGGAGCCAGCCACTCTGCTCCATGTGTCCTGCAGGGAAAGCAAAGGGGAGCTCAGTGCTGGGCTTTCCCAGGGCGCTGCAGCCGAGCTGGCCAGAGCCTCCCACGCCATCCGTCACCCTGTGACATCTCCCAAAGTGACAGATTCAGCTGGCCGCTTTGAGAGGACAGACAAGAAAAGCCAAAGAAAGGTGTGGGAACAGGCTAAGCGTGGAGGCTCATCCCCTCTGCAAAGAGCCAGCGGGGCCACGGGAGCTGCTGTGCTCCCGGCCTCCGGCATTGCGGCCCGGGAGAGTTGGGGCAGGCGCTGCCCAGCCGACGCAGAGCAGGCGCTCCGCGCGGGACGGAGCCGGGGCTCTGGGCGCCTCGCTGCCATACCGCAGCTATTAGCGGCATCCCTGGCGTCCTCCGAGCAGGGCCACGACTCCCTTCGCTCCTCCGGCGCCCACAGTGTCTGGGAGTGTGGTTTCCTGTTTTGCAGCGCAGTATCATTTGCTGTAATGATGGGCACTCGCCTCCCAGCATTGCCAAACACTGAAAAACGTCAGACCAGCAGCTAGCCGAGTCAGCCTGGGGCAAAGAGAGCCGAGCGGGCCCCGGGGATACCAGGACGGGTGCAGGAAACTGCACCCACAGGGCACCTTCCAAGCATGATGCAGCCACCAACTGCTCCGCACTGCTGTCCTGGAGCCAAGAGCAGCGCGGGCAGCTGCTCCCCGGACGTGCTCGCACTGCAAGAGCCTCTTCGGCACCTACCCCAGGGCGAGACGGGGCCAAGGAGGAGCAAGGCCAGCCCAAGGGCAGGGCGCAGCCGCTCATCCGCCGGCATCGCCCACGAGACGTGGCCGGGGCTCCCGGGCCAGCAGCACTAGCAGGGCGCCAGGGCCGGCCTGGGTGCCCTGGCAGGCGCTGTTAGCCCCGGGCCAGCCTGCATGTGGGTGTCCACGTGGGACATCCCGCTCTCGCGGCCAAAATCAGCCGGGGATGAGACATCCGCCCACCACGACTGCTGCAACCCTCTGCCAGGGCAGGGTGGATCCGATTTTGGTGCCTTTCCCAGGTGGCCTGGGGACCGGCCGCTGCTTCGTGGTGGGCAAGGGCTTTACATACCCCACAAGCACGGGCATCATCTACTTCTGGCAGGGCACAGCTCCCTCCTGTGAGTTCCATGCTCCTGCTAGAGAAAATACTGACTTTCCAGAGAAAGGGGACAACCCTCTAAGAACCAGCAGGGTTTGTTTTACACGTGGAAACAATCTGCATCCGAGAACAGTTCTGTTTATAGCAGGCAGTTTATAAATTTCACTGAGTGCCTTGCACATCAAAAGCCCTGCTCATGTCACTCCCTGTTAAGTGTGCTTAGAGAGCATCCAAGCTGGAGCGTGGTTCGGGAAAGACAGCTGAAAACAATTTGTCTTTTTTTTTTTTTTTCTAGGGACAAAAACTTGCAGAGAAGCTGAATATTCTCTACCATTCAACTCATGCACTTCAGCATCCAAACCTCCCAAGCTTAACCCATAAGGAACGTGTAGAAAGGAAAAGCAAAATATAAGGGGGGAGAGAAACACTTTTTTTTTCCTTTACAGTACTTCATCTAAGTAAATATTTCAGTTCCCTCGATCCCCCAAAAGTCTTTTTTTTCTTTTTGTTTGGAGACCCCTTGCAATCCAAGCACCTCATCTGATAATAAGAGCAGGGCTGCTGGGCACGCGCACCCAGAGCCCCTCCAAGCCGAGGCCGTCCCGCGGCGCAGAGCAGACTTACCCGCTGGCGTGTCCCGCAGCCGAGAGCTCGCAGCGAGCGGCGCTCCGTGCTCCGCGCTGGCGAGCGAGCCGAGTGCGGTTCTCGCTTCCCCTCCCAGTATATAACCCGTCCAAATCAATGAATCAGCACAGGGGCAGTGTCGGGGTTAGGAAAATCACAGCAGCAGAGCTGTTTCCCACTCATGCTTCCTCAGCAAACAGATCGGTTGTCTCGAAAACGGTGTTTTCACTTTTTTCCTTAAAAAGCCCAGGGCCTTGGTTTAAGGAAAAGCAGGTGGTGTGGCGAGCCCGCTGGCTGCAAACAGCTCCGGGAGCCCCCGGTGGGACGCAGCCGTGCACCCCAAAGTCCTGGCCAGGCCCCGGGCTGCAGTCCTGTCCTTTGCCCACGCGTGCCCAGGGCTGCTCTGGGGCTCCTCTCGCCGTGCTCGCTTTGCACACCCCAGCCCCAGCCGGAGGTCGTCACCGCCGGCCTAACGAGGCACTGGGTCGTGCCTGCACCCAGAGCGGTGCATCACGGCTCCCTGCGCCTCCACCCGCAGGAAAGGGATGTCTGAGTCTCTGGGCTCTCCATGGCTTCAGAGGTGTCCCATCTGCACGCACGCCTGACCGTGGTTACTGGAAATAGCAAGAGAGGAAGCCCAGGCTGCGAGAGCGCTGCCCGGCGTGGACAACGGCTGGGAAACTGGGGGCTCAGATGTCCTGTTCCCGGGGGGAATTCCCAGGCCCGGCTGAGCATCCGTGCTAGCGGTGACGCTCAGCACAGCGCTCTTCCTGCTTCCTTCCCACAGCATGCCTAACCGGCACAGATGGTGGGAGACTGGGAACTGATTGGCCTGGGAAAACCAGGGCACGGGGAGAAGAAGGCAGCAGGGCTGCTTCGTCTGGCAGTGCCGTGCTGGGAACGTCGCGGCCCTGACAGCGGTGGCGCTGGGCACGGTGCGATGGGGAGGTCGGGTCCTGCGGCGAGCCCAGCGCCAGGGCAGGCAGGGCAGCCGTGCCCACCCGCGTCCCTCCGGAGGACGGGGGGAGCAATGAGGGGGCGCCTGCTGGTCCCTGCTGCAGGGCTCTGCCCGTGGCCACGGCCAGGGCGCTGCTGGAGGCCAGGCCGCTGTCGTGGCTGAGCATCCTGTCTCGGAGCACATGAGCACGGGAGCGGGGAGCTGGGTCTGGGATGGGGGTGCTCAGACCTGGGCACAGGCAGGGCAGGGGTACAGCCAGGAGCAGGTCTTTGGGGAGGTAACATAGTAAATCCAGGGTGCCTGGGTCCCGTTTGGGCTTTCCCAAGCCTGCAGCGCTGCGCTAGCCACTGGCCTCTCTCCACCCGACCGATCCCGTTCCAGGCCACCCACGTTTCCGACAGCTGCAGCAGCCACAGCCCAGCTCCCATCAGTGACAAGGAGCTGCCGAGACAGGAGCGGGCTGCTGCTGGCTCCGCGGCCGCTCCTTGGCACGGCGTGGCAGCCCAGCATCTCGGGAGCGGGGCGCCGGGGCAGGGCAGCGCGAGGAGCGGAGAGCGCAGGGCGAGGGACGTGCAAAGACACCCAGCGGGTTTGGGCCCGTCCCGCACAGCGACGCGCCAGGGCGCAGGGGATGGGGACCCCATGGCAGAGGGCTGGTATAAACACGCAGGAGAAGGCTGTGGGGAGAGAGGCGGGAGCCTTCGGCGGGACCCGGAGGAGGGTGGCAGGGATCGTGGGAATGGGGTGTGTGGCAGGAGCTGAGCACTGACTTGGCTTCGCATGTCATGGATGGCAGCCCTCCTACGTGGGATTGCAGCCACCACCCGCGTGGGCCCAGGGCCATGGGGCACTGCAGGGAGCCCCTGGGCTGGAGCTACCCTGCTGTGCCTCCCTGCTCCCTGCTTGCAGCAACGCCTGCGCTTTGGGCCCAGAGAAGGGCCGTTTGGAAAACGCCATCCATCCCTCCATCCATCCCTCAGCTCGTGTGAGAGACTTTCCCAAGCTGTTCTTCCCAAAATAAACTCTCTGCTGCCCTAAGGGTGGTGCAGCTGGGGTCAGGCGCGGGCCTGGGAGCCGCCAGGCTCCCCCGGCGCGGGGCCGGTGCTGCTGTATCGCGCCCTTATCTGCCGGCTGTGCATGCCCGTCGCGAGCGGCGCGCCGGGCGCCGGCCGGCGGTGACTCATCCCAGCAGCGCACGGCTTTCCAGCAAGGCACCGCAGAAGTGAAAAGCCAGCGCTCCTCAAAAACCACCACCCGGAGCACAGCCGGCGCAGGAATGTCGGACTCAGCTTCTTCCAAGCGGAGCAGACCGGGAGCAGGGGAGCGGCAGGCGGGGAGCAGCCTGTGCCGCTGCAGGCACGCGGGCGCCGCGGGGGCCGCGCAGCCCGGCCAGAGGAACACCAGAGCCCACCGCCCCGGGTGCGAGAGCGGGGACCGCGCCGCTTATTCGCTGTACCTGCTCCCTCTCTAAATACCCGCGGCGCTGGGGGAGCCTCGGGTAAGGGCCTTCCCAAACACCCAGCTGCCTTCACCTGCGCCTCCGTAACCGGATCAGGCCTCCACTTGGAAAAGACCAGTCAGTTTGCAAGACGCCCCTAGAAACAAAGCAGGACGGCAGGCGCAGGGAGCAGCCCGGCTCAGCACAAGCGGAGGCCGCGCGGCGGCGCCGGGCGGCAGGGCTGATCTGCCTCAACGCCGCCGCACCTGGGGCGCAAGGGATGAGCGAGATGAGCGTCCCGCGCCCTCGCCGGAGGGGAACCACCCATCCCTCCCTTACCTGGCACCAAGATCCGCGCCGATGGAGACCAGCCAAGGAGCCCTGCCCAGGAGCTCGAGCCAGGTGAAACTGCCTCCCGGCACCCCTGAAAGCTGAGAAAACAGGAAAATGAGGCCCTGCCTGGTTGCTCCCCGCTGGCAGCTGCTCACCCACAGCTCAGCACATTGCGGATGGGCACTGGCAGACAGGGAGCGGGTCAAGCCCTAGGGGCTCCGGAAGACATGGAACTTTCCATCTTCCCCCTGTGGCTCCCACATCCCCTTCTCACCTTGCCCAGGGACTGGGCAGCAAGGGATACAGGTGAGGAAGGCACCTCAGTGCATAGGGGCGCTTCCAGACTGCACACGGCGGAGATGACAGCGCCAGCCAGGGAGGAGGAAGCATCAGCACATGGGTCCCGCTCAGCACATCTGGAGGGGAAGGCGACTGCAGGAGGCAGCGTGTGGATCTGCTTTGGGATGAGACAAGCGCTTTCCAAAGGAAGCTGTTCTGTGCAACCGCGAGCTCGCACGATGCTGGATGCAGCTACGTGCGCCTTGCACTACGGCCAAGCGTCAGGGGACAGCAGTGACTGTGGAGAACCTTCTCTAGCTCCATCTGGGCTGGCTGGAGTGCAGATGAACCCTCCAGGATGAGCTCGGGCCGGGAGGAGCCCCTACAACTAGGGGGTAGTGACTAACCCTAAGGGCAGGGACCTGCTGGACTCCGGTGCCATCGCAGGCCACAGCAGGACGCAGCTCAGTGCCCTGTGACACAGGGCCAGCAGCAAAACCTCTGGTGGCAGCCACATGTCCCCACGCGGCCAGCCCTGCCACGCTGGCCACCGAGCCGCCTGCCAGGCCACAGGGACAGCGGCAACAGCACCCGGGAAACGGGTTGCAGGGCAGACACAGCAAAACCCGGCGTTTGCACTGCCAGGGTAACCGGCCTCCTCCCAGGGGCCGCAGGGAGGGTTGGGGACATTGCGGCTTGCGCTAAAAGCGGAGCCCCTGGCCCATTGCAAAGCCACTTGGAGCACGAAGGGCTCGCCAGCTTCTTCCCCGGGCTGTGGCTGAGCACAGCTACGGACAAGAAAGCAGCAGGAGGTGACTTCTCCCGCAGCAGCATCGCTGCCAGCCACGGCAGCTCCAGGCAGAGGAGGCATCCATGCCCTGGACCCCAGTGGCTCCTACAGCTGCTCTGCACGAGGCCATAGCAGCTGCGGTCCAAGCAGTCCCCAGCTAACGTCACCCCCGGGGCGCTGAACCTGCCCCACGCCACCCCACGTGGGGCCCTGCCCTCCTAGGGGAGCAGGCAGCCCTCGCCTGCGCTCACCCACCACGCGGTTTTAATGCAACCTGGGATCCCAGCCCCACCTGCCTCCACCCTGCGACCGGTTGCCCAAGCCTTGCTGCTCAGTCGTACTGAGCTCACCCTGACACACCAGCGCTCTGCGAGGCCCCAGGCCCGTCTCCTCCCACGGCCGTCGCTCGCAGCAGCGGGATTTCTGCATGACTAGGGACCATTGACTTAGATCACACAGGTCTCGCCCCAGACCTCACCTTAGGCATGATGACATGCCCTGGCAGCACCTGATATCCTCCCTTGGAGCCCCAGTACTGGAGCATCCCCTCTCTGGGGAGGCCTGTCCCGCTCCAGACGGGAGGACGGTCCCCACATCCGCCCGTGCTGGCAGGTTTCCAGCACATTCACACGGCCGGGGCTGAAGCACAGCCAAGCAGAGCTGCTCTGAATCACTGAGAGACTCGCGACTGTTTGGAAAAATCCGAGTAATCGCTAAAATTAGCAGCGTGCGGGCTTGGCCCGAAGAGAGCATTACTCATCTGCCGAGCACTCACCCACCGAGCACGGCTGCTGCTGCTGCTGCTGCACGGGGCAGCAGCCACGTCTGCCAACACTGGGGCCAGGCTGGCGAGCGCTGCCCTGCCTCCCTGCCCCACCAGCGCGCCCACAGGAGCCCCAAGCGCTTGGTGCTGCTCTCGCGGGCAGCGTGCCCCCGCAGAGGCGGAGCGGACGGCCCAGAGCTCGTCCCGTATGCAGGAGGCTTCTCCTTGCTTCCCGGAGGGCAGCGCCGTGGCGCTGGTGATGCCCTGCAGCTCAGGGCACCTCGCTCCCCTGATCCAGAGGAACCCAACGGCAATCAGGGCAGGGGAACTGTGATGCTCTCCAAGGGCTCCTGCCTGTGGACTCAGGCACCTTTCCCATCCTGCTCCAAACCCCACATGCAGCTTCCAACCTGCCTCCCTGGAGAGGAACAAGGAGCGGGAGTTTGGGCCAGCCCTGGCCCAGGCAGCCCCCGAGAGCAGGGCAGAACAGCCTATGCGGACTGATGTCGGCCACACGTGGAGCAGGGCGCGCCAGGGGGAAGCTGGACAGCAGCAGGAGATGCTCCTGCCCGAGCACCTTGTGCGGCAGCTGGGATAAACCCTCTTGGTCCCAGGGACAACGTGGGGCACAGGGCCTGGAGGGAAATTGGTTTGGCTCTTTTCCTCTGCTCTCCAGCACCCCTCCAGCTCCAGGCTGGAGCCACAACCCTGGAGGCCCAGGGCGAGCAGCCTGGGGAGTACCTTTCCATTGCAGGCCTCTGCACTCTCCTCAGTTCAGGGCTGGGACACCTCAGCTATTTCACACTCTTGCAAATTGTCAGGAGAACATCCCTTACCTCCCACCAAGTGCTTCCAGAGAGCAGCTGGCCTGAGGCTCCAGGCCAAACTGTGCTCTGCTCCAGAGGGAGGAGGGGGACCTGGTGCTGGGCCACAAGCCAGGGACAGAGGAGAGGGTCCCTTCGGTGCTCCAGCCCATAGCTGGAGTCCTGCAGGACATCTCCTTGCTTGAGCTGTGCTGTGGTAGGGTGCAAGTAAAACTCACAGTAGTGTTGAGGGGTGAAATAACAGATGCATGAGGGGGGTTTCCTGCAAACTGGTGCAGACACCTCCATCCACCTCCATCCCCGTCATCCAGCTCTCTGCTAGAAAGGCACTAACTGCCCCTTCCCCAATGCACACTCACTCCTAACCTTTTTAGGAATCCACACGAGAGCCAGGGCACGATTCTCTGCCGGTCAGGTAGCAAAAGATGGGAATTCACCAAAACTGATCCGGCAAACAGCAACCAGGAGCTTTGGGAATTGAGAAGCAGCCTTGGTCCCAGGCAGACAGAGAGCAGGGTTGAAGCAGAGCCCTGCTGCAACCAGCGCTCAAACTAACACTGCAACAGCCCCTTCTCCATCCAAACGTCAGGACGAGAGACGAGAACAACCCCTGCCGAAAGAGCCCTTAGGAAGGCTGAGGCCAGCAGGGCCCTGCTGCTCACACGGCAAGCCGGGCCCAGCAGGGCCGGGCGCCGAGCCCACGCGATAGCGGCAGCGAGGCAGGGGCTTGGCGAGCGCCCAGGGCAGCGCTCGCATGGAAGGAATGTGGGGCTTCCGGCCAAGTCCTCCTAGAGGGATAATCCGAAGCGGAAAGAACTTGTCCACGGCTGCTGTGAGGGGGGAGGAAGAGGAGGATGGGCTGGAGCAGGAGGCGATGGCAGTGGTGGGGGCTCTTCTGCTTCTGCAGGAAGAATGGAGATGGTTGTTGGATGGCTGAGAGCAGTCGAGCTGTTCCAGATCAGCTTCTTCCCCCTCTCCCAGGCAGGGCTTGCAAAACGTTGCCAAGCTTGGGCGCCCCAAGCCCACAGCCCCCGTGTAGGAATGTGCCCTGCTTCTCACCATCAGCCAGGGAGGAGGCAGGAGGCTACTCAGCAGACTGGGGCCAATCACTGAGCTGCTGCCAGCTGTCCCTGGCTCCTTAGACTGTTTTCATCTAGAGAGAAACAAAGGCACAGCTGGAGATCTGGCCCAGCAGAGAAACGCGACAGTCGAGACTGCACAAGACGGACCAGGCCTGGGGACAACTGGAGCAGCAGTCCCCCCTTCTCCGTCCCCATAAGAGGGCACTTCAAGGACTGCAGCCGTTCACAGCTCTCACGCAGCCCAGCTCTGGCACGGGGCTTTGCAAAGGCTCAGCTGCTTGTGAACACCAGAGAGGGAAGGGGGTGCGAATCCATCCTCCAGCTGCAGAAAGGGAGGCCTAGCTCCCCTCCCCAGCTTGCCTCTTCCCTAGGGAGTGGAGGAAGGGAAAAGCAGAAGCTTCAGGCATCTTGAGCACCAGGTTCTGCTTACACGCAGCAGCCCTGGCCCCTGGATATGCGCCTTTGGCAGCATCTCAGTCCCAGCTATTCAGTAATCCTTAGGAAATACCATGTTCCGATATCCCTGCTGCTGAATCAGCTTCCCGAGGCGAGATGTTCTGGTCCAAGAGCTGGAGGAGAGGCACGGCCAATGCTCAGTAACAGCAGCAGGGAGCTGCAGCGCTCCTGCCTCGCTGGCAGCTTCCTCACGCGCTGCCGCCCGCGGAGCTTCTGCTGGGGGTCTTCTCAGCTGGCGAGACGAGCACAACTCCAGGGGCAAGAGCCACCCCCTTTCCCGTCACCACTGGGGCAGGGGAGCAGGAACGGAGACCTGCACTCTGCCTTCCCGCTGCGTGCTGGAGGGCCAAGCGCGAGAAGCCGAAGCAGGTCTGGCTGCGGTACGAACGCTCCGGGACACACAGCGGCATCCGTCCGCACTCGAGCTGCCCGCGTTACTACCTCCAGAGCAGCTGCGGTGAGGAGAAGGACAAGTGAGCTCACTTACCTCTAAGCTGTGGCCAAAGGTCAAGGCCCCCAAACAGCTACTGACTCCTCACAGCGACGTGAGATGGGAAGAGCAGATACCAGGAAGCAACGAGAGGACATTTGTGCTGCTGGCTGGGAAGGGAACACGACCTGCACTACAGCAGCCAGGAGAAGAGGCCGAGAACTGCTGCCGCAGAGGGGAGAGCAAAGGCAGGGGTTAATCCCCTCGCTGCTGCTGCGTTCTCTGGGCCCCTGGGAAGGACCTTAGCGCACTCGGTACCAACGAGCGAAGGAGACCAGCACCTGCAATGACATCGTGCTACAAGCACGCCATGAAGTTCTGCCGCCCCAGCAGGCCAGAGCTCCCTCAGCTCCAAGATTTCTTAAAGCAGCCAAGGGTGTGGAGCTAAGATCCTGAGAGAGCACGGATATGCTTTGCATCCACCCTTTCCCAGCCTGGAGAAGCCCAGCCATATTGCTTTCTCCACAGGATTGGGTATCTCCAACCTTTCCCAGCTTGCAGATAATCCCCAAATGGCCTAGTGGCCAAGGATGGACAGAGCAGCTCGTAAAGGCACAGGCTGCAGGGCCAGGGAGAACCCCCAAGGCAACACAGGGGAGCTGGCTGCAGGAAAACTACAGCTTGGAAAAGCCAGCAAGGCTCAGCGCTCAGGGCTGCACCTTGGGCCTTGCAAGCTTGGTGGGTGAGGTACCGCTCCCCTTGGAGCAGGAATGCAAGAGGCACCCGGGCTTGGCTCGAGCCACACTCACTGCCACCTCCCAGCCTGTCGGAAGCTGCCAGGCTGACCTGGAAGACGGTCCCTGCCCCAGGCCAAGTAGAGATGGGATACAAGAATATTCCTGGATTTCCCAAGCCAGAGTTTTCCAAGAAGGGCTGAGCTATGCTGGCCAACAAGCAGTGAGTCAGAGGCAACACAAAACATGACATCCCAGTCATAGGGGAGAACGGAAGATTTAGTAAAACACCCCGAGCCCTTATTGCTCCAGCCCTTTTGTTCGCTGCTGACTTCACTTCCCCTGTCTGGCCTGGGAGCAGGGAGAGCCCGATGACAGCCCGTAAAGACAAATCATCCTGCTCCCTACGCCCAGCGCGTGCCAAAGCGCCCACGTGCCAGAGCTCAGCAAGCAGGGGAGCACCGAGGGAGCACCGAGGGAGCGGCCCGGCGGGAAGGGGCTCTGCCCACCTGCTGAGCTCAGCGCTCTCCAACATCTCTCACCTAGGTGAGAGATTTAAAAAAATCTGACCCTTTGCATTAACCCTTTGGCTGCCAATGCATTTCTCCAGTACCAAACTAGGCAAGAATAACCAGCACAGAGGGTGTAGAACAATTTTCTGCACTTCCAGATTATGCTGATTTCCTGCCTGCTGTAGGCAGACATTTGTGTTGATATGACCAAAACTGGAGTTTGTAGAACACCATGTGGTCATTGCATTTGTCCAAGTACGAACCTAAATTTATATCAGCCATCTACTTTTAAGTGCTTGTATGCAACAACCCAGGAAAAAAAAAATGCCAAGGAAGCTTCATGCTTTTTCTCATTTAAATAGATTAGAATAGATATTCTGGTGTTTGCTTATTAACATAGTCCCAATTTACCTCTCACCAGCTTTAGTCACAACTCTGCTTTAGAGATCACTTTTACCAGACTCGTTAAACTTTGGTAAAACTTGCAAGTAAGACGGTGATTATTTGATATAGCAGATGCATATTGCCTCTTCCTATAGGCTAGAAAAGAAACCTGAATCTGGCAGCAGAGTACTGTGGGGCAAAGCAGTCAGAAATATATTCTCGTTGCCTAGAGCAGCGAACTGGGTAATACAATTATTGCTACAAATTTGCAGGAAATGCAGTTTATTTGACCTCAGGCTTGTAAAGTGCCATTTCAAAGCCATCCAGGAAGGATCTCCGAAGACCAAAGTTTCCACCTCAGCATCTTATCTGGCTTTCCCTGGGAAAGCTAGAGAAAGTTGCTGTTAACTTTAAACAGTTTTTTCTTTCCACCCCCCACCCTCCCCTTTTGAAAATTGTTAATACCACCTTCCTCCTCGCATGCCCCGGAAAGCACACGGGGTACTATAGGCAACCTTTAAACTACAGTTAAAGCCCATCAGTGTTCCCTGCGTCTGCTTCCCTGCTCGGCTGCCGTTTTAGCGCCCAGCGCGGCCCAGGGGAGCGCGCCGCCCCGTCAGCGGCCCGGGCACGACGGCCAGCAGCGCCCTACGCGGCGCTCGGCGGGAACGCCGCTGCGTCCCGGCGCAGGAGGCACCGCACGTTTCCCCCCAGCTCTCCCTCTCACTGTGTATTGCAACAATATATAGTGATTACAATCACTTCTGGCGAACACTGTAAGCAACATAAAAACACAGTCTCAACACGCTGCAAAGACAAGGCATTTATGGGTTTTGTTATGCAAAATTTGTAAACCATATCTGAATCAAGCAGGAACCGCCTAAATGCGGGAACTGCATCCAAAACAATGTTTCTAATCCCCTCCTTGGCTGGTGTTCTATAGTTTTTTAATAATTTTTATCAGAACAACAGGCTGAGCAGGAATTTCCTTAGAGTGTAAGAACTGCCTAGCTTTACACATCATATACAGAGTGATCACAACAGTTACAATCTGGACTGCTAAAATCAAACTATGAAGACACAAAAAGAACTGACAATAGGGAACTATAGTATTAAAATGTGGCTCAGCACTCATGGGGGCTGGCAACTCCTGCCGCCAGGCAGAAGTAGTTAAAGCTATTCCAGTTGTTAAATCTGTTCTTCTTACACTGTTGGTTTCTGCTTTGATGCTGGCAGAAGTTTGGGCTGGAACTCCTGAGGAACGCGACTCTCCAGCTGTGGGACTGAAGTGTGGCTCAGCGCTCCCGTGAGCCGGCAGCTCCTCCCACCAGGCAGACCCTGTTAAATCTGCATCAGCAGTTAAATCTGTTCCTCTTATGCTGTTGGTTTCTACAAAGATTCTGGGAGAAGCCTGGGCTGGAACATCTGAAGAACGAGACCGCCCAACAGCTCCAACATGCGAATAAGTAAAACCTAGCGTTGCAAGAGGCGTCGACGTGGGCGCGTTAGCATCCGTGCTGGGCACTGCTGTTAGAGTGGCCGTCGAAGTTGATTTCAGCTGTTCTGTCACCAGGGGAGTCGAAATTTGGGGATGGGCTGAGCTCCCGAGTGCCTGGTATATAGTAGCTGTGGTTGGCAGGCAGTTCATGTGATGACCTCGTAGAGCCATAAGGGAAATATTCTTCAGTGCTGGTGGGCTGTCACACATCAGAGATTGGGCTTTTCTTACTATATCAGTGCTCTTTCGAAGCCATTCCTGGAAGCCAAGAATTTGGCAATCGCATTTCCAAGGGTTGTTGTCAAGGAAGACTTCTTGCAGTTCAGGTAAAGCTGTAAAAAAATCTCCAGGAAGATACTCCAGCTTAGTAGTATTGAGGTAAACTTTTTGAAGGTGCTTGAGATTATGAAAGAGGTTACTAGGAAGAAACTCAAGCCTTGAATCGAAAATGGAAATATTCTGCAGCTTCTGAAGGTCCAGAAAGATGCCCTCTGGCAGACTGGAAATATTAGTTGTATGCAGAGATAGGCCCTGCAGCTCCATCAGGCCACTGAATACATTCTTAGGAAGAACACTAAGTTCTGGGTTGAAACTCAGCACAAGAAGTTCTAAATTTGTCAAGTTACTGAACACAAAGTCTGGTAGAGTTGAGAGCTGTGTGTGATACAGCCACAGGCTACCAAGATTCCTCATTTCTCCAAACAATACTTCTGGAAGTGACTTCAGGGGATTCCTGTACAAGGTCAGTTTAGACAGGTTAGGCAAGTGCAGGAAAAGCCCAGAAGGCAAAAGCTCAAGCTTGTTTCTGGAGAGAGTTAGAACTCGCAATTTACCAAGACAGTGAAATGCACTGGGGGCAATGGACTGGATGTTATTTGAATGCAGAAAAAGTTCCAGCAGCTCCTTCAAGCTGTCGAACAAACCAGACTCTATTGAGGAGATCTGGTTAAAATACAGCATCAGCTTCTGAAGCCTGGTCAATGCACTAAACACAGCGCTAGGCAGTGCTGCCAAGTTGTTCCTCGACAAGTTCAGCACTTCCAGTCTGGCAAGCTTCTTTAGTGCACCTCTAGGAAGTGCTGCTAGTTGGTTTTTGTTCAAAAAAAGCTCCTGCAAACTGACCAGCTTGTCAAATAGATTCTCTTCTATACGTTTCAACCTGTTATTTTCAATGATCAGTTGCTGAAGCGATTCCATGTCATCGAACACTTCTTCGGGCAGCTGAACCAGCTTGTTATCCAGCAGCTTGAGGGCTTTTAGTCTATGCAAACCTTTAAAAGCCGTTGGCGAAATCACAGATATATTATTGGAAGTTAAGATGAGATTCTGTAGCCGCAACATCCTGGAAAAAGTATCCTGCAAAGATGTTACATGAGTGTTCGTTATGTGAATTTCTGTCATGTTGCAAGGCAGATTTAATGATTCCAGGTCTTCTATATGGGGACCAGAGCAACGAATTCCATCCTTCAGAGAGCAGTCGCATTTCTCAGGACAAACAGATGCATCCAGCTGGAGGAAAAGCTTGATCACCACTGACAAAAGAAACACCAACATCCTTGTGGACATACCAGAAATATTAGCTGCTACAAGAGATAAAGAGAGTCAAGGTTTGATTACAGGTATTTAATAACTTAGAAGCAGCAGACAAAATTGTGCATCAATTTTCAATTGAATTGAAGCTGTAAATATACAAGAGTTACCTGTTTGAAAGAAAATTTCAAAATCTTACTACTGAATGCAAGTACTTCTTGGTACTCACAATGAGAAGTGCTGACAAAGCTCTATTATTCTAGCAGTACGTGCTATGTATTTGTATGAGTCAACTAAAACAAAAGCATATACAAGCCACAAGATGACTATGTAAAGCAGGTACTTATTTGAAAATAAAACATTACATCATGATTTCTTTTATTATGGCTTATCTAAAGCTTAGAAGTTTAAATATACAGAGCTTTAGAGCTTTGTTCTTATTGTTTTGATGGAAGCTACAACAGATAAAAGCTTAACTGGCAAGGGATACAAATAGTAACATGCAAAAATTGATAATGAGGTAGAAGAAAGTGTCCTACAACTCGTGTAATATTTTAAGTGGCCACATACAAACCAGCAGTCCTGTTAGACCACTGCTCAGCATTTGCAAGCGATCACTTCTTGGAACAGTTCAGGAACTCACAAGAAACAGTCTATTTTTGATGCAGCCCGAAATAGCAGACAAGAGCTATTTCAGCAAAGGACAGTAGTGAGCCTCTGATAACAAATAATGCCTCATTTCAGCAGCTTAACAAAATACTGAATTATCAGAGATATTAAAAATACTATGAAATTAAATGAGAGGAATAAAATGCTATGTTAGCTAGAAAATTGTACCAATAAGGACACTAAGTCCTTAGATCTGCAAGAAGTATATCACTCAATCCAAAACTTGCCTACAGTCCAAAACGGAAAAAAAAGAACAGGAAAACAACCATTAAACTATTGTAGCTATAAGGCCAACACTAAAGACTGTCAAACAAATCTTTCCACAGTTTAGGAATTCATCCTTAGTGAAATCATGAAGTACATCGGAAACCAGGACCCTGAAAGCCAAGGAACTGGCTGATGAGCAGCAGAAGCAGCAGCCTGGACTGGGGTACACTCGAACAGCTCAAACCGCCTCTTTCAGCCTTCAGTCCTGAGAACACTGTCAGAAAGAGAAGACTTCATCCCAACAGCCTCTTTCCAGAAGCAAGGATGAAACTCTCCTAAACCAACACGAGAAGCAGGTACAAAACCAATAATTTAGAGAAAGGAGTAAGTCAGGCTCAGGGAAGGCACCTGAATTTTTCAAACACCTGAAGTGCTGACAAGAGGACATCACAGACAAACAGCTGCGTGTCAGAACAGCAGAAGCCAGAATTATATTAAACAAATAAAATCAGAAGACCCGCTCCTCCCCTCCCCCCCCAAGTAAATAAATAAATTTCTAGGTTAGGTTCAGAGAAATGAAAACCAATAAAATCTGCATCCCTTCCTAGGCAATTAAAGGACTAGTACTAACACCTGGCAGCAGAGATGTTCCTGAGGAAGCTCTGCTGAACTCCAAAATTGGGCTTTGAAGTATTTAAATGAGACAATAAGTCAACAACCACCACCACCTTGAAACTCACATTCCCCAATGGCATTTTAATATTATACAAGAATCCACCACAGCATCTAGAAACCCACAGGCAACAAAAGTATCACAAACCAAGACGACATGAACTATTCCTGTGTAGCTCAGGAGTTCCCAACCTTGGCTGCTTCAGGCATCCCAGGAGCAGCAGCAAGGCCGGTACCAGATCTGGGCTAGCCCACAAGCAGGCAGTGACAAGCATTTATCTCCCTTTCCACCCCTCTTCTTTCTTACTATGCAAACTGACACCTTAGGAGCTTATCTGCTTTTTAGGGGGACTTAATGGAAACACAGTGGGCAATCAGGCTTCACCACAATTCTGCTCTTTAAAATGGGAAGAAAAACAGCAAAACGCATCCTCTAGATAACACTTTACTCATTTACATAACTATTTCCAAAGGCCAAAGAACATGTTAAGATTTTGCCTACTTTTCAGTTGAAGAAGCAACTGGTTTCCATAGGTTCTACTGGTTTCTACTACGCAGTGTTATCAACAGTGCTATCAAATTAGAGACCACTCACAAAACAGGAAGAAAAAGTCACACATGCGATGGCACCAAAGACACTCGCAGCCAGAACTCTGACAGGGCACTGGAGAGGCTGCACCAACCAGTCCGATGTGAATCTGGTTGCTTCGAGCCAGACACTTGGGTCTTTCTAGCACAAATTAGGATTAGAAAGAGGTTTCAAATTTCTTTTTTGATATTCAGTTACACAGCAGTCTCATGCACAGAAGCATTAGGTTTCGTAGGGATGGACACAGCTGCTTTAAACACTCAATGGTATATACCTTCTCGAGGCTGCTCGGACTTTTCCTTTCATGGAAGAGTAGAGTCAAAGCAGCTTGATTTGGTGACCTGTTTTCTACTTTTTGGCTAAGGAATCCACCCTTGACACATTTGGCTTCCTGCTTTTCCTCCTAGGTCTTCTGCAGCCACAGACAAACAACATCTGAAGACCAGAAATCCTCAAGAGAGGAAAACTTTATCGAAGCATTAGCTTTGAATGGCCAGACTCTGCGTTTTGTAATAAAGCTCTTTACCAGGCATTTCAAGCACCTCGTCTTCAAGTTTAAAACAATTTGCTCTTAAAAAAAATACAAACAAAAACTGAGCTACAAGAGGGAAAGGCTGTCTTTATTTGTGTGTGATTTTTCTAAAAATGACTGCAACAATAACACCACTCACAACCAGGAGCATTCTCACAGGAGAGTCACTTCAAGACAGCTTCCCATGCATCAGAAAATAAAGAATAACAAAAAGATAACACAAACTGGAAAAATAAAATCTCTATTCAAGGTAAGAGGTGTTGATTTAAAAAGGCTTTCATTAATCATCAGGTGAAAGTAAGGTCACTATTACTCTATTCCAGAAGAGCAGTACCACACCTGCATTGCAAACACCTACCGCACGCGTCCTTCACCTTCAAAACCAGGAACCGAACAAGACATCCACGATATCAGCCAGAGGATGTTTTTATTCTTCAACAAGCTCTGGATCAGATCTAATAGTACGCAGAGGGATTAAAAATAATTTCATGAAACGAATTAAAAGAATTAAAATAGAATCTGTTCATTTTAATTTTATTTCAAAGAGCTTCAGTCACAAAAATGATTTACAAGACTATTTACAATTCTATTGTACAGTTATTTACGTATGCCTTTTGACAACAGGGTACCATTCTAGAGCAGCAATGCATGTTTTAAATACAAAGATGTATTGTCATTTTGGGTTTAAAAATAAAAAGGAAGCTGAGCTTCTAGAAAGCACTGTAATGCCTTTTTACCTGTCAGGATCGAGGAATTCACAACAATGTGAGTAGTTCCTGGTTCACATAATTATCAAACAAGCTGCAGTTTTGTTGAAAATAGCTGTAAAAACCTGAAGCTTTACTGTATAAAATCAACATATTCAAGACTCTAAAAATTGTCAAAACCCCACAGCTTTCCCTTTAACATACAAAAACCGAAGTTTACAATCCAGAATTTCATGGGAAAAATCCTACAGAACTTTTAACTCTTGCATTTTGTGATGACCAACACAGGCATTAAGAACTTGCAGCATAAAAAAAGGACTCCACATCTGCTTAGTTTTATACTGTATATACTTATACAGTACAGAAATATTTACCCAATTTGGGATGACTGTTCAGCACAACCTTCATAAAGAAAAATAAATATAATTAAAAACTCAACTTTTTTTTTTTTTTTTTTTTTACTTTTTTTTTCCCCTTTAAAGTGCAACAGCAGAAGTTTCCAAATTAAATTTACAATGAATATGGACAGTTTTGTGAATGTTTCAGTCATTCCTGCTCAAGCATTATTCATAACTTTTTTTGCAGTAGATTTAGTTTTATAGCACTTGAAACTAGAGCTACTGCTAATTAAATCTGAAGGGGAAAAAACACTTTTAAAATAACCCTGAGGGATATACAATTTAAGGATCTCGCACTTTATTTTTTTTAAAAGTAATATTTATTATTTAGCAATTGTTTTTTTCTGGGTAGACCAGTCCTTTAAGTATGTGCATAAATAATATTTAAAAATCAGTAATATTTACAAATCCCAATACAGCAAAGTAAAATACATACAGATTAAGTCTGCATACACAAATAATTTAATAATAAATCAAACTTCTCAATGTAAGGCCAAAATATACAGCAGGAAGAAAGTCTCTACCAAGTATCTAGTGGAACTCACTAAATTGGTCTGTTCACCTGAATTTAGACTTCCAAGATAAACATTAAACAGATTTTTCACTATAAACTGAATTTCATCTTACTTCAAAGCACAAACTGAATAGGCTAAATCAGATCTAGTTTGCTGTATTTCTGAAAGTCTGAACAACTAAATTGCTCAAAATTAGAAAAATTATAGGTGATCAAACCTGGCTCTTGGATAGAAAGGCATAATTCCCAATAACTGCAAGAGATGAAAATGGTTACTTTGTGGCTGAATAAAAGAAGAAATACTCTCAGAAAGATTGATTTATTATTCTTAAATGTATGTTGAAAGCAAATAGATCAGAGCTCTTGCATGCAACTTCAGAAGCATTTAATAATTCTGAATGCATATCCTGAGGAAACTAAAACCCACTGGAAAAATATGGTGGCAAAGTTTTCAATCCTAATACACCCATGACCCTAGTTAATCATTAGCTCTATTAATCATCAGTTTCAACAAATGGAGACATTGGGCTATTTCAGTTTTAATACGAAAAATTCTATTAAATGCTCTCTGAAGAAAAGCCCCCCTTAAGTGGTTTCCTCCTTACTTTCTAGAGGAGTCTAATAACCTAATATGATTAAGAGACTAGCTTCAGAACCCAAACAAGCCGAGAGGAAATTAGCAGCTTGGAGAAAGTACTAAGCAAAGCGCATAAGAAAAAAACATGATCATTTCACTTCTGATGGAACCACCAAGCTAAAACAATCAATGAAAACAAAAAACAAGCTTATTTGTTTAAGGATACGTCACAGCTCCTAGGTCCAAGATGCATAGCTTTGCAACATTTTTCAATATAATTTTTCCTTTAGATTTTGGAATAGTACTTACTTATCTAAGAATTATTCTTCATCAGTTATTCCATGCTACAAAGATTGTATGAAATCAACATTGGCAGAAATCAGCCAACTGGCTCAAGCTCATGATTAGCAAGTTCACCCTAGTCCACAATTTCTGAACCTTTAAATTGACCAGAGTTATCTGATGTCCACGACCAAAAGAAGGCAGGTTAGACTTTTACACCGCGCTGCTGAATGGCTGCTAATAGAACTCTGTTCTTTCCCTGCTCCACTTCCTTCCCCATTGCCACTCAAAAGAGAAAAAAAAAAAAAAAAAAAAAAAAAAGAAAAACGTGTGTGTGTGTGTGTATATATATATAAAACATATCAGGAAAAAAGCTGACAGCTGGAGGAAGCCGACTGAAGGATAGTATACGGTAAGCATACTATTTCTGAGCAGCGAGCATTATTATCTACTAACCCTCAAATTCTAGAAAAACATCTTCCCCATTTAGCACCACTTTTAAACTCACTATTGGCACAGTATGTTCAACCCTGCAAAAAAAGCTAAAATGAGCAGTGGGGGAGACTGCCACGGACTGACTTACAAAAAAAGCACAAGGAAATTAGGCCTGACTTGGAAAAGTTCCACTTACAAAAACAGTTTTGGAACCAAATAGTCTTCACAGGAATTGGAAAAGCAAACAAAAGACCCCATCATTTTGAATTCTGTCATCAGAATACACAGACACATGTCAAAAACCCCAGCCAGCTTGGGGCCCTCCCTCCTTGCCTTAAACGAGTCCCCTCTGAAGGGCCGCTCCGGGTCCCGGACGCCCTCCTCATCGCCCAGCAGCATCCGAACCAGGCAGTTTCACCTGGTTAAAAAGGCAAATCAAAAGCCAACATTTTTGCTATCTTCCCAAAGGCCCAGCAAAGTTGTTCTGAAGTGCAGCAAGTTGAAGATAGTCTGAAGATAAATAGCTTGAGGTTCTTTCTCAAGGACAAGCCTTCCCCCCTCCTTACCCCCTTCCCCTCCAAAAAAAAAAAAAAGAAAAAAAACACACCCCAAAGCACCCTTTTCTTTAAGCTCTGCTTGAGAAGTCAACAGCTGTCCCTATGTCTTTTACATCTGATCTATTTTTGAGAGGTCTTAGGTTTTCTTTGACACCACCTAATGGTTACATCATGCATTGCTGACCCAAGTATAAGCAGCATTACCGGTGATGCAAGTTAAAATAAAAATAAAAAAAAAGTCCAGATAAGCCTAGTTCTACAGCACAATAGGATTTTACCTCATCTATTTTCTTAGTTTTGCTTCTTACAGCTACATATAGTGCTTAAGACATTGGCAGACACTGAAATGCATATGTTCTTAACATGCAAGTTCCCAAGCGTGGGCTTGTGAAAACACCTCCCCCACGTTTTCCTTGAAGCGGTAACTCTGGTCTTACTACTTCAAGGAATATAGTAAAGTTATCTTAAGATTTAAAAAACAAAACCTGACCCTTCTGTTGGAAAAAGCAAGGTCTGTGCAGATTTATATAGTTAAATATAATAAAAGTGAGATGGAGAAGAAATGTTAGGTTCTTCATCCTCCTTCTCCAAAAAGGAAGGTGTGGCCTAATGCTACCTGGAATCTGTCTTTAGCATCTCTTCTAGCTAACCCTGAAAAGATACGAACAGACTTGAGAACAGCGTGCTTTCTGCTTGGGGACTAAGCATATTTTTTACAGTGTTCCCAAAGCCTGCTGTGGCAGACTATGGAACTAAACTTAAACAGACTTTTAAACCTGGATATACTCCTTGCTAGTAGGGACAAACTTCAGGGTACACTCACCAAAAGTTCAGAACCATTTCGAGGCACAAAGCTTTTCAACAGTGAAAAAGAAAGAAGAAAAACCCACAAAGAAACAACCAAATAAAAAGGTCATTATGTGCCCCTAGTACTACCATGAAGCACTACATCATAGAGCTTACATTAACACGTGCCCTGGTAAACAGGTTAGAACAGTGATTAAGATATCCCAGACAAATAAAGTGAACCTGTTTAACTGTCCTGCAGTTTAAACCTTCCAATACATCTCATTTGGGAATAATGGTATTTAAGTTAGAAGAAGGTAGAAGAAAAGATGACCTGTTTTGTTCTAAGGTAACCTACATTTTTAAAATGTACAGCCATAAGGTGTCTGGCTCTGAATTCCGTATTCAGAGAGACAAAAACAGCTGGAAGTATCTGTATCAGAATTTGACATTTAGTATATTGTAATTTCAAATGAAGACTGAAAATTACATTCTTCTGAATTCTACTAACAACACACGCCACCAAGATCCACTGTTACGTTAAAGTGATGATTTGATATGAACCATTTTCTTGAGATGGTACTTTAGCTTCTGTTGTTGTTCTGGGTTTTGGTGGCCATTCTGGATCAACCAGCAGTTCCTGAGCTAGATGCATATACTTTGCTTTTGGTGTCTTCTCTCTACAACCGAACAGTGAAGAAAGGAAACAAACTCCCCAGTGATTCACAGCCTCCTGTAGAAGCAAAGTAAATAAATAAATAAATAAATAAAAATTCAATTACCAAAAGCAGCATTATTTTAATATACGTCATACAGGAAATTTCTAGAACAAAGTCTAATATTTTAGTTTCTATTTTGCTGTGTCTCTGTCATGTTGGATCTTGCTTTCTGCAAGGTGATCTCTATACTACAGTGGCAATAACATTAAAAAAACTAGGAAGCACATTATTCTGCATTATAGTAATGTAAAAGACCAAATTTCATGTACATTTCAATAGCTTTACTAAGTCAACATTAAGTGTCGTTGCTATTGAAGAGTAAGAGCTTGTTCTAGAAAAAGCAGTGAAATTTCCAAATCTCCAGAGATTCTCAGTGACTGAATGAAACTTTTTGCAATTAATTCTTTAGCGGAAAGCATCCAACCAACCACAAATGTCCATTTAACCATTATGAGAGACTTAACTGCATTTCCTGATAGGAAATAAGTCCTATACGCAGGCAGATAGACAGTTACTAGAACAGATACAAAGGACTGAACTAAAACCTGCTGTTTCTCTTCTCAGAGACCTAATCACAGGCAACCTAACTAGCTGGAGAACAGAAATACCAGCCCCCAGTCTCAAAGTATTGGATTCCTCTCATTTCACAGAGGTAGCACCTGTATTTTGTATAGATGACATTCTGATGGAGATACATACATGTTTATTCATGCTCTGAATTTCTATATACAGGGGAACAGAACCCAACGTGAGCATTAACTACAAGTTCCATTCCTCAGCAATAACAAAGCAATTTGTTCTTGAACATCCTCAAAAGGATGAATGCAACCACCAAGAATATATATTTAATAAAATTTTCTACCAAAAAAATAAAGCATTGTAATTCTTAGAAAGGATTATACAAACACCTAAAAGTAATAAGGCAAGAGACTTAAAGCCTACTTTCAGTGGGATTCACATAGACTTCCTTCATCTATTAGAGAAACAGACCAGACCCAGCCTCATGGTCACCTGAAGCTGCTAACTTAACTGCTCCAGTTAGTAATAATGTATCTTCACTTGCCATTTCCTTCCCTTTGTATGTGCTACAAAATGCTGCTCTCTCAAACAATGCTCTAAAACCCTAAATTAGGTTTACTTGATCAAGGACCGGATTAGACCCAGAGTCTGTAATTCTACTTACAAGTAAATCAAGACATTCTGGTCCCATTAAACCAATTTTCTGCTATAATGCTAATTAAATTTGCTAATATGCAAATTGTAGAAAAAGTGAAAAATGTCTCAAATGCAGTCTGCTGGGTTTGCTTCTCAGGTCTTGTATACAGAGCTAAGTTCTCTAACATACAGGTGTCAACAAAGAAATACAAAACCAAAAGCCATTACTTTTAATATTCAGGTTACAGAAATCCAGTTTAAACAGTTTTAAGCTTAAGACAAAGACACTTTTAGATTGTAAAAAGACACAAAACCGAGTTAATTTGCATGCACCCAAATGATGACAGCAAAATACTAGTCTCCAACCTGGGGCGGCTGGGGTATGGTGAGGCGATATTCTCCTTGTTTGTCTCGATTGAACACAACCTTCCAAAGGATCATATCAAGGAGGACATTCTGTGAGACAGGGCAGTGAGTGGGAAGAATTAAGAAACTAATGATCATTTGTTGTTAGCGTGCACATTACGAATAAAAGTTGAAATAGTGTGTTAGGTATAACTAATTCAGTGCCAGGCAAAACAGAGAGCTTACACTACTTGTCAGTACTTTAGTGATAAACATTTTCATTTCTTAAGTGCTTACATGAGGTTTAAGAATATGAACATGTATTTTAAAATCAATTGCAAAAATCAATTGCAAAAATGACTAAAACTGCAACCAACATTACAGACAAAAATTATTATAAATATATAACTATAAATTAAGCTTTAAAAAGCTTAAGCACCGCATGCATTCGTGCTTAAAGCAACATTTCCTGAACCCATCTTTAATATAGCTGTGTACTTCATACTACAATTACTTATTATTTTAAACCAGTGAGTGTCACACAAAAGCTTGTGCGGATGGCAAACCGAGCCACCAAATGGAATTCCGAAAGCCTCACATGCTGTTCCTGATTTTGGGACAAGAGGAAAAAAAAAAAAAAAAAAAAAAGGATAGATGTTGTGCACTATGCCTGTACATTTGGTTGTTCTTAGGCTATGCGAGGGGACTACAGAGCCTTGAGCAAAACAGATGTGAACCTGCATTCCCAAAGCCTTAAGCCTACATAGGACTCATCTTCGAGCAGATCCAGTGGTTAACACCAACTAATCTCCTCACCACTGCAAATGGGGAGCTGATCAACCAGGCTTGGTATGCAAAGTATTTGCCAAAAGAGTCCTGAGCTTCTTAAAAGCCCTTTTGGAAGCTGGTCTGATTCCTTCTAGTTTAAGTCTACATTTATGTCAGACATTTGATAAAAGGAGAAGCAACTGCTAAGATCTCCCTTTACTGTGTTATATTCTCTACTGTCTAGAAGAAAGAACACACACAACTTGCAAGCCTAGTCTGGCACCTCGACAGCAGGAGCAAAAAGCTTTATTGCATTTCAGAAAACACACTTTGGACAAAAACATTGAGAACTCATTCCTGTTGTGGAAACAATTAAGAAACTAGGCAGCAGTGGTGACAAAAGTGTCAAACTGATAAGTGTGACAAGTTGAGAGCAATTCAATTTCTCTGCTTATCACATCATAAGGAGGCTCTTAGAGGCTCTTATTCAAGAATTTGCCATAGAACAAAAATTATGGATTATAAACCTAGATACTACTGTTGAAAGAATAAGATGCCACCAGTAGCTTTTTCTGCGCGCTAAGAATGTGAGCTGTTGTGCTTAGTAACTCTACAGTGAGAAGTCCAAGAAGAATAAGCACCAAGTACACAAGGACTTAAGGGTGAAGGTTACTGAAAACCTGCACTGGAAGTGAATGAATGAAATAAGCTTGTGATTCCTCCTCAGTCAGCACTGCCTAAAAAAGCTTCAGGGATCCTTGAATAATATTACTGGAGTTGGACAAATACTGTTCAAAGGACGGGACAAGAGAAGGTCAAAACACAAGGTGAAAGTGTACATTGTAAAACAAGGTTTGGGATTTAAGAAACACTGGGCAATGCTCCTATTGGAAAACTGCTGTATAGTAGGACAACTTACCTCTGTCTAAACAAAGTGTATCACTCAGTGAAAGCATAAGAATTAGTTTCAAGCCAAAAGCAGTATGACCCATCCAGTACACATCAAAACTGAATAACTTCTATTCAACCACTAAGGTGCAGGCAATAAAGAAAAGACAAAAGTTTGCCTAGGAGGACTGCAATGAGCCAACCCCACCAGTTCTGGTAATGACGAGTGACTGGAGTCTTAAAAGGTACAAGGGTTAAAGGTACTTCTGTATAGGAAGGAGGGAGGTGGGACTGAAACGCTGGCTGAAGGCAAGGGCTTTGCAGTAAGTGTTACCAAGGTTACGCTTACTGAAAGCTCAGACATTTAGAGATTTGTGGCAAGCAGGGCCCAGAAGCAGAATCTTAAAAATACCAAGTTTAAGACAGAATTTTGTCCTCAAGACATGTGCTGATGCACTGATGGACACACTGTGCTTACAGAAACTTTAACAATTCTAGCACTGAGACACTATCCAAGTGTCTAAAAGCTAGGAAGACCACTATCTGAATATCACAGTAATTTTTCCAACAGAAAGCTTAACACTTAGTTCTCCGAGTTTCTGTGATGTGAAAATTGTAACCTCTACTTTCCCATGTTCAAAATATCTACCCAAAGGTTAATCCCAAATAGTAATATCTTAGTGCTTCAAAAAAGTAATCTGGAAATTGAAATAAAAACACCAAAACTGACTGAAAAAGCTAGCAGGAGAAATATTTTAATGTAGGAGCTTGGTTTAATTTTTCTTTTTATTAAAGCAAATAATTCTGCAGTCTCAGAACCACCATTCTGGGACAGTGCTAAAAAAAGCAATATATATAAAATAGAAATTTTAACAAATAAAAAGGTAGAAATAAGAATTTAATTCTTCCACATTTTTGAACTACTAAAGGCAAAAGCAGAAGCTCCATGACAAGCAGGGCTAAAATAAATATAGAACAACCTTAGCAAGGCACAGGATCTTTACAAGGAGATCAATTTGTTCATGAGGCAAAGGACCAGAAATTTAATTCTTAATCTATGTTTCTGAAAAGAAACACAGGTTTTCTCATGTGAAAATGCTGAAAAATATGGAGGAATATAATAGAATGTCATTTCAAATTAATCTGGGGCAATGTTTTGAATTCAAAGGTCAGAATGGTATGATGCGAACAAACAGTATCCTGGTTATCTTGATACAAATCCCCTACATAGTAATGGAAATCCTACCTAAAAGCTGCAGAAAATGCTGTACAATGAAAAGGACCATACTGCATAAGCACTAGATAGTGTTTAAAAGCTTTTTCCTCTTGCAAGAAAAAAAAATAGCAGCTAATTATTGCAGTCAAAACCCAGCATATTCAGGTTGCAAGTCAGTCATTTTATCAGGGAAAAGAACTAACCACAGCGATAAGTGAGTGCCTTTGAATCGTCACTCCTAGAAGATGCATTTCTGTTCTTTAAATTAGCAGGAGAATCTGGTTGAGAGAAAGAGTGTGTTTCTGCCCACACTAACCCTGGAATCACGGCAAAGGTTCTCAATATCCAAACGTGTGGACAAGCTAAGGGCTAGAAAAAACAGATCTGTGCAAAACATATCTACTTCTGGACTTGAGCAAGCTGTTTGAATCAGATTAGATGAGCAAATTATACAGACTGGCAGTATTTTGAACAATAAGCTGTACATGTGATTTAACAGAATATGGGCTCCGTTAAGCTTTAGATACAAACGTTCTGCAACATTTGGCTCCTTAACACGGTAAGTTATTCTGAACTATTACAGCAGATAAATTTCAACAATTTAGAAGAATATTCTCTGCATTTAAACCTTTCAACTTGCCACTCCCTCTTTTGAATAAAAAAAAAAAAACTTTTAGAAGTTATACCTTTATCACTGAAAGCCTTGACACCTTAGATCTAGCCTGGAACTACATCTGTAGAAGTATAGTCTTAAAAATAAAACATTGCTCTATTTCTACAGATGTATTCTCAACAAAAATCTTCTAGACACAGGACAAACCTGTACCTTGAAAAACACTGAACAGACAAGTATTTTTGTCATTTGATTTTCTTACCTCCACCAACACGGATACAATTGCATTGACAATAACAATGATGAGAATTCTTAGACGCCACTCATTTGGCACACACACCAGCTGTGAGAAAAAGTTACAAGAAGTTAACAACACACACACACAAAGTGATACAAACATTCAAAATAGCCTAGCAGTTATAAGCTCTCTCACACACACACACTACAAATACACAAGTCCATAAGCATAGAAGTCTATATGCAATAGAGCTTACTAACACTTACTGCAGATTACATTAGGTAATATTCTTTCTCATTCAAAGTATCTTCCTGAGAAAGTTTAAGGGCTTTAATCATTGATCCAGTTGTAAATTTGTGCAAAGATTTTGGCAACAAAAGGGGGACTAAACATTTCAGTTGTGTCTCTACAAGTACATATCAACTTGTTCAAGTTCCCCTCTCTTTCCCCCCACCACCACAGATGAAAAGACACAGCTCTAAAGGGTCAAGTAAGCCCAGAAAATCTAACTAGTTGTCCAAGGAAATACAGAAATCTGTGCAAATCTATTGAACCTTACCTCAAGAACTGTGTCAATAGATTCAACTGGATGCAACATGATGAAAAATATGAAGATATAAAGAACTATCACAGATACAACAAACAGAACTGTAAAAAAAAAAAAAAATCATTAGATCAAAGCATTCAGATTGATTTAGGTTTTGCATATATCATTTCATTACTCCATGGAAATATCTTCTTTTTTTCCCCCCTCTCTAAACTCCACTCACAGATTTTTAATAATACAAGTTGTGCCACATTGCCAGTGGCTATACAGAGAGAAAAGGCCAGATTTTCACTGGCCAGCCTGCACAAGTAAAGTCCTAAAAGAACAGACTGGCCCAATCAGCCATGGCATCCGGGTGCGCATGCTGGTGCAGAAGAGTCAGCGCACTGGACAGCGACAAGGGTGGAGAAGGAGCTACTTGCAGAAGCTCAAGAGGAAAAAGGTAAAGACCACCTAAACACAAATGATTTAGGAATAAATTCACAGCTAACTCAGCTGAGTACCCATACCATTCCTCTCCCCAAAGCCCTTTACCTCTCTTCTCTTGCTAGGAATATGACAGCCCTATAAAATCTATATTTATGCAATAAGAAACAAAAGCAACCACTGAAACAGTAAACAGTAATAAGTCTGTTTAGTAGGGCACAACTAAGTAAACCGCTTTCCACTGAGCGGTTACAGTTCCTGATGAGTAACATCACTGAGTTTACAGCCAAGTAAAGACTTCAGTATTCTGAAGAGTATTCAAATAATTAATTATTACAACATACAAACAATGTTTTCTAACACACTTTAATATTAGCAAGTAAACACAGTAAACATACATGCTTGCTGTTTTAGGATTATCATAAAGCCAAGGAGATGAAGAGCATATTTCATATTTTATTTTTAATAGAGATATTCTTGTCTTCTACAAAGACACTATTAGCACAGATTTCCCCACTTGCCTTATTTCCTTATTTCCATGATTATCAGAGGATAATAACCCCATATTCCCACAGCAATGCTATTCCTGCTGAAGGAGCATAACAGAATTGCAAACAAACCAGGGATAAGTATGTGGATAAATGATTCAGAGCTTTACTTGGAACTGTACTTAGAAATAAAAGAACTTACAATTTTTGTAACATGGTTGTCTAAACGGCTTTCCTTTAGAAAAGACAATTGCCACTATGAGGTACTGGAAGCTAGAGATAAAAAACAAAGTTGTGTTTTCATAATTTTTAATGTTATGTTCATCATGAAGAGTCTCATTCTCATAGCGCCCAGAACGGTTCTTTGTGGCATCCAATACATGACACGCACTACAATTTAAAAAACAAAACAAACAATTTAAAACTGAGTTAGGGAGAAATGCAAATAAGGCTAAAATTTCTTGTTAAAAAAAACAATGCCCATAAATTGTAATAGTAGTTAAAATAAGCACATCCTTGAAAATTTAATACAGGTAATAACATAAAACAGGAGTAAGGAGAAAGTTTTGTGAATTCTGAGCTTCAAGTTCTCGAGTATTTCCAGCCTGCAAGTTCCCTGATAGTTGAGGGACTATCATTATATGAGCACTTTGCTGACAAGGTAAGAAAATACTGCAAACTAAAAAAGAATACAAACAGCTCTTTTTCAGAGACTTGAATTCGATTTATAAGAACTACAGCAGGGCTACATGACTTTGTATTCTAAGAGTTGAAACAGGTCTGAACAATGAATTTCAGATTTTCATCTCACTTTTCTCAAAGGGGAAAAATATTTGCATCTTGTAGACTGGTTCAGGCTCAGCTTTTCATTCTGGTCATTAAATAACACCTATGTATCAATATGCTTTTAACAAAATATTGTCCCATAATTAGTAACTATCAATTTCTTTTTATCTTTCCTCCTCCTGGGAGTCAAATTTGTGAAAGCTCTCCTGCTTGATTATATCCATATTTATGGACAATATCTATTGTTCCTTCTGCCTAATCATAATTTCTATTTATATTGCACATTTTCCCCAGGCTCTTCTTTCCTCTAATTAAGCATTAGACTATACTGTGGTTTCCACACAAGCCACCAGCACTTCACATTCCTACCTGACTTAATAGCACCTCCTTTCCCATTGCAATTTTTTCATGCATACTACAAAAGGAGCAGCCCATTTATCTATTGATCCCTGCCTACTACGCACACTCTGGGTAGTGGAAAGAAAATCAGTGGGTGCTCTGAAAGAGTCTGGGAGCCACAGCTCAGATTCATCAGGCAAGAGTCTCTTCCAGTAATGCTGCCAGAAAATTAACTCCTCTAATGAGCATTAGCCTAGTTCAGCAAACTAACAAGCCGCCATGCAGAAGCTTCAGTTCCCAAAAGTGGATAAAGAAACAAACAATTACTGACTATTCCCTTTCAGTCATTAGCACATCCAGTGCAGAGCCACTGAAATACTTACTCAGATTCTATTGTCCACTCTTCATACCAGGACTGTTGCTTGACCCAAAAAAACCCAAGGATTTGGAAAGCAAAGCAGATGATGATCTGAGACAAAACGGAACACAAAAGTGGACCTGAGATAAGACCTGACGGAGGCCTTTGCGCAACAAGTTCCTTCCAAGCAGGGTTCAAACTCACTGCCAAAGAAAAAAAAAAAAATAGGTTGCACCGTGAATCATTATGGCTCTCAAGAATTACCCTCTTCACATTTCTATAGAGTTAGCATGGCCTGTTCGTGACCTCTTCAGCCTCACACTTTTTGCCTGGAGAGTTTAGAACCATCACTGCAAAACCATTCGGAAAAAAGACTATACCTCACCAGATTGTCACAGTGCCTCCTATATCTCTGGCAGCACAAGATGAAAGAGGTCAGCAACCAGAAGACTAAATAAACGAATAGTGCACTTCTCCAAATTCCAGATGCAGCTGTCTTGAGACTAAGCTGAACTTCATATTTTTTTCTGGCACAAGCATAGATCTGCTCATCAGATTTTTCTCCCATGGCTTTGAAGAACTAATTTCTTAAATCTTGGAAAATGGAATTCTACTGTTAACCTGATCACTACTTTCATACGTAGAATAATTCACTAGATAGTAAGTTGCAAATAAATGCAATCTTTTGTGGACATAAGTCTCACTAAAAACACAAGTAGTATAGGAAGTTTAAGAAATAAGATGTTGGAATAAGTAAGGTTTTGATTCCAAGAGCAGCTTCCTCAATTCAGGACAAGAATTTTTTTGCCTCTCCATTTTGTGAAGGATTGCGTTTATAAGATCATGCCTGTGACCTTTTTTCTTTTTTAAATCAGGATTACAGTACAGAGTTGTTGTTTAATTTATATACTACAATAACTGTAACAATTGCATGTCACAGCGCTCACTCCAAGCAACAGCACGTAATAAGATGTTAAATAAAATCTGACCACGTAAGAACTGCTTCCCTGTTCATAGCTGTATGACAGATAACAGTACAGAAGCCAAGAGTGATAATTCTGCACAATACTTACTAGTGAAGACAACCACCAAAATGATTGCCAAATCAATGAAGAGAAACTGGAAGTCTCCCAGATTGCTCAGTATCTAGACAGAAATCACAACTGAAATATTGGTAACTTCTTCACACCGAGAAACATTCTACAATAACACCACCACCATTGCATTAGTGCTTGCATTAATTCAGGCTTTACTTTATAAAGCGGGTAGACAGTTTGTGAGAGACTGCCTTAAATTTACTAGAGTCTCCACTACAATATAGTTCAGACACCAAATCTTGAAACAGAAAAGTACAGAACAATTTGTCTCAGGTTCCAACACATGAACTGTTAATCAAAAGTTGCTCTTAATCAAAAATTAGGGAACCTTACAAACCCATTAAATAAAAGCTTAGGTCCATATCTCTCCAAACACCACAGCCTCACTAAACAACAATACTGTTGTCAGAATTTCCATCTTGAAGTTCCTTGAGTAAGTTGTATTTTGTGTACGTTTCACATGCAAATTGAAATATAGAATTTCCACCACATGACACTAGTGGGTCTGATCATATTAACAGAAAATACTCCACTAGATTTTTTTTTTTTTCCACCCTCTCCTATCTCAGTCCTTGGGGATGCTCCATTTCAACCCTTAAATAAAGGGAACATACTGCCTTTAAATTAATTTCAGATGTTTTAAATGCTCACAGACTTTAAATATTAGAAAATTGTATTTTTATTCTGTTCCAATACTTATCTGGAGTTGCATTAAAAAAAGCTCCACAAGCTGCAAGGATTAATTTTTTAAACAGATGCTAAAATGATTTTCATGCAGCCCATGTAAAAAACAACCCCCAAAGAACTATAATTAGCACTACCTTTAATCCAAAGTATGTTATTTATCTGCACTCAGACTTGCAAAATTTAGTGTAAATATTGACTGTCTTTTAAATCTTTGAAATATATTGGTATTGCTTAAGCACAACATTTAAATACTTACAGAATATAGCAGAGTAACACTGATGTACTGGATAATGCTGTATAATGCCATGAATTTAAATACACAGAAGGAAGTTATTAAAGCAGCACGGCCTTCCCTGTCAAAACAAACACACTCACATAACTAGAAAGTTTTTTGTGCAAGTAGTTATACTCTGCTTAGCAAAATGTTAGTTAAAATTAAAAATAATAAAACCCTTTGAGACATGTTATGCTGAAGATAAGAGCAGACACAGATGGAGAAAAAGTACAAGAATGGGACACTTTCAAGCATATCAAAGCTGATAGCATGAACAAGGATTTTAAATGTGCTTCTGGTAGAAAACAAGCCACAGTTTGCTACACAGATTAAATGAGCATGCAGTCAGTTGCTGCCTTCAGAGATGTTTCTGATTATCCATTATTTCCATTAGTTCAATAAAAAGGGAACTAGATTCTTCTCTGGCTGACATTTATGCAAAATTTATCTATCTTTGCATTCTAGAATCAAGGATATGTCAAAACCTATTTGTGAAATTTGGTTTCTACCTACGATAGTACTGAGGACTGAAGTTATTCGAAGAGCTTTATTCCTTATAATTACACATGGACTTTACAGAAAATAATTAAGACACTAAATTAAGCATTAACATTTAGAAATTGTTACACAAGAAAAAAGTGCAGTTTTAATGGACAAAAGGTAAATAAAACAAAGTGCTGAACTCTGCCATGACAAGTCCTTATTTAGAGTACCTTTAAGAAAGGAATAGAATCTACTAGAAACTTACGGCTCGTGCTTTAATTCAAATTGGCTTCCTGTAATGTCAAACATGCACTGAGAGCATGCAGAACAAGTTGAATGGATATATATATATATATATACATATATATATATACACACACACACACATATATATATATAGCTTCACCTAGCTTACTAGTCTATGAATTATTGTTTTGAACACTGTCAATTCCATTTATAGGGAGAAAAGTATTTGTTAAGGATACAACAAGTGGTATTACCTGATCAGCTTTGGCACGCAGGAAATACTCGGTGTCCTGGAAGTGAATGGTGATGCCACAGACGCCTCAAGTTCAGACAAAGATATACCACCATGTGCCCTTTTTAGCGCCTGACAGTTAGCATTAAAATAAAGATCATTTAAAAACATTTTCAGCTGTAAAATTTAACCAAACAATACTGTAAAATAAAGACATACTTACTCCACAATCATTTGCACCATCTCCACACATGCCCACATAGTAACTATAAAAAAAAAAAAATCAACATTCCAGACCATACACTAATCAGTTTAATTTATTTCACTAAATACTTTCATATTACTTAGTATATTCAGGACAAGAACAGAGAAAAGTGATCCTTTATAAAGAAATTAATTATTATTCTAATTATACTCATAAGAAAAGTAACATAGCTTATCCAGGTCAATTAAGTCAATAACAGCTACCACCCTCTCTCTGCCATTTCAAGATCTAAAACATTTTTGCTCTAGGAAGGGCAGACTTGTGCCTCATTTGGTATTGCTACAGAGTTTTTATGAAGATAATCCTACAAGCATCAGGATGATTAAATTTTGGGGGGGTGGGGGGGGGGGAAGGTGAAACACACCCCAAGGCAAAAAAAAAAAAAAAATCACATGCGTATCAACACACATGATGATAGATAAATTTCTAGAAAGTTACTGTAATACTTCTTTAATAAGCAAAAGGCATTTGTTTAATAAGTCAACTAACCAGATTTAGAAACATGTTAGTCCATTTAGCTACTTATCACTTAAACTTTCACAAATTAAGATATTCATAACTGACCAGCAGATGGTACTATTCTCATTCCAGCTTACCTACTCAAGAAAGCTTTTGTTTGGTGCAAGAGCTTATGGAATACATAGGGAGATTTTTTCCTCAGACACTGAACACCCTGTCAATCCCCACCTGCCCTTTACACAATAGAGCCAGTACTTACTCCACATTCTGTAAAGCTTCCACCAGCTGAGTTTTCTGATCAGGCGCCATGCGAGCAAACACAGTGCCATGCAACACAAGCTGGAAAACAGGAAAATTCTTACTGTTCGTCTCAGGACAAAGTCTGTCCATCACCAAAAGTGCCCATACTCAAGTGAACTACCCACCTTGGGTACCAGGTCCTGAAAATGCTCCAAAATCACTGCAAATGACTTTCCATTCATTGCAAAATGGTATTTGGTCATCTGGAGATCCTCAAGGCTTTCATGGACCAACTTAACTGGAATATCCTATCATCAAAAGCATTTTAATTCTCTAGATGTAATATTTAAATAAATACTGTGTAATTTCAAAATAACACTCAAAAGAGTATTTCTGGAGGTACCATACTGGTGTAGACTTGGGAAAATCTGAATAAAAAAACATAATACAATGAACACATCTATTTGATAACAAGAACATATGGCTTACCATGTTTCAAAGAACTTCAGAAGTCTTAAGATTCAAACATAGCAAAGATGACTCCTGCAGAGCTAAAATGCTAAATATCGCATCACAGACCAAAGTTCAAAAAGCAACTCTGAACTATTCTATCAGTATTTAGTGTTTAATTGTCAGAAAGTTAATCAATTCCTTGATTTTTGATTTGCCAAGGTGTTTAAGATGTTTAACAAAATTATATATATACACACACACACACACATATGTGCTCAAGTTACCTCTGAGTTTATGGCTGGTGATGAACTAGTGCATTTTGCGAGGGTATCTGCATAATGCCAGTTGATTCTGGCAGCCTGCCCATCTTTTGGAGGTAGTGCTTCAGCAATAATCACCTTATCCTGAGGTAGAATCATTCCACAGTCTCTGGCCACAGAGATAGCAGTTAACATGTTATCCCCTGTTAAACAATTGTGTTTAAAAAAGTTTCAATTAAAAAAAATAAACAGCATGCATTTATATTCAACAGAAGAGACATGCTAACAAAGTCAGTTTTAAAGCAGGACTGCCTAACTTAAGTAATATCTTCAGCACAAGTCTACAGCAGTTAAAGTTTAGTACTGTAAACTCTTTCTACTGTACTAACATCACTAGCAATTTTGTTTGTTTCTTTCAATCAATCACAAAGATTTCTTAAGACAAAGTCTTAATATCTATTTAAAATCAGGCAGAAAGTCTATGGCTATTTAAATAGCACTTTCTTGAAAGACGTTGGCCATAGATCATGCAAGACTAACACAGTTTTATTACCAGCCAATCCAAACATTCTTCTAGTTACATCTGTGATTAAAAAACAAAGACACTGTATGGAAAACACTGAACACACTTGCATTCAAATCCAGCCTTTGTTATGGGAACGTTTATAGTCTCACACAAACACACCACAAAGCACCCTTAGGAGGTCACACCTAGTCTAACCTCCTGCTCAACACAGGGTCAGCTGAGATCAGACAAGGACATGATCCAGTCTGATCTTGAAAAACCTCAAGGTTTTCCATCCTCCAAATCCAATACAAAATAACTTAGGCATTGGAATTTATTCTACAAAGAATATTCTACAAAGTAGAATAAACCCACTACTCAATTCTGCCTAGCTAGAGCACCTTTCCTCAAAAAGGAAATACACAGATGTCCAAATGACGAAATTTTTCCCAACGTTTTCTAAGCTATAAATCCATCTAACCTAAAAGCCAGTCTATAATCTAATGTAAATGCTATGCTTCTTGCTGCACATATAAAATCATAACCTATTGACACTAAAATTGTGCTTAATACTTCACTTAAACTAAAAAAGATAATTTTTTTCAATATAAGTGTATTTACATGCTAACCTGTAACCATGACAGTGCGAATGTTGGCTTTATGTAAATCTTCAAGTACAGCAGGGGTTTCTTGCTTCAGCTTGTTTTGCATTATAATTAACCCCATAAAATCCATGTTGCTTTCAATAGCATCTCTGTTGAAAAAGAACAGAAACAGAAAACTTCACAAAAATGGCCATTCCTACAATTACTAGTTACAGATTAGTAGAGGAACATATTTTTAAACACAAAAAGTATGAAGAATTAGCTTTATAAAAAGTGATAAAGATATCATTATCCTCATTCATTTATACTTATTTCCTTTGTTTAAAATAAAAACATAAGCCAGTACGAAAAAAATGCTGTTTCTTCTCAAGTACAACTGCCCAATTTCTTCCAAAAGACCTCTTTCTACAACCAATTGCATTCTCAAAAATAAAGATAACTCTTGAAAAAATGCTCCAAAATTAACTGCAGAGCCATTTTTTATTTTATTTTATTTGTAATGCCCATCGGGAATTTCTTTTCCAAATTAGCTGAAACTTAACATACAAGCTACTAAAATTTCGCTCCCAAAGCTAAAGATATTAGAGATTAAGTAAATAAAACAACCAATCAACTTGAGATCTGTTTCTTTTACAGGAAAATCAGTATCTACAGGGCTTTGATATTTTACTACTACTGTACATTTTCATACCTGAAACTCCAAAACTGTATTGTTTTGGTTAAATTCATCTTACACACAGAACTGAAAAAACTACAAAAGCAAGGTCAGCATTTCATAATAACGCTGCACTTCAAACTACAGAAAAAATAGCGTTATGTATAACAACTGGGACCATCTGAAAAATAATTAACATAATTTTGGTCTTACAAGGAAAAAAGTTCTTTCTACCAACAGGTTCTCCAATGAGAAAATGGTCATCCTCCCCACAGAAGATGAAGAAACCAAATTAAACATGTTCAAGAGGGTTTCCATATGATGCCCCTATCTTTAAAAGAAAGGGGTGATACACATATGTGCAAGCTGCTAAAAAACAGGTGCAATTCTATACCATGCTAACAAATTAAACACCACAAACTATTATTACAGTACATTGGAAGCTCAGGGCTGTTCCTCAAAATTCCCTCTATTACAGAAAAACTTGCTTATTTTACACTTCTCCTGTATTGTCTAAGGCACAAATAAAGAACGCACAAGACTGTAGATCAAGACAGAAAAAAGATAAACAAAAGTTGTAACTGATTTAAATGCTAGTAAACAAGACAATTAATTCAAACCATAAAGCTTTAAAGTCTGTTTTAAAAAAAGTGAAGTCACTCTTACCTATTAATAGTCTGAACTTTGTGCCATGTAAGCTTAGACTCCAATTTTCTGTGAGCAAGAGCAATAACTCGGAAGCCTTGCTTGGTGTATTCTTCCAGGACACTCTCAAAGTCAAAAGGAACTTGGAGGAGGAAAAAAAAA
>VZSV01000193.1:1032551-1064496 GCA_013398735.1 Nothocercus julius | reverse complement strand
TATAAACAACTAAAGTAATACATTCCTTAGCTAAATCTTCTCATAATGTGACTGTCAGAAAAAATCCCTGGAAGTCAGTCCAAGATGTAATGATCTTTCTAAATATGATTTTAGCAGTTAACATAAGACATGCTTGGTAATTTTAAGTTTGCATACATACTTTGCCACACATACTTCAGCATCAGAAAGCAGTAAATTCCATGTTCAAATTCTGTTTTACAAACTGTTGCATCAAACACATTTTCGAAAGTCCTTCATATCAAGGCTTCCTTTTTTACAGTGACTCATAAGTATTTCCACAAGTCTACCATTTTAAAGCTACAACTTGAATTATCATAAGGGGTGTATCTCATACATGACAGTGTGAGAAACTTCACATTACTGAACTTACAAACATTGCTTTTCTTGAAACAGCAAACACTTACCCATCCTATAGCTTCAAACATCTTCAAATCAAGTGGGTCCCCAGAAAGTACCCCTTCAATTTTTGTAAGGGAATGACAAGTTGCCATGCAAGCAACAAACTCAGACTTCAGCAAGCTCTCACTGCAAGCCCTCTCTTCCGGCAAAAGGAAACTAAAACAATGAAGTTATAATATACTTAGCACTATAATTATTTATTATGAGCCACTTCAAATGGTTTGTTTAGATTAACAGAAGAAAATTGACTGTACAAGTCTCTCAACATGTATTTTCATACATCACAGAACAGATTAAGACTCTGGGCTGGAATCTTCAGAAATAATCACAGCTTCTTTTGGCTCCTGCACAAATTCTGGTTTAATTCACTCGTTGTTTAGATTTCCTTGCACAGAGGCCTCTTACCACTTTGTACGTGACAATTAACTAAGCCATTGCATTTTAGCCACCCAGAGAGTCATCGTGTTAGGCAGCAAAATTAAGTCAACATGCCAAATTTAAATTTAAGTTCATTTCTGCATTATGAACTTAATGCCATCTAAGACTTTCTGAACTAGATTTTAACTGGTTAGACTGCTAAAAGTTACGAGCTATTACTTCTAAACCATCTTTTCATTTGCATTCATACAGCCCATTATGAACGCAAACACTTGAGCTCGCACTGACTCTTCTGTTCAGCAGAAGCTGTTAAAGCATAACCAGGTCTCGCATTTGCTATTAATACTCATTTATCCTTACCAAGCACTTTCCACCCTTTGAATTCCCCAAAGATCCAAGCCATCCTCAGTAAGCGTGCCAGTCTGAAAAACACATCAAGGGGAGTTGCAAGAGCAAAAGCCTTCAGAATCAAGTTATCCTCACACAAAGCAAAAATAAACAGGTAATAACCCAAATTACAGCTGAAAAATACATTATTTTCCACTTTAAAAATAAATTAATATTCTCTAACAGGAAAGTCAAATATTTCCTTGGCTTTCTATTAATAAAAAAGTTCCAGTTTTGTTAAACACATAAAAAAAGTTCTTGTTTAGAGACAGGACAAAGGAGATGGACCCTTATGTCCAAAGTTGAGCACTTACCCCCTCTATACTTCGAGGGCAAGTGTGCTTCGGCACATAAGCAATCTATGAAAGCGCTTTACATTACATTCCAGAACAGAAAAAGGACAAACAGCCCGTGCTGCAAAGTCAAAATGCACACTAAACCCTTAATACTAATTACATAATTAGGAACAGCATTATTACCAGAGAAATAACATATTTAGTGTGGATACTTAATCTTAAATGAAATTCTAAGAAGGAAAGGAAATTTGATTGAAGAATTAGCAGAAAGAAAATGATTTTGGCTAGTGGTATTAATGTTTTTTTATTACTTCTTAGCCAAAACAAGAGTGATGTCAACATGTTTGGCTCTACATTTGAAATAAACAAGAAACAAATCTGACCTCAGACAAACACAAAATTTTCTATAAGTCTCTGTGCAAAACAAAGCTTTTACAGTCCCCTACTTCTTTGGGGTGCCAATAATCTCTTATGGCTGCAAGTCTTACTGTAAGAAAGGAGCTTCATATTTAAAAAAATTTAGAGTATACTCTAAAGGTTTAAGTGAATTAACTGATGGCACACACTGAAGATCTGAAACCAACAAAACTGGTAACATATTCCAAGGTAATGAATTTCACTGTAGTTGCTACTCTTTGGATTTGTTTTTACTGCACTACCTTCCAGGTACCAAAGTTTCAAAATTCAGCCAACCTTATCAAAGCACACAAGATTTAATTGGCCACATATATTTATCCTCTGTGGGCTGATGCAGAAAATGCCAATTTTTTTCAAACGTTTCTGCGCATAAACGATGCCAGCAGTCATGGCAGCAGGGAGTGCTGGAGGCACTGTGATAGTGATAATGTCAAGAGACTCGATGATGATGGTAGGAACTGGAACCTGCAAAAAAGATCAAAGTGAATGAACAAAAATTTGCTACCTGAAAAATTCACTGTCTCGCTGAAGTGCTATATCACAGTTAAAAGGTAAAAATCCATACATCCCTTTCCCCAGCATAGCAGGTTCTGGAGTACCCAGATTCTAACCACAATCTTCACTGATAAGCCACAACAATCCATTCCTAATACATTCATGGCCCATATTTAGTCTTTTATTCTTCCCCCTGCAAATATATTACCTAAGGAGTGACTAATAACATACAGTTCTTCAGAGAGAAACAGATTATATAGTTGTCAAATAGTTTCTTGATTTCTGTATTTTTTTTACCCTCATCATGGTTTACATTTTCCATATCCCATTTCCTCCAACTGGGCATCAGTCCCACAATAGTCTTACACAAAATAAAAATAAAATCTAGAAGTTGGTCAAAGGAAATTGTGGCAATAAATTCATATTTCAGTAACACACAGACATACTCTGCTTTTCTGCCCAATCTTACTTTCAGGAAGCTTTTTTTCTCCAGCATAGACAGACAATAAAGACAAGGATTTTTCATTTAGAAATCAAACATTTCCACATAATTGATGTGGAAATCATCAGATATTTCTCAACATCTGAAGAAGTCTATCGAAAAAATCAGAGTCATCTCTTTTCTAAGATGAAGCAGTTGTGGACAAAAACACAATGAAATGCAAACATACCTCATTTAAGATGCTGTTCACAATTGTGTAAAGAAAGCCAATGCCTGCTACCACTACCAGAGACAGCAAAAACAAATAGGCATCTCTATAAAGTTTAAAATCAGTTGGCTTTGGATACAGTATGGAACGAACAAGTTGTCCTTTAGCAGTGCTAAAGCCTACAAATGAAAAGGAGTATGTTATTAAAAGTATTAACAGCAGCAAGCTATTCAAGTGTTTTATTAGGACAGCTTCTCAATATCCAGTAACAGATATTTTGCAATGCTGTAATTGAGCTGCTTCCAAAACGTAGGTATATGTGACACTTATTTATTATGGAAAAAACATATTGCTGACACAAACCAACTCCTCCTTCACAGATGCAGTAAATGTCCAAATGGCTTGGGCTGTAGAATTGCCTGTACAAACCTGGATGGTATGTTAAGGGAGTGATAAACTTAAAATCTCTACCTGTTCTCACTACCAGAGCTTTGACCAATTCTCCAGTATAAAAACGGGTTTGAATTACGTTGGTTCCACAGAACAAAGTATGCCGTTTATGCACTTCTGGACTGTATATCTCATCTCCCATTGCTTTTGGATCTTCTGAGGGATTTGGTAGATTAATCTTTGTGACAGGAACACTTTCACCTTAAATAAATAAAAAAAATTAAACTCTAAGATCAAATAAGAATAGTCATTTCCTTTGCAACTTGGGAACACTTCAGTAGAACAACACAACCTCACTTAACTAGCACAGCAACAGAGTTAAGGAAGAAGTCTTTTTCCCCTTCAGTAAGTTATAAGGCACTGATAGACAAGGTCCAAGGAGAGACTCGTTATCCTCAACTCACTAGATGCCTTCTCCAAATCCTAATTGCTTTTCTTTCCTTGTCATCCAATGCAGATTTTCTGTCTTTTACCCTTATACCACATAGGTGCAAAATATAGCTCACTTCAGCTTCTTTCTCTTGCTGCAGTGCTTCACCTATCATTCAGAATAACTAGAAGGTAAATTATTTTCAGCTCTTTTGGTGAGCAAAGGCTAGAGCAGTAACAATTTTATCACTTACCAGCAGCATCAAGAGGCTTAAGTACATTCAGAGGATGAAATGTGACACCACCCAATAACTTGGAGTAATACAACTATGATTTTCTAAACACTGCCAGATTCTGACGAATAAGACCCGGTCCATCCTATGCACAACAGTGACTCTTCAACTACTTTCGGTGCCTGGTTTCAGGCTACACACAGGCAGATACAAACTTGAGCCAAACTCTTTTGTTGTTTTTTTGTTTTGTTTTTGTTTTGTTTTGTTTTTAAATACAGTAGGACATTCAACTCGCTACCCTCATTTTTTGGCAGCAATAAAGATCAGGCTCCCTCCCTGCCACCCCAGTAAAAATGCATATTTCAAAGATGATAAATATACTTCTGTTAGAGTGTGATGCATTTTAAAGCATGCACAAAGTTATAAACTAGCATTTTTAGCTGCACAAAGTTATAAACTAGCATTTTTAGCTGCACAAAGAGTATCAAGTTTACTTTACCTGTTAACATACTTTCATTCACAATGCAAGTACCACTGAGAAGTACTGCATCACAGGGCATAATTGTCCCATTAGACGGAATCAACATGATATCTCCAGGCACAAGGTCGGTGGAAAGGATTTCTTCTGTTTCTGAGTGTTAAAACAGAAACAACTTTATCTGAAAATAGCCGCCATCTACAAAATCATATATACAGCTTCATAACTAAGATCCAGGCAGTGACAACTAAGATGTTGTTCTATTTTATTAGTAGTATTGTTAACAGTTATTGAAAAGACACAAGAAAGCTATTGATAAACAGAAACCCAGTTCCACCACAGATTAAATCCATATGAGAATCTCTATGAGAATTCTCTGAAGCATAATACATGAAAGGAGTCAAGCTTACACAAAATACACTAACAGTTCTTTCAAGTTCAGTATGAAGGCATAGGTAAAACACGCCTTTATGCTGGACAAAATTTCTCACACATCAAAGCTCAAACATCTTCAACTACTGTGGTATCCTGTTGATACCACAATAGGATCCACAAAGGAATCACCTGTCAGCCCTGCTGGGCACTAAGTTGTAATAAAAATAATAAATAAATAGAGGGCAAACAACATAAACAGCAGCAGAAAAGCAGATGTTTTACTAGATCAAATTTGATACTGTCTAAAAAGATTTAGCAGAGTATTTCTAAACAGGTTATTATCCTATCTCAATTCAACTTCAACTTTTCTTTTTTCTTTCCAGTTTCCTAAGAAATACAGTTATTTCAAGCTGATAAAGAAAGAAATGATGCTACCAGCTCTTATGCTTACTGAGGCTTAACCCTTCAAACTGCATAATTTACCTTGATTTCCTCTGCAGACAGAAACTCTGACAATGCTGTGAGCTGCTACCATGTCATGTAACATAACATATTGCTGCATAGAAGAGAAAATAGTTATTTAAAAGCACAGGTTGTCTTTCAAGCACACATTGTAAGTCTGTATCATATATACATATGTGTAAACATATATACATATGTGTGCATATACACACACAAGTTTCTTTAATAAGATTCTTTTACAACAAAATTACTTGAAAACATTCTCTTGAAAGTATTTAACAGAAAAAAAGTTTTGCAGTCAAATAGTCTGAGTGCATCAACCTGCTCAGGTTCCTATTCTTACATAACATTCTAGGAACAAATACACACTGCCACACATTTTTATAAAAATGTTTGCTCCTTAATTCATGTAAATTAACACAAAAATTGAAATATTGGCTTTAATTTATGTGAGTTAAGTTAACCTTTATTTAAGAGAAGTGGTGTTTCTGTGAGGAGGCAGGCAAAGCTACTTAGCAACATGGAAAGATAATCAGAATCTCAGATCTCAGAATCAGAGTCCCAAACAGAACTCTAGATCCAAATTCTTTCAATTTGAAGAGGGAGAACAAAAATTTAAATGTATACTTTTGAAAAATCTCTTGAAGATTTGTAGCCCATTTCAAATCAAAGTAAAACAGTAAATAAGCTGAAAAGATGCATGAGTTTTTCTTGAGCTTACCTTTCTAATGGTGTAGAGTGAGCTAACAATGGATATTACAGACATAATCACAATTGCTACTGCATAGTAGTGATATTCATCAGTGATCCACAATATCACACTGAACAACTGAAAAATGTAAAAAGGGTTGAGAACCTAGAAAAGTGATAGAATATTACAGTTAGAATAAAAGGAAATATGTCATCTCAATCAGCAGCAGCATCTTCCACGGAGGACAATTTCAGTTCCTTATATGTAACTTTCCTCAAACTGATCCCTCTCTTTCTCTACTTCCTCAACCTTCCCCAAAAACACGGTTCTCACATAACTGCATACTTTTAAGACTGCAACATTTTTCCCTACACCTCAAAGCAAAATTATTGGACGATTTGAAGCAACTTATGATTCTTAACTTAATTTGAATGTCATTTTTGCTTGTCATTAATAAATGCACTGATATCTCAATTTCTTACACCATAAGGTCAGGTTAGAGGGATTCTTAGTTCAAAACGTGGCATCATGTGTTATTATACCATGCAGATTAGGAGTCAGTCATTCAAACCCCTATGATACAGGGAAAACAGAACAGGTCAGGCTGAGTGTAAGTAAGAACTCATTTGATGCAGTGAATATGTTCTCAGGCACCTTCCCTGGGCCAGTAATAGAACACAGCCTGCAATTAGACATGCACATGCAAACACACACAAATGCTCTGAAATAATTCTGGTATGTTCTCTCGTGTCGTTACTAACGCAGCTGTGAACCCTTAGCTTGCAGGAAAGAATTCTCTTGAATTTGGAAAGACTAGAGGCTCTTTTTTGTAAGTCAAAATTACTTTGATTTACAGTGGTGGGTTCTGGGGGAAGGTTTCTTCATTTTACAGTTATTGCTATCCAGTCCAATAATCACTGTATTCAAAGTGACTTCTAATGATTTAATAATCATTAATGATTAAAAATCTTACCTCCTTAATCAGAAGCTTAAAAACGGAAGGCACTTTCACAGCAATTTCATTTACTCCATAGAAGATTTTTCTGCATTAAGGAAGATCAGAAAAAGGACACTTGAAACCTAACCATTTTGCACTAATTCCACAAATATGAGAAACTGTAAGGTATTATTTGACCTGTGACCCTTTTAATCATCACATGTGTTGTGATGATGTGATAAAAAAAGAATACATAAACCCCTTAGCATTTCATGCCTTTTATTTTTGGTTTAGTTTCCAAGGAAGAACCTACCTATTGAAAAAAATTAAAAAATTAATATATATTTTTTTTCCCCCGAGGAGTGTTTAGCAGCTTAAGAGTCTATATAGTAATCACCTTTAATTTTCTTCCATTTTTGGTAAAACTTAAGATACACAGATAATATCATGAAAACAATTTTGCCTCAAATACCGTAATGTTACCTGTAATCATGCATTGTCTTGGTCAGTCCTGCGCTGTGCTCATTATGAATTGAGGAACAGAACGTAGATTCATCTANATCATTTTTTTTTAAGAAACCTAGAATGTAAAATTAAGTATTCAGTAACTTGACTCATGACAGAGTTGTAACTTTTTTTGTGTTGTGCGATTGCTTTTCTAGCTATTTTTGTCACAACACAGGTGTGACTATCAAGAAGACACTAAAAACAGTGTTCTCAGCAGCATGTCTTCTTTAGGTTAGTCATCCTTTACTTCTATTCCAATCTAAATGCAAATAAATTTCAGAAAGGAAGAAAAATTCTAACATAACAGGCATTCAAAGCTAAAAAGAAAAAGCTTAATTACATAACATTGTATGGGATATGAATCCATATTTATTTCAAATTGTTTGTTTCATTTGCCTTTAACAAGTATTGGAAGCATTTTAAAAGCACTAAAACTCCATTTATCAAATACCTCTATGCCAAAGCTATTTGGTAGCTTCTTGCTATTAAAACTTGATTCATAAGCAGATACAATCTACATTTGAAGCATTTTCTTGGCATCACAAAGCTATAATCTTTGTGCAACTTCTAGACGATATGAAAGCAGCACTATAATTTAGAAGGCTGACAGATAAGGGAACATTTGAAATATATATTACTGTGTTTTGCAGCTATGGGATTATTTTAGTTACCAACTCACTAAATTGGACATGGCCAATGTCCAGGCAAGCCCTGACTGAATCTGTGTGGACACACAGCAATTCTCCATTACCTTCCAAAAGGCTTTTACAGATGATATGACAAAACTAGTATTATTTCACACAAGTTTTTTTTATATTGGATATTTGTTCAACTACCTACTGAAAATGATTTAGAAATGGTCCAATGAAGAAAAAACATTTACTGTGCACAAAGCTATTTGCATTCAGTAGAACATGGGAAGAGAGCTAGACATCCTCCCTATTTCAAAGGCAAGGATCAAGTGCCTGTCAAATTCTGCTCAGTCTATAAAAAATAGAACATGAAAGGATTAAGAAACAGAAATTAGGCTCTGGCCACATGTTGGTGGGGCTGTATTTGTTTTACTTTTAATGAAAGATTTCTCTAAATATATTTTAAGTTTAAGAGTTTTACTGATATGCTTTTAAATCAATAAAGAAACAACTTTTCAAGGAAAAGTTGTTGGGAGTTGTGGGAAGACCTCTTCCTCCCACTCTGTCCCAATTGATAAGTCTTAATTTTCTTTTTCCTACCCAAAATAAAACTAAGAGTGTGTTTAAGGAGAGCTCCTAAAACTAAATGCTTACAGATAGGCATACTTGGGTAATACTCATGCTAATAAAATGCTTTTAGCAGGATAAGTTGTTTGTGTGTTATAACAGGTATCAGTCCCTAACCGTAGTTCTCAGCATAGACCTTATCTCGCCCTCAAACTTATTTCACTGTCTGATACAGACCCAGAGCTGCTTTCTACTCTATTCACTTTCTATTGTAGTATTTTTCAGAACTTCTCTTCTAATTTTCGCCTGTAAGGGGAAAAAAAAATTTAATTTTCAGTTCACTGTGAGAGGAGTTAGCATCTCTCCATGTGAGCGTTACAGAACTGAATTCCCAAGGCATTTCTGAAAATCCCTTCGCACACATCATTTATTACACAAAGTACTCATCAGCTCACTCAGATTTAGTTGATGCTAGTTAAAATAAAACAGACAAGCAGGGTCAAAGTTGCATCCTTTTTGACTATATGAGCAAGTCAGATTTAATTTTACAACAATTACACTTACATTTCCTGTGTTTAAAACAGTGGTCTTAATGTTGCAATATTATAAAAAGAACAATGAGCTTGAAACTTAAGCTCTCATAACTGAGTTGCCCAGAAAAAACTTAATTTACTTCCCTCTTGTATTATGATAAATCCTCTCATGTTTTAAAACTATTTTGCCATTTGGATACTTGCATAACAATTCACCGCACAGAGTGAACTCTGAAATTACCTTTGTCATGAAGCATTGTGCTTATGCCACAACCACAGTTGTATCTCTTTACCTGTGCATTTTGCTACTTCAAATTTATTTTAGAGAAAAGTTTAACATTTTCACTTTAATTTGACTTTGTGCAAGAGTGACTTGGTCCTGCTCCAGTAACAGGTATGTCTCAGATATGGCCATTTCTCCTCTAATTCATCTGCTAAATACTGACTCAAGCTCAGCTACAGTACCTGATTAAACAAGTGCTCAGACTCAAAGGTTGCTAACACAAACAAGCGAAAATTTGGCATTTTAGCAGGAATGTGATTGACTACATGGTCACATATCTCCACAGACATATCTGAGATTTTCAAGGGCTTATAACTTGGCAGAGTTATCACAACAACATCAAAAGGCAGTTAAACACCAACAAATGCCAAAATCCAAGTTACCCTTTAGAGAAAAAAAAAAAGTTGTTTCTTAGCATTAAGCATACTGATTCATACGAATATTCCCTATACCAGTTCTTAGCTAAGAGACTCATTTTTCCTTTATATTTTTCCCAACTTCTCTGCAGCAAATATTTCATTTGAACAGTGACAACCATCACTAACTGCACTCCTCTAATTCATGGGAGGTTTAACATTAAAAATGCATAAGACTTGGAATTATTTACAGATGAACTGAAATATTTACACCCTCTCATGAGAAGGGCTCTCTATTTTGCAACTGCTTGTATTATGAGCAGATAGTTCCTTTAAATTACTGATACCTTTCCATACCACTTGCATATCTCTTTTTTGAAAAGCAAATAAGATTTGCAAACCACACATTCTTCTTAATGCAATTTTGGTTATTTTATCCTGTGCCACTAGTCACTAATCTTGCTCAATCCTTAGTGCTTAGACTTCCATTTCCACTTGACTGCTCAATACAGTGAACATTTAAGTTGATAGGTTATAATTTTATCTAAGGTTCTCATTTTAATAAGCAGTTACCAAAAACAAAGTTGTTTGGCATTGCATTTTTTCAGTACTGTAGGAAGGCTTTACCAGTAGTACCAGAAAACTGAACTTCAATCTTGAGACCATGTATATTACTTGTTGGGTAAGAGAAATAATATGTCTCTTGGCAACTGGTATTGTCCACTAAAAGCTATTTTCCATAAAGGTGAGACCTTTCCCTGAGACTAAAGAGGGATTAGTTTCACCTCAACTGGTTTAAATATAGGATCACACACCTATACAAATTTGTGTAACTAGCTACTTGGCGAATTACCCTTTTCTGAGATAATACTTTGCAGTCCAGCTCAGCAGCAATGCAAAAGGTGTTAATGATTCCATCAGAAAACTTTTGAGAACTGCCAACCAGCAATACTATGATTATGCTATTTAATACAAAGTCAGACATAAGCCTAGTGACACTCAGTAAAGTTAGATTAATCAAAAAAAATCTTTTTAGAAGTTATACCAAGTTAAATATCCATGCTTTCACCACAGTTCAGAAAAAGATTGAATGAGCAAGAATTAACGGTCAGATTGAGATAACATTTTCACAAGTTTTAGGCATGTTATATTTCCAAAAATGTAGTTTGAAGTGTAATTCAAAAAGAAAAAAAATATATACTTACCGTACAACATCAAAATTTTGAACTGAATCATTCCAGAAGTACTTCACACTGTGATGTGTGAAATAACGGATCTGCAAGGAAAGAAGACATATTAAACTGGTACTGCTTAAAATCTCTCTTCTGACTCAAGAAATTTTGAGCAGGGACAGAAATTGAACACAGAAGAAACATGCCAACAAGGAAACTAGGTAGCTTACTTTGAAAACGATTTTTGAAGCATTTCACAATTTCCTGAAAGACAAGCTACTGAGTAAAACATTTGTGCTCCACTCAAGGAGACAGTTAGCCTTTTAGTCAACCTAAATCACATGTACTGTGTTGTGTGTTCATAACAGACAGTATTTGCAGATGCTCTGAAATTAGCAGGTCTACTTACAGGTGAGTATTTTTTCAAATTATTTTTATTCTCTTCTGCAGAGGTTTCACAGAAGTGAACAGCATGGCCATTTGAAACTTTGTGTATAATAGGTTTAGGACTCTGTAAAGGATTGGCTCCCAAAGGCATAACACGAACCTTTGCACAAAACCATATCTTGAATTCATCCTTTTAAAAAAAAAAAAAAAAGTTGTCAAAACAATGTTTAAACAGCATTTTACCACAGTAGCTGTAGCAAGGTCTCAGTAACAGATGACAGATGAGCAGAGTCTATATTATTTTGGACCTATCATCTATAAGTATGTATTGGTTACCCTAAGAACACACTTCTTTCCACAATTACAAAAGCTTCTTTTCTACAGTAGAAGATTTTAAAGCAATGAACCTTGGTACGTAACTTGGAAATCCTCAGTCCTTTGCAAAACACAGTATTTGTTCTGTAGCAGAAACTAGGTACTACTGTGCATTCAGGCAGCTCCATCCATCTCAAAAAACTGAGCACTGAATAGAGCACTGAAGTGATGTAGACCATAACCAGTGATTGCACACAGCAATTGTGTAGGAAGATATCATCCGAGATCAAGCCACCCTCGCACTCAAGTTTCACATTAACTCAACAACTTTAAGATTTTCTTTGCTGACCAAGAATGATCTGGGGAAGAAACTTGATACTTCATGATTCTCAAGTTATGTGAAAAATGTATATATTTTGTAGCTCAATATGATATGGCAGTGTCTTTTCTTAAAATTTGAAAGCAAAGACTTTTTCTTTTCATCATGTCCTCTGTACACAGCTGTCAGCCTTCGCTTCCCAGAGAGGCAGCAAAGCTATATACAGTACAGAGGAGCATAACTCTGCAATGCAATAAGGTAAAAATCAATCCTACTAGCAGGCAAGATACAGCATATTTTAGTAAACAGCAAAAGGGAATAACTCTGGACTTGCAGAAGTGCTTTCTCCTATATAGAGACTTACAGTTGTTCTCAGCAGAACCACTTCACAGTCTTTAAGCATCGTCCTTTTGCATGTTGCCTTCACACGCCACTTGGGCATCCAATAGAGGAGAAGGAGGAGAAAGCCTCCGGAACAGAGCACTCCTGCAGTAACTAGCACCAGCTTCCAACGGCACAGATGATAACCATAGATCTCCTGCAAGGAGAAACGTGCAATCCTCTTGATAGCTCTGGCTCAAAAGTCAACATTAGGTTTTCACACAACACAGTAGGCAAAAAGAGTAAAGTTTCCAAGCCACTTTCCCTCTCTCCCCCCTTTTCCTTTTTGTGGGGAAAGGGAGGTAAAGCCTCTGCAAAAGCTTGCAAAAAAAGCACTCCCCTTCCATGCACTAGGTTTCATAATACCGGAGGCGAGGGGGAAATAAGAATGTCAAGGATTTTTTTTTTTATAAAATTAATATATCTAGGACGAAAAAAAATTATTCTAAGAAATTAGACAATAGCATTAATTACCATCTCATCCTCCTCTGCTTTATTCACAAACTTCTTTTCTTCCTTCTCCATGTTTAGTGTGATATGGAACTTCTCAATTTGAGATATGGAAGACCTTTAACAACAAACAAATGAAAACTGATGCAGCATTATTGATTTTATACTCAAGTCCTACTTACAGTTCCTTTATTTTTAAAAAAAAAAAAAAAAAAAGTGAATGCATACACAAAATACAACATCAAGTCATTAGCCTTAGTGGAACCTCAGCAAGTGTCCCAAATCATCAAAAGCATCCTGCTGTTCAAAGTTCACCTCTCAGAGCAAACAACATGAATAAAAAACATTTTTTTCCTGATCCAATTTCAATTCTAATTCTAACAGGCTTTAGCAAACAGCCATTATACCACTGCTGTCTGAATGATAGAATTACAGTGAATTTAGTGATTTACTTAGTCTCCTAGGGAGTTAAGGAGAGCAAGGAACAAACTTAAACTTGCAGAAGTCTCTTACTCGAGCCAGAAAGCCAGACAGCATTTCTTTGCAAGATGCAGATTTATAGTCCTTGGTTTACAGCATACAAGCCTTCACTAGTAGCAAGCCAAAGAACTGAGGTTATGATGATGGAACACCAGAAGAAAACAAGTGAAACCTACTGCAGAAACAGCACACTTTGAAGAAGAGAAGACAGGACCTTGTACCATTTTAACTTGGTTATGTTCTACACGTAGCCAGCAAAGAGTTGATAAAAATAGGCTTTAAATATAGGTGAAGACCACACATTCTTATTTCACACTGTGACAGTTTCAATCAGATGCTATTAGAAGATATTTCCTCCACAAGGAAAGGCATTGTACACCCAGGGAGATCACATCTCACCTTAGGAGATTAGAAAGACCACACAGCCTCTATGTACTAAGTCTAGTATTTTTAAGTTAAGACATACTTAATGGTCAATTACAATCTTCTTTTCCATTCTTCTATTATTCGGTTTGGGTTAGTGGGTTCCTTTCTACAAGGTGACTGAGTTAGCTGTAGTTTCTGATTAATAAAACTGAATAATATTTCCACAGGATCACACATCACAGTCAAAACACAAAGTAGCTGGCGTTCCTTGCCAAAGCAGAGATTCAGTATCATTTGTTGCATTAAAATGAGTGGCTCTTGCTTTTATTTACTGAACATATATAGTATTTAAGTGCTCCCAAGATATGAAGGATTCACATTCACAGCACAGTTAGTAAAAAGGTTATAGCAATGGCTATTTTTCAAGCAAAAAGTTGTCTCAAAAACTAAAGTGAAAGCCATCCACATAACTTCTTAGTTACCCACTGAAGACTAGAGAGCAACTATTCAAAATATGTAGCATTAGGATTAAATTAGGATTACAGGGCAACTGTCACCAATGACTTTGCTGTCATTAAGTTCTCGACACTTTCACAAATCAAGTAATCAAATCTCAAGTCAGGCACTCTGAAAAAGTCACAATTTTTAGAAGTCATAACTGGAAAAGCTTTATGCCCAGGTGAATTACAGTTCTAAGAGTTCACAGCTCCCTGGACCCATCCAAGGCAGGGAGCACTGTGGAGAACTACATTTCACTCTCCGCACACTCCATGCCCATCCAGAGAGGCAGCTGAGCAGCAATTTTTTTCTCCATAAAGATCTTAAAATTCACTTCAAGTATTATAGCTTTTCTATCTACACAATTCCCTTCTCCCCACTAACAAACCATAGAAATAGAAGCAGCATATTTACCTCTTCTAAAAAAGGAGGACAAATCCTATGCAAACAGCAAAAGCTACTGTCCGCCACTGCTTTTATGCTTGATTGTTCACTGAGCTACTATTGTATTATCCAAGCAAACTGCAGTGTCAGAAAAGTAGGAAGTATCCAAAAATTAAGTGCAAAAGAAATGCTGTTTCCCCACTCAGACTGAGAATGAAATCACTCACATTTCAGAGGAGCAAGAGACATAATTATAAAATAACAAAGGGTATAGAGATCAGTTGAAAAGTCTCCAGTTTGAAATACTTCCAAGAGAACACGTTTGCATCATAAGCTCAAGCAGCAGTTCTGCAATTTTAAAATAGCATGTCAAAATTAAGTTAAACTGCATTTGTTCTTTGCCTCAGTCCTTATGAAAAGGAAGGTGAGGCTGAGACAGTACCTGCAATTTCAGATTCAGTCAGTCATGCTTTAGAGCCTATTTAAATCACAAATTAGATAATAAAAAAAATCTCATTGCACAGACTCGTGGTTACATGCATTGCTGTTAGTGAAGAAACAGTTGCATTTTATTCTGCATTGCTTGAGTAATATCCACTTCTTGATCTATTCTGACTTAACCAACCACGGTGACCAGTACTTTAACCAAAATATTTACTGGCAATAAACCGAATCAATAGAACAAAAGCTGTAAGTAAATTCCTGGCATAGCTATTTACAAAAATGTTATTGAAGAACTAGTCTCAAATAATCAGTATGCCTAGAGAGTTCTGCAAATCATAATCTGTAAGTACCACTAACTTATCTGAAGTCAGTTTTCTAATTGTTGGCATAATTAACATACTTCAATTAAAACTTTTCACTCTGAGTATTATTTGTGGGGAACTAAAGGTATCATCTCACATTCTCTTCAAAATATGTTCCAAGTCCACATCCCTTAAAACAGTAATTTGTTTGCAGCATACTAGTTGTCATTTTATTCTCTCAGGTTTTCAGTTTAATTGGCATTTGGTAATGGTAATATAAATCTTTCAAGGTCTGGAAACAACTACAGCTACAAAAGAAGAAATGTTCTGCAGTAACTGGATAATTTAAATATCAAGTTTCTTGGATGAAAGTGTTTTAACTCTGACAGCTCAAGTCCTTAGTAAAATCTCTGCACGCTTTAAGTAAAAACTATCATGCCATTACCTATGTTTGTTTATGCCTTTTTTTTTTTTTTTTTTTAATAATACAGGAATAATTACTTTCATTCTTATCTTAAAAATCCCCTATTTTATTGTTTCCAGATATTTGAAAAAATACTGAGGTAACTAAAAGTTTCTCTTACCAACAAGCAGTCTCGCAGCCGTCCTCTGCACTTGCTTTTGTTATCACGAGGTAGTGAGGCAGTTCTTAATAACGGAGACCCTATCTACAAGGGAAGTCCTGACAAATGAACTATTTTGTCTGAAATCTAAAAAAAGTCTCCAAGGGCTTTTCAAACTGTTATCAAAAGATTAACATATCAAAGAAAGTTTGGCACCGCTTGGGATGTTTTTTTTCTCCAGTGTGTATGAACAATTGCAATACTGTAACTGGACTAGTGGAGAGCATCGGCTTCCAAGCGTCACAGCGCTGCTGCAGCTCCTTCTGTTCACACCACAACTGGCTTACAAGAATCCTAGAGACATCTTCAGGTCTATGCACAAATCCTGATATTATCAGCAGAGCTGAAAACATAAGCTTCTGACCAAACTCCCTTTAATTACAGCAGCATCATACTCCGTATTTTTATAAGACAGCAAAATTAAAAGGCAGCAGTTAATGCACATGTTTCTCATTTAAACATTTTATAATTTATCACAGAGCACTGTGAAGTGACCAAGCACACCAAAACACAAGACTTTTAGAGACCAAATTCTACAAAGCAAGATTGTGGTCACAGAAATATAAGTTACTTTTCTGTCCAAGACAAGGATGAAGAACTGGCACTGCTTTACTAAGGCGACAAAAAGGCCAAATGAAAGCTAAAGCTGTATACTGAGCCACAAGCAGGCAAGGGTCCAAATTTAAAGACCACATAGGTTTAGAAACTTAAACAGAAGAATCTTCCTGAGCTCCCCACATAATGACTTCTATTAAATAAACTGAGAACCTCTACATCTAGAAGAAAAAACAAACAAAAAAAAAAAGACTGATCTCCCTAGAGAAAGACCATGATAGAGCACAAATATTTTTCTGAAACATAACCTAATAAGTGACCATGCTTGACTTTTATAGGTCCAAAGGAATCCATTATTTCCAGCATTTTTAAGGGTTATTGAAATACATATTCTCTAGAATCGAGACACATGGAAACTGATAGGGAAAGAAGAATGGTAACAGATGACAGTTGTCTATTTTAGCATTTAAGAGGTCAAAGACTATAAATTCATTTCCAGAACTATTAGTAACAAATATTCTCCATTAAGAGAGAATTCACATCTTTGGAATTAAATATTAAGTTTCTATACAGTCTGATGTCATCACAAGTCTGTCAGATTTCTAAGTTAAAAAAAAGAGGGTTTGGCAGAGGGTTCTACACTCTTCCTGCAGGTCTAACTCCAAAGGATGCTTCAAAAACAAGCTAGTAGAGCCTTCTGCTTGAGGAAACTGGATAACAGTTCACAAAAATCTGAATATTGAGGTGTATTTAAAATTGTGAATATTAAAACATCCTATGCATATGAAACAGTACTTTTTATCCACATACGAACAGTTAAAGCCAACAAAAATGCTTCTTTTAATTTATGGCAGAACTACACAAAAAAATACTCCAGAAAGACTAAAAAAAAATCTTTCCATACTAATCACAGAAATATTTCACAGCAGAAGACAAAAAAACATACCTGTTCTTGACACAAGACTTCCTTCACCATCCTGATAACAAGTTGGCTTAGTACACACTAAGATTTGGCAGCACCGACCATGCAAGGTTGCACTCAATACATTGCTTTCAACACACACACGACCTGACAATGTCAGAATTTCTAGCATCAGGGAAAAGAATTACATTAGGTATAGTTCAAGAGACCATATTCTCAAAAAAAAGAAAACAACAAAAAAAGAACACTTACAAACAGGGCAGTAAAAATAAAAGAGTAACTACTATCACCTCGCAGCTCATGCCCGTTCAAAAAGCCCATTGAAAAATGAGGTCCACACACCATACCTGAAGAGCTGAATCTGTAACACTGAGTTCATTAAATGCACTGTACCAATAAATACATGAAGAATATAAAAGCTAAGACAACTGTAGGAAATAGTATGTGGGAACACACAGACAAAATGCTCAGGACACTCTTCAGTAACTGTACCATATAACATACCGCATGCTAAAAACCAACCATACCGAAGAGGCAAACTTAAGTAGAACATTTCAAACTTTCAAGAAGTAAAACCAAACCTTCAACCCACAGAGGCTTGGGCAACTTTTTCCAACTTTACTTTCCAATTCTTTTTCTTTACATAAGAGGTCCAATCCCACTATACTCAAAAACAACATATTATTTCCTTTTATTATTATTATTATTGATTATTTCCAAAATGGTTAGCAGAACTTGCTGCCACAGGAAAAAAGGGACCATTTTTAAACTCACTTGTGATTACAAATGCTAGCACCTGAGTTTAAGAAATATATGATTGCCCTGATGAAACCTACATTTGCACATTTTGTCCCTCTTTTTACCCTTTAGGATTCATCCTTCCCTCCCACTCTTTAGGCATGCTATCTTCCCATGGAAAATGGCTTGCAAAGGTTTTTAACAGTTTCTCAGAGTCTTTAGAAGTTTCTCCCAACCACAGGTGCACTAAACCATGCATTTTCACAATACTCATGTTCTATCAACAGCAACACCTTCCACTTATTTCTGTGACTTCCAGCAGGTCTGGCTGGCGACAGGTGAGGTTACATACACCCTGGGCACCGTAGTCAGGCTGCTACAAAGAGCTACTGATCCTGCGGCCACCACTTGACGTGTCTGACACCGTGATCCTGTCTTTGCCTGTCCTGAAAAAGAAAGCAAAAACCACCACACCGGAACTGAAACGGAGATTGCATACTCTGTACCTGCTACACATCTTAACCGAAATTCTGCAGATATTGGCTGGTAAATGGAACTTTATAAATATTACCAAATTTGACTTCAACATACCTCATGTGAGCTTACATGAGTTAATTTAAAATCATCTGAAAGCTTTCTGCCTTTTTTTTTTGATATGTATACAACATCCCAAACCAGACTAAAACATCGAAGTGATTCTCTCTGAAAGACAATTTTAGTGGAGGAATCTACCTTACAGGAATGGAAGATTTTGCCATTTAGACTATGACAGTATCTAGTGGCTGCACTTTTAAGTACCAAGTTAGCCACATAATATACAATAAATGTTTGGACAGGACATACAGCTGAAAGAACTAATGGAGAGCTTAAAAATCTTCCAGTTATATTTTGAAGGGGTTTAAGGTTATAATCTGTACTACAAACAAAGCTTAACGCTTCAGTCAACTAACCAAGCTCTAACAATAAGAATGACATAATAGTTTAATGAATACATGGAAATTTTACAAGTACACGAGCTAAATTTTAACAAAGCCCTCCACTCAATACCTATTTTATCACTTCCCATCTTAAGCTTTCTCTTATAATGCAAGCTTTTGTTTCTGTGTTTAGGCTTAAGGAAGACCATTGTATGCAACAATCACCAAACCAAAATTGTATTTACATTTGTAATTTGTATTCTTTGTAAAGTATACTTTTTGCAGGCTGCAATAGCAATTGCAATGTTTATAGTAGAAAATATGCTACATTAAGAAAAGATAATTCTACATCTAACAACAAACTCAATATTGTAACTTGTCATGATAACCAAGTTCCACAGCCAACACCGTACTCATAACTAACTTTCTAAATGGTCTTCAGGTCTTCACCTTCAAACCACCAAAATTTGTTACTGACACAATTAAGCCCAAATTGAAGGTATATTTGGAGAGAATCTTGGGAAACAGTCCAAACTAGTCAAGCTCTTTATCATCTAATCTTCTTGGAATATCATTTATCTTACTTCAAGATATTTAGATAGTAACAGATATTTATATTAATGAAAGTTTCCAATGACTAAGTTGAGCACCAAAAGCAGAAATTGCCAACACTTTGTCACTTGCAGGCACACAAAAATACAGTCCTTCCTTGTCTCCCTTTTAGATTTCTGGGCCCTTCACTTGACTGTCATAAGGGAAAGGAGGTCTCTGTCCCACAGCCTGGGAACTCAATAAAGCATACATTTATTTTACATGCTTATTGCTTCTTCCCTATTTTGGAAGGCATTTTGGACTAGACATTTGGGTTAGAATTCACAGACTTTGACAAGAGGTACAATGAAAAGTTTTATTTATTCTTGGGAGGGAAAGCTAAAGTGCCTTAAATATCACTGGAAAGTCATGGCACCATTTAACTCCGCTTTAGCCTTTAATAAATGAGTACTGAAACTGCATCCAAAAAGAGGAGGAAGCTCCTTGTTTTGTCCTTGTCCTTTGTTCATGCTATGGAGCATGAAGTTCAGTCAGTCCTTCTACACTGATTAAATAACCAAGACTATTATGGGGAGATGATGGAGACGGCAGAGATGCCCCTTCCCACCACCACTAGAACTCCAAGTACTACAGAGAATTGGGAGCCAGAAGACCCAGATCCAGCAACAATGGGTCCTTTCAAGGAAGCATTTCCCCTCCGGGGCTGTGCCAAGAGCCCAGCCTTTCCTGTGGGGCTGCCGCCTTATTGTGCGATGCGGAGTATCTACTTCCTGGGATATACTTGCTTTTGTGGTATGGATGCTCAGTGAAGTCAGGCAATGACTTCCCCTGCCCCTCTTCCTCCAAAATTCTTCGAAAATATTTTTAAGGTTAACATCAGAACACTCGAATCAAGACTCTGATGGCCTAGAAGTAGTTTACCAAGTAAAAAGAGGTTAATCACAAGAGCTGAACTTTCTTCTAACAGACATTTCAGTCTTGTTCCTTCAACACATAGGTTGCATATAGGTATGAGTACAGCATATTCCAGAGAACATTATAAGGGAGCAAAATTGTTTGCTTAATATCTTTAACATTACAAGTATAACTTCCTGCTTTCAGGACAGCATTTTTGGGCCAAGTCAAGAGCACACTTCTCTAAGGTAGTGATATCAAACTCAAAAATTATTTTTAAAGTTCAGCTATGTAAGTGCTAAATGTGCATACACTGTATCTTCCATAATATCAGCACCAAATTATGTCTACCTTTAGAAGTTTTGTAAGTCAAGATATAATGAACTCCAGAACTTAAAACTGTTTAATAGTTGATCTATGTTTTTAAAATATGAAATCAAAAAATAATACATACTCGGAAGTTTGGACCACATTCACTTTAGCTACATCAAAAATACTTGATGGAAAGTGCTTTTGTCATGCATACATCAGCCCTCCAACAAATATAAACACTATGCATGAATGGGATAAACTGTTAAAAACTTTTAACTTTCTTTAGATAAATTCTAACAAGGTTCAAAGGCTGTATCAAAGATTTTAACATGATGTAGGGTATTTGTCAAGCAGGACTGCTTATATTTGTTTTGTTTAAAATGTAGTATCTGAAATAAGTCTCATTATTTAATGTAAAAAGCCTGTTAAACAGGTTTCACCATGAAACTAGACTGCTGTAGCTGACAATAGCCTTATGCAAAAAAACCTATGTGACCTGACAGCTTAGTGTCTTAAAATGATTGATATACCTCAAAACTACCACAACATGAGAAAACTGATGGGAGAAAATTACACACTATGTCCATGAACATAAGCTGGACATCAGTATAGGACTAAAGTTTAATGCCCAATTCCTTCATGTCTGTAAATTTAAACTATAATCCATGTCCATTTAGCTGCTCTACACAGGTCACTCCTAACAGTCCTACTCCAAGAGTGTTTTAAGTGTTTTAGTTATTTAGTAAATTATAATCCCTTACAGAAGGGCTTCTTCAATCAGTGTAATTTACTCACAGCAGACCACTGGAATACATTTGATCAATGCCTTTAAAAAGTGCAGACTAAGCGATACTTTGCAGTGTTGTGCATCTCTTGGGAAAAACTTCTGTGGCATCATCAGTGCAAGACATCTGTAAAATGGAAGCACACTGTGACAAACTGACACTTGAGCTCATTTTAGCAACTGCAATCTGCTCAGCACTTGATTCTGACAGTCAGTAAAGGTCTTTAGATCACCTGCAGAACTACCGCTATTGCCCTATTTCTATTATCACTCTGTTTAAATTTTATCCAGTCTACTTACCGAAAAGGAGAAATTCTATTTACCAATCATGTTTAGATTAATATTGGTGTTTGCTATTTGGATTAATGTCTTCAGATATATTTTCATTCTCTGCATAAAAATTTTCTTTATAAGAGGACTAATATGAATGGTATCTGTCTTCACTGCCATAATGACTAACACTAGTTTTATTTAAAACAAGACTGAAATGTTGTAATTCAGCATGTTAAATGCATCAAGGAGCACTCTTTCCTCAGTGTGGACCTCATTAACTAGAATACTATCCCACTCACCAAATATTCAGAAGTAACTTCTTTTCAGATACCTCTAGTCATGATGCTCAACTTAAATTTCCCCCATCTGCCTTGCTTTTTCAGAAGGAGTAGGTCAGACTAGAGGTAGCTTTTTAAAATACCATAATGGCTGCCACATTTGCCAAACGTGAAATGCATAGGTAGTTTTTACTCTCGTTTTTTTGGGAAAAAAAAAAAAAAGTAACTCAAGAGTGAAAAGCACAGCTGAAGACCAACACAAGAACCACCCTGGAAGGCCAGCTTAAATGTCTATTTATTCCAGTATCTAGAAGAGCAGCAGTTGATCAAATCCCACGGGAAGACCAATACAATTATAACTTCCCCGTAGACTCTCCTTGATTACAGTGACTTGCAATTCAAGGGTTTCCTGAGCCAAATGCTACACCTTCTCCTTTAATGCTCCTAAAGGATTTTTTTCTTAAATACTTCATGGACACACTTTAAATGCACCAGCATCCTGCAGCAAGGAATTCCACAGTTCACGGGAAAATTTTGCTTATTTTGTGCCATCAGCTAGTTTCAGCCAAAGCCTCCTAACTCTTACATTAGAAAGGGCAGAAGTTATTCACTGTTTACCCCTTCCTTGCCATCTGTAACTTTTTTTTTTTTTTTAAATAAACTGCTCTAGTTTCCCTTCAGTCCTCTCTTTACCATACAGAAGTGACTGTAATCGCTTGTCTCCCTTCCAGCATCTTTTACAGTTTTATTTAGTTCTTATGGTATGAGGTATGTGATATGCCTCAAAAAATTGTGCATAGCTAATAACATGTTAACATTACAAATAAATTACAAAGTAAATATACTTTACAAATAGTTCATCAAAACTGGTTAAAACAATCCTGGAAAAAAACTATAATAGAGTTTCTCTCTCATACATGCTCAGTTGTCACAGGCAAACTGGTAAGTCATCATACATTCCCAGAAGCACCTGACAGTTTTATGTGCTAATGTTAAAAAAAAGTCAGACAGAAGTGCTAAATATCTCATGTATTAAAAAAGACTACTTAACGTATCCAACCGATTTTTGAAAAAGAACACTCAAGCAGTACTCATTTACTCAAAGTAAATGCACTCAAGCAGTAATCATTTAAAACAACAATAACAGAAAGATCAAGGAATTATAAAACATCATGGAATTAACAAAACTGGCAATTCCATAGGTATGAAACTTCCTCATTGTCAGTTGCCATATCTCTGAAATATCCTCTGGAACATAAGACATCAGCACCAGGACTGCCCCCCACAGCTATTTCTGATATGCATGGGTCTGGTCTTTGATTTCAGGATTATAGCATGAAGCTACAATTCTCTTTCAGATCTTCCCACACAGCCACCTACAAAGAAGCAAGATGTCCAATATCCTAACCCCCATCCCAAGCCTGACACACAGGAAAGGGATGCTATTGAAACTTGTTATTTTCCTGGAAACACCTTACAGAACCACAAAGCAAGCAGCATTATTGGTTACATTAGTGGTTGAAGGGCAGCTCTTTCAAAGACGATATCTCACCTTGAAGCTTCAACTAGCTCATACTTAAGCAAAAACTGAACTCTTGTAGAGGTTTTGCAACTTTCTTAGATTTGTATGCTTCTTACAGAAACTATACAAGAGTAACCTGATTCCAGATGCTGTAAGCTTTATCCACAATACCTAGCACACCATGATTAATGCAGTTAGAAATCTACAACTTTCTGGCTGACACTAATTTAATTCGCACCTTGCCTGTAAACACTCCAGTCCAGAAATTCCCTGTGGAGTCTTTAAAATGCCTTACATTATATGGGTAGGAATGAAGGACTTAAAGATCTAACTTAAATTGTGCTGTAACACTGGGTATGAACATGCATTCTGGCATCTCCTTAGCTGAAGCACACAACTAAGGAACTTTGCAAGCAGCTGTCAAAGTAAAACACCACCAAAGGTGAAACTCCAAACAGAGGCACTGAATATTACCTTACCTTAATGGAACATTGAGAGAAAAAAAAAAAAAGAGACACAAGTCAGTGTATTTTTCCTATCCATTAGGCCTATTTTCAGACCTATATTTAATGAATACACTACCAGACTTTGAAAATGAGGAAACATTAACCTAACTAAAAACAAATCAGTATCCAAGAAATCCCCAGATGGAGGGAGGAGAGCATAAAAACAAAACACAGTCCAGGTATCTAGCAAAGATAGGATGGAAGGATATAGTGAGACACTAAGCAAACTGCCATACAAAATATTGTTATATGAACTTAAACAACTGTTTCAGTATATTTGACTGTCCAAAATATTGGAAATGATGGTTCCCAAGGAAAGCAAGGTTTACAAGAGTTGAACTACAATTTCACAAGAATTTAACAAGAAGTCAATAGAAAGAACTTTCAAAGGATACACACCATTTTCGCAACTTGATATATATGTATATATGTATCAAGTATACATATATAAAAACATATATCTTTTTCAGATAGGAGGTACTCAATCCGGTAGGAGCACAACCACAGTCAGGCCAGGTTTTGTTATTTCTGCTATCATACCTCCCAGTGTTTGGTAATAAGCACATTATAACAGTGTTGCTGGTGACTTGAGCTGGACGGACAATTGTGGCATTTAAGATAATGTTGCTTCCTCACCATTTGTGCAATGCAAGGGCAGCAGCAAGCAGCATAGTCAGAGGTGTCTACATTTGTTGCACATTCAAGCTGGGAACTGGAAAAACAAATTACTTTGCACTGAAACATGAGAAAAGTACTCATACAATCCATTCTGCTAATGCAATTATGCAGAAAAGCAACGTCAAGACCCCCTCTTGAAACAGTTCTTACCTTTTGTGTTCTTCAACAAATGGACCAACTGAATGAAGGGTTAATTCAAAGAACATATTTGCCAAACTGTCTATTTGACAGGCCTTTCATACAGTTGTTGAAACTACTCAGTTGATCTGAAGAGAAAACTTTGTTGGCTCATCCAATCTGGACTACTGCTATGGTGTCAGAAGCAGCAGTTTTAGACAATGGCAACTTCAACCAAAAGAGCCCCATTGACTTCCGTGGTCTTCACAACTTTGACAATGACTAGTATGTTATAATTCCTTCAGTCTTCTAAAAACAATTCTTCTGTTTAGCAAAAAGAGGCAAAAAACCCCTCTCTCTCTCTCAAAAAAAAAATCCACCCATCCACCAAAAAAAAAAAAAAAAAAAAAATACACACACACCTCTAACATTTCAACAGTAATAGCACTTTCAGAAATTCATTCGTATCCAAAAGATATACAATTTAATACGTTATTACAAGATGAAGGTAAAGTCAGGCAGGTGATACAATGCAACTGCAATGTACCACACAATCTCTGCATTAGCGGCCAAGCCTTCCTAACATCATCGAACTTTCAGCGCCTGCTACCTACTGCCATGTTAAACATACCCTCCAGAAGATAAGTTCTTGCTATTGTTGTCACTGATTGCTATGACAGATCTAAAGGACAGACCTCAAAAGGGCAACTGTACTTTTCTTCATTGATCTGGAGGCACAATGTAATAGAAAAACAAATACGATTAATGTATTTTTTGTTTGCTCTGGTTACCTTCTTACAAATCGATCACTGAGATAGAATAGTTGGCTCTTCTGTTTTGTCAGGCAGTCTACTACAGCCAAACAAAACCAACTATAAGAGTACTGGAAATAATTACACATGAAATAGCAGTGCTATATTAACTGTTGGACTTAACAGTTTGAAATCTGGCTGTCCTCTCCCAGGTTCCTTGCACTAGTTAATACATTGAAGTAGGTGTCCTTCAAAAGTGATCTTCGAAGCTCAAGGTGGGCCTTTCTAAGCGTGAATAAGAAGCATCAGGATTAGTGCTCGAGTCTAAAGAGGTAATCTAAAGGTACTAAGACTGCTAAACTAAATGAGAATTTAGCGGTGCTAAATGAGATAGGTGTGTAATTAATATCCTATAATTTCTACCATTTTGAGGTTTTTAGCATCTTCCTACAGCACCAGAAAACATGCGTCATTTACAAGGAGCAAAATCCAAGAGAGATTAACATCCAGAACACAGCATCTTTCCAAACTAACATTCAAACCAGACAGTAACCTATCACACGCATGCAAGGTCTAAACTCACACAGTATGACTGAACAGTGGACAAAAAGAACCCTGTGCTTTTTAGCCTTAAGACAGACTACAATTAGTATCACTAGAGAGCTTAGCCTGTTCCAACCCAAGCCAACTATACTTGACTTTCTCAATGTTCCACCTTGTTCTTAACGACCATCAATAAAAAGACTTCTAAAAAGTACTGATTTCTATTGCGAGGAAGTGTCTGTGTTTAAGGTATAAACAATGTTTTGCTTGATAAAACTTAACTGTATTTCAAACCGCCCATCACTGCCATGGAAAACAGCATTCCCTCTTACAAATCTTTTAAATACTTGAAGTCTTTTACATTCCCTCAACCTTCTCATCTCTTGCCAAACTCTAATTTTCTTCCATTGCTGTGGAGTTATGTTTCCTCAAACTCTGATCATCCTCATTTTTCTTCTCTGAACTCTTTCCAAGTGGTCCAAGTAGTTCTTTAATTCTGGCACCCAAAACAGATACTTCTCATACTTTGAGTGTACACCAGCAGTAAATACAGCCAGAAGATTTAATCACCACATCTCTCAGACAATACTCCCGTTTAAACATCCCAGTGAAATAGTTGCCTTTTTTGCTAACAGCATGACACTGACTCATGTTCAGCTTGTGATCCAGAACACCCCCAGGTCCTTTTTTTTCTAGTACCTAAGCAGTTGTTCCTCATCCTGCATCTGAACAGCTGATAATTCTTGCTGAGGTACAGTACTCCACATTTGTCCCCACTGAATTTCATCCCATTTTGAACTTTCATCATGTCCTCCAACACAGATTCCCTGAGAATTTAATAAGCATATTTTAATCAGCCAACAGACTCATGTTTTTCACTAAAAACAACTACAACCAGACCTCAAAAAACTTTGTTAAACGTTGAGGGACAAGACCTCCACTGTTTCTGCCTGATCTGCAGAGTCTGCTTCACTGCAGTAGAAAGATACTAGGCTTATATGATGCAATTATTTTTTCACAAATCTATTCACATTGCCATCCCAGGTATCTTCCAAGTATTTGGAATACAGAATGCTTGCTTATTTATATTGTCTTTTACCAGCATTTCAGATTAAGAATGGCCAATTTCCAGTTCAGCTTCCTCAGCTCTCTTTCATGTAACACAGAAGATTTTCCTTCGCTAGTCTGCTAGTACTTTTAAGTCCAGTGACAACCTCTAAGCACTTTGAGCTGCTTTAAAAACTTACAGTGAAGCTTCAGGGCCTGCTGTGCAGGAATGTCCAAGCAAAGTACTTTCCATTGCAAAATATTACCTCATCAGAAGTATTAATAAAATTAGTCAACTGCATGAAATTATCTTTCAGATAAGACAAGCAAAAAAAGACATTGAACATTTCAAATGTGCTGCACCTTCTGGAGACACAAACTTTTGCCATTGAATAAAACACAGACACACACACACAATGGGCTTGTATCTGTATAAGTGCCAGAACCTGGTTCTCTTCCAAAGAGCTACTCTAAGATGAGCAGTGCCACATAAAACAGAACCACCAGTTCTTTTTAAAAAAAGGAGAAGCACATGACCTATGCAAGAACAAGTAATTCAAAATGCAGATAGCTCTGTTAAAATTACAAATGAGATGATACTACCATGTCACTTAAAAGAAGCAGCAGCTGTAATAATAAAAAATTATTAAATAATGAAAAATTAAATGCACACAATGCACAGGATTTTTGCTCAGGAGTTACGAATGTGACCTAATTCAACAACTAGCAAATCACCTACCCTCTGCTATTTAAGGCTGCCTTTCAGTTACCACAGAGTAAAGACTACAGCCTAACTTCAAGCAGGAACAGAGGTATCAGAGTTGAGGTTATAATACAACTACAATTTACCATAAACTGAACTCTTGTTCTCTGCTAAGTAGATTTAAAAAAGGAAATAGCTTTTTTTTTTTATGAATGAAAACTATTTTTAATCACATTGAGCAGCAGTGAAAGGGAAACACTTCAGTGTTACTGTTACGTTAAATATTTTTGGAATTGTACAATTAGTCAAACAACTGTTAATAACTGACCAAGCTAAAGCAAGTATCATCTGAAGAATTCCCCAAAACAGAAGCTGCCATGGGTTAAGATGTTTGTTTGATGAAAACCTGGCCTTCTCTACATCAACTCTTCCCAGTTCTAGTAGAGATTTACTCTATGTGACTCACTTAGCAATAAGACTCACTTAGCAATTAAGGCTTTAACAATAAATGTCACTTCATTCCCACAGAACACACAGAATTTGTCTCCACATCATTGAAAGTTCAGGTCTCATTAATTGTCCGTTTTATCCTCCACTCAGAAAATAGTGCAGATTCCCAACTCCTTGAGCCAAATAAGAAAAATTAAAATTAGGACCCCTCCAGTCAATACCTTTTCCCTTTTTAGGATTTGTTAGGACAACAGCAAACGCCTCTCAGGCAGCATGCTATCAGGAGAGGACTGAATCACTAAGTTTCTCAATCATGCTCATCTACCGTGACGCAACTTCCCTCCCCACTTCCCGCTCCAGACAGGCGCCGCATGCTGCCTGACTAGGCACCTGGGACCTTTATTCCCTCTCCTTTTAGATTTGCAATGAATGAGCGCCTGACCCAGTCACCGTGCTCTTCCCAGAGTAAAAAGGGTTTGAATGAAGTAGATAAGTAGAAACAGAAACTAATTCAAGGACACAACAATAAAAAAAAATAAATAAAAAAATAAAAAAGAAGAACTGGTAAAAGAGCAGGGTTGGCTCAAACATCAGTCTAGAAGGCACTGGCAGACACTAAGCAGAGCATCTGGAGAAGCATTGCTGCTTCTGGAAGGTATTCAGGAAGGTCAGTGGATGCTGCCCAGTGGCTCTGTGTTTAACAGTCCTCAAGGTTGCTTGGATATCCCCTTCATCAAGATTCCTTCCCCTCCTGCTGGCATGCAGAGTCACTTTTGGCCAAAACCAGAAAGTGAACAAGATCCCACTGCCTGGTGGAACCTTAGATAGGGAAGGTACAGGGAGATGATGAAAGACATGCAGTCAGAACTACAGCAAGAAATTCTGAAGGAGAGGACAATTGGAACAGGGAAAAAAAAAAAAAAAAGCAAGCAGGATTAGAAAGGAAAGAGCATAGCTCACCATGCTGAATTCAAATTTGATACTCTATTCCCAATTTCCATGTGCATAGAGTTGTTTTAAAAGACTGAGACAGTCAGGTACTACAGTAACAGGAGGACTCTAGGAATCCAAGCAACATGAAGTCAAAAGATATAACTAGTAAAAATCAAGGTACAGAAATACAGTCTAGCCTACAAACTGATTTTATTTCACCAGAGAGTAAACTAGACAGAAAGGGGAGATATACTGAAAAGGAAAAACATTTAATAAAAAGCTAAACACTAAATAGAAGTGTTTAAATGAAAAGTAGAAATATGACAGAGAGATTAGAGATATGGAAATAATGCAAATGAAAGTAACTGGAAAGCTAGAAATTGACTTTCACTGGAGGCAAACAGCAGGAAGTGGAACTTTGGTCACCGACCAGAAAAAAAAAAAAAGAAAAAAAACATAAAATTAACCACCTCTCAGCACCTACTATGGCTAGATGTAATGTACAATTTGTGTACTTGACAGCCAAAACAAACTGGACCATCACCTCACCACAGGCTAAAGAGTCATACATTAGACCTGTTATTTAGTCTGAAAAGAGAAAAGTACAGCTTCTACAAGGACTGATTTTGGGGGCATAACTTAGATTGCAAGGTACGCCTAACAGGCTAGGTCCTTCTGCCTCGTGTTTTAGGCTGCACACAGTCAGAGAACACTTAAGGTGCTGGCCATGTTTTCTGCCTCCTTGCTATGGCATAACAGACTTACTTGCAGCAGCAGAACCAGCACGAACAGTCACTCAGGAAAAGGGTTTCATTCTACTCTGTGCTGTATGTAAAGCCTTGTGAAGCCCTGGCATTCAGCACCTCAGCCTCCCATCTGTAACTGGAATGCTTACCCATTTTCTGAAGCCCTTTAAAAAATTAGCACTTTTATCAGACTTTGTCACTAGCTGACTCAGACTCTCACATTAGAGCACTCCATGCTGTTAAAAGTTGGTGTCCCTTCTCACAGATGACTACGTTGAAAATACACAATATATTTTTAACTTCAAGCCATCTTTACAGTATGTTTCCCAGGAGTCAGGAAAGGGGATTTAAACTAGTATTGATATATTTACAATTGAATTACACAGTTCAGAGTCTAAGTGGTAAAGCTGCATTTGTAATGAGCCAATAAAAAAAAGGCAGTTTAAAGTAACAGCAATACGTAGCCCTCATGTTACTGCTCTAGCATAAAGGAAGACAAATCAACTCTTCCCTCAGTGCACATGTAACTGAGATCTGCTGCTGTCACCAGTGACATTATACATGGACCTTAAGTTCTGGAAGGTTTGACTTTTACCATAAAACATTCTTAAACAATGCTGAAGAAAAGCTCTTTCTTCACAGGTGCAAGTAATTCAATATTCTGCTGTAGGTAACAAAGTACCTTATAAAATTCATGTTCAGAGTTTTCACATTTAATCAAACTGATCGCAGAAAAATATAGCTAACCTGTCTGAAGAACCAGTGTGAGGACAAATCTCATTCATACAATGGCTGATTCACCTACAATAAAAAAAAATAGATGTGCAGTCAGAGAAATGAAAAGACTAAGTGAAACTTTAATTGCATTAGTTAAGAATATGCCACATACTTCTAGAAAATTAATACACAGAATATTTTAAAGAATTCAAACACTTGATCAAATCCACAACAATCCTATTAAGAGAAAACAGCGGCAGCGCAGCCCAACCGCTACCTGTGCTTGTGTTAGAACAGCTCAGGCATGAGGCGTCTCCCACAGCTGGAGGCTGCGCTGCCTCCGTGGGACGAGAGAGCAGCTTCCTGAGCTGCTCCGGCAGGATGGAAAGCAGCCGTCCCAGCAGCAGGCTGCAGGTAAGTGCAGCCCTGCGGCCAGCACGCAGCAGATACAGGCAGCAGTCGGCTTTTATAGCCAGCACTGCAGGTATTCAAGTGCTTTCCTTTCATCTCACACGCTGCAATGACACGCTGCCGCATTTAAGCGGGAGAAGGTATTCTTTAAAGAATTAAGGGCAAATGTTAACTGCTCTGAATTCCAAAGGCAAAATCTCCACTCAGCTGTTCACATGACCGCAGAGAAGAGGCCCAAGGAGAACAGCAGCATCACGGCTACTACTCAAAACAAGAAACAAGACAACAGGCCAGGAAGCCACGTGAGACACCGCACAGGCGTGTGAACGTGAAGCCATTAACGGCCTTCATTCTCGCAAGGCAAAACTCGGTGTTTTCCGGGACACGGAAGCCCCGTCTGAACACGGCGGCTCCTTCCAGAGCCACGCAGCCAGCGCGGGGTCCCCGCGGCCCGAGGCGCCGCGCGGAGCGGCAGCCCCGCCGGGACAGACGATGCCGGAGGCATCACCGCGGACAGCGGAGCTCCTCGCGCTCCGGGCGGGTCGCGGCGCGCGGGGA
>VZSV01000193.1:996282-1031761 GCA_013398735.1 Nothocercus julius | reverse complement strand
GGGGTCTCAGGGCGCCTCATGGTGTGCAGGGCTGGGGGTGCTTATGGGGCAGGGGGTCTCTGGCGCAAGAGCCTTGCTGCGTAGAGGCTGGAGTGGCTGCAGGATGGAGAACCCCAAGGCGATGGAGGACAAGAGGCTCTGGGGCCGCTGAGGCAGCAGGGACAGGACCCGGGGCAGCGGGAGAGCGGAATTGGCTTTTCCTTGGGAACGCCAGGCGCTGGGATAGTGCGGGAAGGCAGGCGGGCGGGCGGGAGGGAACGGCGGCGGCTCTCGCGTGGCTGCCACTAGCCACCAGGCCCTGGGACCCTGTTGCAGGGTGACAGGTAGTGGTCGGTCCTGGAGGAATTTACCGCCCCTCCAGGACAGGTCTTGGCACTGCGGTGGGTTTGGCCGTAAATGGAGACACGCAGAGCAGCAGGCGCACACGCTGTTGCTCTTTTTCACTACCTGTTTCACAGAAAACACTGGTGAATGAGGAAACTCAAATAAAGTGATCTCTAAACCCCGTTCCTTCGGGCTGCGGCTGGGAGCGTGCAGAAAGCTGCCTGGTCCTGCAAGCCTGGCACTGCTTCGCTTCCAGCTGTTACATTCAGCTGATAGTATCTAGAACTGCACAAACCACTTTATAAATATTTTTCCATAAAGGCATCTGTTGCCGCAAGGATGTTATATAATGGTGAGAGAGAGGGGAAGTGGCTCATGGAAAATCTCCTGTTAAGAGGTGGCAACAGTCCTTTACAAAAATACTGAAACCGCCCCCAGAGGCACCTTTTACAGAATGGCTACATGGGCGACGCTGCACCGGTCATGGGAGAGAACCGAATCCCCGTGGTTTAAAAGCAAAGCGTTGCCAGCAAGCAGCCGGCGCAGCCTCCGGTTTGTTGTAACCCAACAAGGGTTCACAAGGCCAGTTGCTCCTCTTCCACACCCCACTGTAAAACACATCCTTGCTCTAATAACGCAGTGTCTGTTTATGCCAACAGCATTTGCAGGCAGCTAATGATACGCTTAGCTGGAAATTTAATGGTGCCTAAGGAAACAACGTGCTTAGCACTTGGTTGCTGATTATTTTTCCTCCTTGGCAGTCCTGTTCCATGTTACTGCTTTCTAGGATGTGCTCCACTGAAACCCATGTGCGCTGTGTTCTCAGTTCCTACAACGAGGTGTTTTATGAAATTTACATTGCTCAAATGAACCCTACCAAGCAAACAAGCCGGGTCAGTGTGACTGTCTTGTCCCGCTCTTGCTCACTGTCAGAACCAATTTATGCGTTTGGCCCCCACACACTGTACCAGAAACCAAGTTGATTTTTCTGGGTCACGTATTAGGATAATACACTTTGTAGGGCTAGAAGGGGACTCCGACGTGACTTCGCTAAACGTGCCCTACGTGCCCTTAGGTGGATGATGGGTTGTCTTTTCAGATTTTATCAGACTTTGAAGAGCACTGTAATCTGTTTCACAGGGTCTCTCTTTATTTCCACATAGTACTATTTTCTTTCAAATAGTCATTCCAGGTGAAGGGAGTTGTTCAGCATTGCATCTTATCTCAGGCAAATGCAGCTGCTTCTGACAGGGGATGGGATAAGTCCATCGTTCAGCCCAACCCATTCGCTGGCAGTGCACTCTCACCTCGTCCTTTGCATCTGCTCTAAAGATTGCACAGCCACAGCATGAGTCAGTTCAGCAAGATCCAACAGGAAACTGTAAAACAAAAATAAGAAAACGATAATAAAATAGAACAAAACACCTCTGTTAGCACAGACCGCTGAATTGATTCACCAAGCAGGCATGTGACCACTATTTAAGGGAAAGAGAGGGAAAAAATCAAAACAGAAACAAAACGGCCTCTTCTGCCAGCAGCCCATCAATGAGGCACAGCATCAAGCTCATCTCAGTCAAGCCAAAGTGGTCACCCTGGTCAACTCCTCACCAGAAACATGTAAAAAAAAGTTTATTTGACAACATCTGTTTTCCGTTAAGGTGCCATCTGCAGTGATATTGGAGTTTAATGCTGTATTAACTGCATTCTTTATCAGCCTACTTAGTGCTTTTGCCAAAGGTTGGCATCAAATTAGCTAAGCCATGGTTTCTGCTTACCTGGGACGTATCAGTTACTGTTTTAGCATGCTGACTCTACAGTAATTTTCCCTGATTCTACAATGATGCAGCATTCGCTGAGAAATCTGTATCAGAGGTTTGATGTTCTTTTCACTGCCAGGATTTTATTTATTCCTGAAGGAAACACCACTGTGTGATGTCCATAGTTGATCATATTGACCGTTGATCTTTTATTTCATTGAATTTCATTAACTAATTGTCTCCGTTTCCAAACTGTTGATCTGTTAATTGTTATCAGCTTGTCAATTTTTCACTCAATATAGAATTATTTATTGCTGTTTTTTAAGCAGAGGGTGTTTCTTTTGTTTTAAAAAACAAACAAAAACAAAACAAAATAAAACCAGAAGAGTCTCCTTTGGTGACACTGAAATTGTGAAACTGTGTTTTGAGCTTTGCAAATCTGGCGCTATTTTTGGCACTAAACACATTTTGCCTGTTGGAAGTCTGTTCCCTCTGCACACTTCAAGTAGACCAGACTGTGGTCACTTCCACGGATATATTCTCTTCACCTATCAGAATAAGTCTAGCACAGCATTACCCTAAGCTCTTTTCTATATGTACTTTTATAGTTGCTTGCATTATCTTTGTAACTTACCCTAAAACAGCGCCCTTTGGCATCTCAGCATAAAGTCAGAATTTATTTTTTGTTGGTTTGGCAAACCAACAAAAGCTGAGGAGTAACTATTGCTCTCCATTCCCAGTCCCCGTGAGGAGAGATTCCTTATGCAATCCATTGCATCCTCCATGTAAGATGTAGGTCTACAGCAGTGCCCAGAACATACAGAGGTAGGGAGATGTAATTGGGTACCCTCCTGCTTGGATATGGTTAGAAAGAAATAAAACGATGAAAATATGTGCATGAAAGAAGCAGAAATCCATTCAGCACCAGAAATATGGCTTTGAGGAAAAGCCAACAAAGAGGTTTTTGGGGGAGCTAGGTATTGGCTAGTGGAAAACTACTGTTTGGCTTAAAAGAAAAACATAATCAAGTTAGTATTGCTATTAAACAGAAGCTCTTTTTCTCTTATTCCCTGTATTTAAAAACAGTTGGAAAAACAACTTTGATACATATATGCTCATGCATTCGTCATCAGAATTTCTTCAGTCATTTTCAGATAAAAGTTAATTTCTCGTTGTATTTCTCAACCCGTTCTAATATATCGTCTGTAACCACACTAGAAGGTTTCCCTTTCACCTAATTGCTTTTCTTTTTCAGTCTCTGGCAATATTGAACCCATTTATTGCTTCACAAACCTTAGACCATGCGGGCTTCAATTAATTCAAAGATTAATTTTGTGGTCGGCATGTTCCCTCCACCCATCTCCTTAAGCTGCTTCTCAGCTGCTTTCCAGTTCTTTTCGCATTACTGTCTTCTCTAACACTGGAGGAGGCTGGCAAGCCTTGCTGTCTTACAGCATTGCTAGCTGCATCTTTTTGAGGAAAGGGGGCAGGTCACAAGACAAAAGGAGTTCTGACTTACCAATAAGTCAGTGCATTCCGTAAAGCAGCTGGTGTTCAATCAGAGAGAACCAAACAAAAAATCACACAGGAGAAATAGATACAGTTTTCCTCAGTTCGGTTCACCTTTGTGAGACTCAATAAGATGAGGAAATGAGCTAGAACAACCCATCTAATGCTGTCACTTCTTTTGGAATTGTTGTGGCAATTCACAGCCATCATAATTCCTGGAGACTTTACTCACTAATGCTGGAGCCCGGAGCCTGCTGAAATCAAATCCAGCAGCCCCTTTCAATAGGCTTCCCAGGACTATTCTGTTGACGTGGCCAATTAGGTGTACGGCGTTTAGCAGGCACCTTTTCTCAGCAATTATATTTCATATGTTTCCCAGTCCAACTCTATCCGTTGTTATCTCTCAGGCTCTTCAGAGCAGAAAACCTCTCCGATACCTGTTGTACACGACCCAGCTGGTGGGGGACGTGTGCTCTGCTGCAAGGCCTAAAAATCATTGTGTTGTAAGAAAATTTGCCAGGTTTATCCTCTGTACAGGATTTCTAAATCATGAGGCACAAGAGCCTAGCTGGAGATTGTGTTTGACACAAAAGCTGTCTTTTGCCAAAACTAAAAGATCCAAGCGAAAGAGAAAAATGACACAAAAAAAAAAAAACCCTACTGCTTATTTATTCAGTCTTTTTAATGCATTGTGTTCCACCTTATCTTTTCTAGTACAACTGTATAAATAAGTGCCTCAACTCAGTGTAGGTTAAGGACCCACCCCCAGATCGAACAGGCTCAGACCTGGTCTGGTCACAGACTCTGCAAACACATCATCTTGCCATGGAGGAGACTGGAGGACCCACCAGGCCCCATTTGGAGATGAGAAGGGAACCATCTGATCCTCCTGTTATTTGCCGTTCCTGACCTGGGCAGCTCGGGCACAGGGCAGGCTACAGCCCGCTCAGCTGGCTGAGGTTTTCAAGCTGAGCAGGGTGGCAGCAGCACTCAGTGCTAAGCTGAGATAGATGTCCCGAATGTCCCATGGAGTGGTGGCTAGTAGTTTGCAGTTATAATTTCATTGTTCAAGAAGATGAATCATATGCAATGAAAGACAAGTCCTTAAAAATCTACTTTTACTTCTCCTTAAACTACATTGGCAAGCCTGAGGTGTTGAACAATTTCTTATTACTTCCTTGCCAGAACAGCTTGTGAAACAGCTTGGAAGTAAATTGTACAAAATGCACAAGATTGACACAGATAAAGCCTTTGTTTCTTCCCTGTTGCCCAGTCTCTCTCCCCCCCTCCTTCCTCCAGACATTCAGTTCTTTTTGGTTTAAAAGAGTCTTGCCACATACTTCCATCACCACAGCAGCATATCAAATAGGTCACATATCTTCAGGAGCAGTCAGAATGAAGGGGAATTCACTGTTCCATTTACTAGAACAAGGTCTTAGATAGTCACTTTTTACAGATAGAATAAGTAACATGGTGCTTTCTCATTCCTTTTTTTTTTTTTTTCTAACCCTGTTACTGCTATGCGAAGCATTAAACGAGATCATTTCTTTTTTCCACACAACTTCTCTTACCCTCCAAAGTGTTTTCCTTCCCCAGAAGTTACTATCTCCTTAAGACATCCTGCTGACTTAACTGAATTACCAAGTAGCTAGTTAACTTGTCATGGACTTTGTTCATGTTTGTCCCTTTTCTTTTTCCCTTTAATAATCAGAAATTTTTTAGCTAATGGGACTGCCAGACCCTGCTTATCACACATTGTACCTAAAGATCAGTGGGATGTGAGTGCCATTACGTGCCTGCAAACCTCCACCGTGTTTTTTCTTATGCTGTCTTGCAGCATGAACTGCTTGGAAGCTCGTTGATAGATTCTCCCCTTGAGAAACTTCTCCTGATGGTTTGCACAGGGCCCATCACACCCAGTAACTGGCCTTGGCTGCAGTCTCTGGGCACCACAGCAGCACAAGTGACAGTGGCAGCCAAGCGTCTCCTGTGGACATGGACTAGCATCTTCACCTGTGAAAGGAAGATTGTGTTTGATGGCAGCAACCCCAGAAAGTTGGAGAAACTGCCAGGGGGACCCAGCAGGTGCATCTGTAGTGTTGATTTCACCAAGATGTATTCTAATAAATGAGAGAGGAAAAGAAAAATACTAAAAACAAACAAAAAAATAACAAAAAAGACAATCTCCACCCACAGAAACAAACAGCATAAATGCATCGTTAAGTAACCCATCTGAGGTTACAGGGAATGTATCCAAAACCCTCTAAGAAAAATAAAGCAACTAGGGAGCTGAGCAGAGAGCTGTGATCACTGAGCATGTCAGGCAAGCCCAAGCCAACACAGACATACCAAAAACCTAGAATATGCAGCGCTCTTGCCGAATCAACATTTACCTAAGAGAGACCATTTGGCAGAAGTTAAGTGCTCTGACATTTACTATTTGGCTGCAAGCAAAGTGATTGTGAGACAAATAATCTGCCTCTCTCTTCCTATTCAGCACAGAGGAAAGATCCAAGCTATCTGGCAACTTTCATAACTGGAAGAGGAGAACCCTCTTCCAACATAGCACTCATGGAACGTACTGTCTGACAGCACCATGTTTTGTTTTCAAATGAAAATTGCTTGAAAATAAGACCTTTAATACCTCTATTGTTGTACATTTCTCCCTCAAAGTATGTTTAGAGGACTTAATCAGACTCATTTCCTTAATTTCAAGCATATCTCTGAAAATGTATTATCCCAGGCTGGTGGCATCAAAGAGTGAATTAGGAATAAAGCCAAGTGAATAGAGACAAAGATATTTCCTCTCAGTCACCGTGCAGCCTTCACAGGCTGCAGAGCATTAGACCTGCTGAAATACCACCAACACATTCTTCAAAATCTGGGAATTAGTGCCTTGCTTTCATACCCTTACCACGAAGCAAGAATGCAATCCTTGTTACCACTAGCAGGGCAAGGGCTATTTTGTGATGAGCACTTTTAGATATGCAGCAGTGGAAAAAAATGTCTTTGAAGTATTGCTGCTTGGATTCGCTGTTACTGACACATATTTATCATGGAAAAGTTTTGGTACTGAAACAAGCAAACAGAAGAGATTTTTTTGAGGACAACATCACACAGTATACATGACACCTTGCAACCTTCACATCAGGTGTATGGATGTAGCAACTCATGCCACCATCATGGCTCATACCAAAGGCCTGTCCAGTGCCAAAACTGGACCTGCAGGCATCCCTGGAGGATGAGACAAGAGGGTCCCATGTACCCAGGAGCAGAGCAGGGGTGCATTTTGATGCAAAGGGTGCTGTGGCCATATCAAAGCAAGGGAGCAAGGGCACTTGATGAGCAGACAGCTTGTAGCTCTCGCTTTTGGAGAGCAGCATGCATAGAGTTAGGCCAATAGAACTGCAGGCTTAAACTGCTGAATTTATCCTTGGGCTTGAGGATAATCTTCTATTGGGCTCTGTGTATTGGTAGGAGTGCAGTCCAGGTGATTTGCCCAGGCTAGCCTAGCAAATCTCTCTGATGAGCACCTGATATGGCACCTAGACACCCAAAATGTGTTCCTTGGCCCCACATCTTTCACCCTTCACACGTTCACCAAAAGACATTCAGCACTACTGTATTTGCAACCCAGCACACAGCTGACCATGAAGGGACATTAACTTATGATGCTCCTTTTGCTTCTGCCACCTCCCTGCCGATTGCGAAGTGCCAGGTTACGTGGTGCTTGACCATCTTCAGCTCACCGAGCCATATTCCTGGGCTGGCCAAGCTCACTGGTTGTAGAAAATACCTGGAGTCCTCAGGCACTGACCTGCATGGGTTGACATTGGTGTTGCCAGATGTTAACCCCAGCCTCAGCAGCAAGTGATCAGTAACTTCCACCTCCCCAGAGCAACAGTTTTTTTCTCCAGTTCAACTCAATCAGTGTTGCCTTGCAAGAATAAATAGGAAGGGGCTGGTCTTGCACTCATAGGAATAAACTCATTTTCACAACTTTGCTCCTACATTTGCCATGCAGCACCAAAGCTAGAAGATGATGAAGGAAAAGGGGCTTACTGGCCTGAGGAAAGCCTTGTCAGAGTACTTGCATCCTAATCCTGCTGTGGAGGTTAAGGGGAGATTTCTCTTCTTCTTGAGTATCCCAAATTCTTGCAGATTCCTGCATTTCCTCATTTCTCTTTGAGGTGAAATATTTATTATCCAGACCACATCAGCTCTGCAAATGACCTAGCTTTGACACAAGCCATAGGAGATCTTCCTTCCAGTAGATCTAACAGAGCCCAGTAACCCAGCAGATGCATCTACATTAGTGTGTTAGTTTGGAGCAGGTTTTTGAAACAGCTGTCCCTATTATCACCATGGTTTGCCACATCTTTTATGTGAAGTGTTCCTGTAAAGCCTGAGACCAAGCCAGACAGACTGTTTTTTTTTTTTCTCCCCCCGAACCTAGCATTACCCAAAATTTTCCTGAAACAATTCTGAAAACATAAGCTGAGAGAAAGATTTGAACCATCTAAATACACACCAGACCAGCAGCTTCTCAATTGCAATGCAAGGTATTGTTGCCACAGAACACTTGTGGTGTTTCCATAGTATTGCCAGACACTAAATACATGGTGTCTAAGTAAGGATGAAAGCAGACCTTTGGCAAGAAGGCAATGTTCTTTCACTGACAGTAATTAAACTGAAATTACAAAAGGACACAAACAGATCCCAGCAGCTAACATTTTTGTGGCTTTATCCAGACTAAATTCTCTATCCAACCTTAAATTAAGCTGCATTAAAGAGAGGGTGGAGAAGGGGTTGCAAAGCTAATGCGATGTGAAGATTGTGGAATCGCCATGGCTAGCCTGCCTTTCCCGGCGCTTGCCCATGCCTGTCTGCTTTCCAGAGCTTTCTCTACTCCATTGGCCATTCTGATTTGAAATGACTTATGCAACCTTGTTCTCACAGCATCTCATGGGAAACTGCTTCACAGACCGACAGTCCTTGCTGTTACAACAAAGCACAAGGCTGGGCAACCTTGTTTGTGTTTTATGCTTCAGGAGGAAGGCTGGGCAATAGCCGCTCTCATTGCTACTGCAACTGCTAACTGCATGAGGAGGTCTCTGAGAGAAAGGCACCAACATCTACTCTGCCTGGCAAGTTTCCTTGGAAAGGCAGGCTGATCTAGTCGTACTGTCTGTTCGCTTGGCTCTCTGTCAGTCATCCTCATTAATAACTTTTTAATCTCTTTGTCATTCAACTAACGGGGAGAAGAGCACAGATTTATTACAATCTGAGGACTTACAGGGTAATTAACATCTCCAGGGAAGCAGGGGTAGCCGAGCCAGTTCTCCTTGCCTCCAGAAGCGAGAAAGACAAAGATCTCATATATCTGGGTTAACTGTGGCCAGCTGGCCAAATTGCACACTTGTACCAGCAAGCCAATGTACTTAAGAACAAAGCTGGACGACTCTCAACATTTATCATCTTTCACCCAGGCAACAGGGCATGAGAGGCCAGCAGAGGATTTGGGAGGTAGTAATTATGGAGCGCCATTGGCTATGTCCGGGGACTGCGGTGTCCCAGAGTCAGGTCCCAAATGGTGTGGGAGGATAAAAAGCAGAGATGCAGTTTGGTGACACTAGGGGTATGGCTGCAGGGTACAGTGAGGAGGGGGAGATGAAGACAATGGCACAAACCACACAAACATGCCAACATCCATTACTTCTGCTGCTCTTAGATTCAATTTTCCCCCTTTTTTTTTTCCCCCCTCTCTAAATCTCAAGCTTTTTGTATAGTCTAATGAGGGCACAGATATCTCCACTCAGCTCTGCACACAAATGAACTGCCTTCAGAGAGCTGCTGACTACCAGCAAGCAACCAGAGCTGCTGCAGCGCCTTCTTCCATATCCCTCAGCTTTTCTTTGCCCACACACCTGTGGTGTAGCTACCAACAGGAACAGCGTGTCCAGCCCAGCCATGGCCTGACACCAGCTGGAATGGCGAGCAGGAGCTGAGTGTTCTTCAGATAAATGGGCAAAGAATATCTTGTGCAAGGGCCAAAGAAGATCATTTCACTCATGAGACACTGAAAGGCAGTTTCTAGGACAGGTGAAAAGTCTTGGAAATACAAGCACAAACTTCAGAGCAATAAGATGCAAGCTGCTGCATAAGAAGGTCCCTGCTGTTGGTCTTAGCTAAGTATATTGATATACTGTGAGCACAGGCACCTGGGAAGCTGCTGAAGGGAGAGGCTGATCTGCATTCTGCTGGGTACAGTAGCATCCAAACGTTGGAGAAACCCACTGACACTTGTACAGCAGGGACCACAAAAGCTCAGGCTCTGGGGTCCTGTCTCCAACTCTCCGCTTGTGTCTCAGTTTTCCTTGTCTGTAAAATGGGGAGAGAAAAGTCATTCCTTGACCAGGGAAGCTTGGAACCCCTCTTAGTCAGCCTGAGAAGGAACTCCTGTCCTTCCCGAGCTCCTCATGCTAGGCCAGAGCGCGTCCGCACCTCCAGGGAAGGCTGCCCCATGTCTCTGAGGCTGGGCTTGCTCATGTGGCAGCTGCAGCCCAGCAGAGCAAAGTGGAAACAGACTGGAGGGAAGAACATGTGCAGTAGGAGAATCCCTGAGCTAAGGTTGGCCCCACAAGCCAACACAGGCAAATGAGTGACAAAAAAAAAAAAAAAAAAAACAGAGAAATCTTGCTTGAAGCTTGTTTTGCTTTTTAGATTCCATACAAAAAACTTTTAAAATTACCTGCTTTTCCTTTGTCTCCCGATTTCTGAGCCATGCTGGCCAGGTTCATTCAGACTCTTCAGGCTTTTCTCAACAAGACCTAGACACACCACGATGAGGAAAGCAGTGCTGAGAACTACTTGCTGATGGGAAGCAGGGACCTTCCCTAGAAGTCCAGACATAGTAGCATTTCAACAAAGCTTAGCAATGCTACAAACTGCTGTGCAGAAACAAGCAGGTCCAGACCTTCTCTTTCCCCAAGCCTATGTCAGAAGACAGCTTCCCTGGTGTCATCTCCCTCCTATGGCTCAGTGGGGTTGCAAATTCAAAGATACCACTTCTAAGAAACAACTAAAGCTCATCAAGAAGTTGCTGGATCCTTTCTACCATCTCTTGCCCTCTAGGGCCCTTTCTTTTGCATCTGTAAAGTATTAGCATGAGAAATGACTAATTAGCTCTGCAGCTACACCCTAATGAAGCAAGCTCATCTGCCTCCTCAGGACAGGTCATGCCCTGGCAGCCAGCTGGCTCCTTGATTGCTCCAGACACCTCTAATGGCTCTGCAGACTATACAAACCCCAGGGCATGGGGAAAACACACAGTTGTTGAATAGCTATGGGGTGAAACAGCTGTTCCCTCTTGCTTTCAATCCCCTATATTGGGCTGAGCGAGTGGAAGCGTGTTCCTGGTGGCTGGGAAGCTCAAAGGGAGGAATGTGTGAAGAACTGCTGTGATTGCACCACCGCGTTTCATGTCTGTGCGCACACGCACGTGCACTCACCTATGCAGGGTGTCCTTGCAGCGTTCCCGAGAGGCAGAGCCATGCACTGACAGAGACCTCGCACCAAGGCTGTGGCCGCGGGGATGATGTTCTCTACCTCCTTGAGGGCTCCATCTAACACATCTGGCTACTGCTGTGCCTGGGCTACACTGCTCTAGCAGACACTGTGGGACCCAGGGACCCCTGGACGTTGCCTGACGTACTGGCCCCTGGCCCTTCCCCTCCCATCAGCTCCTGGTACCTCAGAGAGCAGTGAGCCCAGGCGATGCTAAACACTGCTGAGTCAGGACTCTATTTTTATACTCTAGAATTTGTGTGGATGTCTCACAAGAATAGCCAGCAAGACTCACAGATCAAGAGTTTCCTTCCCAAAGGGGCTGCACAAGTGAAAGCAAAGCCGCTCAGTGCATTGGGCTGGTGGAGCTAGAGAGGAGAGTGCTGCAGCGTTTTCTGTGGTTTGTACCCAGCAGCCTTGCCCACGGGAGGGCTCCTGCCCCAGGAAGAGGGGAAGACGTGTCCTTAGCAGGACCAAGACAGGAGTGTGATGTGGCACAGCCCCAGGCTTTGTGCATTTTTCAGTCCTCTTCATGGCCACAGTTGTTCTTTGAGTGGGGTGAGTGTTGCAGGTGCTGCCTGTTTGCATTTGAGAGAGGCTGAAACTGGGCCAGCTAAATCAGACACCATGAAGTGCACTCTCTTCTCTGCTGCGCAGCTTGTCCTAGAGCCTTTCTCCCTCCCTCCCATCCTCAGCTGTAAGAGCAGCTGCTGCTGTACATTGCAGTGGGCCACGGCTTCACTGGCACCTGAGCAGCGCAGGCAGAGCAGTGTGATGGCCCTGCTGGTGTAAGCAGATCAGTGCCCTGCCAGCAGCCAAACCACCAGGGCTGCGGGGAAAGGAAACCCAGGGTTGGGTGCGAGGTCAGCAGTGACACCCTCTTGGTGCTTCGCTGCATTGGACACGCTGGTGCCAGCCCTGCTCCCGGGCTGGGCCCGTGACTTAATCTGCTCCTCGCTCACACAGAGCATCCCTGGCACATGCTGAGAGGGGGAGCGGGAAGATGTGGCTGCAGCCTCTCGGAAAATCCTTATTTGAAGCTTTGCCTGCTCAGACCATTCCCAGGCTAGCCATTGTTTTGGGAATAACTGGAAAATGTCAGCAGGGCGCTGGGTGTGGGTGGGGGGGTGGTCAGGAAAAAGGAAAAACAGATGATTAGATTTCTTCTAAATCAGCCAATAAATTATATTAACTTTTCCATTGACCTTTTGTCGGGTCACATTATCAGTCTAGTGAATATGGTTCATGAAGATAGTGTTACGCTCACATTTCAAACTGTGCAGAAAATGCATCCCAAGCAGCATGCCAGAATGGAAATGTGTCTCAGCAGCAAGCCTGCCCATTGCCTTCCTGAGAGAGGCAAGGTCCAATGCCTACAACAATCCCGCTGTATTATCATTTTAAAAGTCCAGTTCTCAGGGGAGCCTGGTGATATCAGGGCAGAGGGTCTCATTTTGTTAACGGTGCCATTTACTCCTCTGGGGTTGTTCCAGCACCAGGAAAGAGGGGCTGTCTGTGGCCAACACTTGGCAGAGGGGCAGCTGGGGCCCCTTCCTGCAGGCCCACGCTGCTCCTGGCCTGTGTATGACAGGACAGTAAAGCTGGAGCTGGGAAGCTGCCCTTAGCCAGGGCGAGAACCTCTGGCCACATGTCACCATGCATCCTTAAGGTGGGATAACGTGCACCTTCTTCCGCAATATTGAGGGGAAAGATGGCACAAGGGTAAAGCTGTAGAGGTTGGGTGTGGAAAATGGATTGCTGCAAGTAATAAGGATAAACTGGTAGGTCTGGCTGCTTTAGATCCATCCCACAGACAGCTCACCAGCAGTCCCCTGGGAGGTAGTCTTGATGTGATATCCCATCTGCTCCATCATATGGAGCTCTGCTGGTTCCAGCGGCTCCTTGTGCAGCCATTGCACCCTTCAGAATCAGGCCCGTCCCCACTGGGATGGCTGGGGGCATCAGCATCCCTTCCTGGAAGGGCAGAGGAACCTTATGTGCTCAGGAAAGTCAGTGAGGCCAAATCTTTGCAGGTGGGGAAAAGGAGATGCAGAGGTAGGCAAAAGCTTTCCAAAGCCACAGGGACACAAAAGCCAAGGCCATCCACCCACAGCTGGGAGGCAGGGACAGCGCAGGCTGCCAGCTCAGCCCCAGGGCTCCCAGCTCTCCTGGACCTCCTGCTCCTGCTCCCTGGCCACCCCAGCACGCATGGGAGGCCTCCCCCTGCTCCCCATCAGCCCAGCGAGGCCAAAATTAGACTCATCCATGTGCACGCCGGGTAGAAGAACCACAATTGTATCTCAGGAAAGCATCATTGTACTCCTCGAGCCCTATCTTATCAGCGAGAGGAGAATGGGACTTTGACAAACGGTCCCTGCCGGGTTCGGGTGAGCACATGATTTTCAGGAATCATGCGGCCGCAGTCGCTATTGTTCGCGGCCGGCCGTGCCGCTGCTTGGGGAGCCGCGACCCTGCGCGGGCCGAAGCCCCGGCCCCGCGGGCGCCGTGTTTGCAGCCGCGCTGCCCAGGGGCGCAGCTCCACTCAGGTTGCTCCCCTTATCGCTGGCCTTCACGTGCTGATAAGGTGACAAGATTGTTACTGGGGCTGCAGCACGGCTGCTGCACAGGCCCTTGGGCTGCAGCGGTGGGATCAGAACTGCTGAGCCTTCGGCAAACCGACAGAGGTTTGTTGGTTTGTTTTGCCAAGCACAGTGGCTGCGCAGATCCTACGCACAGTGGTGAGCAGAGCCTTGAGACCACCACACAGCACCCACCTCCGCAGCCCCGCGGCACAGCCAGGGCTCTGCCCGCTCCGCCGCCTCCACGACGGGGACTGAGCACGGGCCGGAGGCTGCGGTGCCCACGCCGAGCCCGCGTGCTGCAGCATGCAAGCGGGGTCACGCACGCCGCGCCGCTCCCGCACCACCAGCACAGCTGCTGCAGGGGACACCCAGGGACCCGTCCTCTGCAGGGCTGTGAGGGCCAAAAGAGCCTTTTGAGCAGATCCAGGGACCCCACAAACCACGTGCCCCAGCAGAGCGGGCAGCAGCGGGTGCTCGGCTCTGCCTGCAACTCACCGGGCAGGAGGAGACCCGAGAGCAGCTGTGATGTCTGTGGTCGATGCTGGGGCTCTCACCCCATCGGGACAGCTAGCGCAAACCTGCAGCGATGTCCCGCGGCGACGTCTGCCTGGCCTGCTCGGGTCACCCGCCCCAGGAGAGGGGACCAGGAGGGAGCAGGGCTGTCCCGGGTGGGTGCGTGCCAACAACCTCATTGTGTGAGCGCTTGTATAACACGTGGCTGCGGCCGGATCTGGCCTGGCAGCAGCGCTGGGAACTGCCTGCAGCTGGCACAGTCTCAGCAGGGAGAGGTTTTCTCCCCTCCAAGGAATGACTCCAGTTACCAGTGGCCAGATGTCCATCAAAGGCACTGGCTCCACTGTGAGCTCACCAAACAGACCAGCAGGAGCAGGTCCAGGGAGAGACGAGGTCTTAGGGAATGGGCAGGAAGGATCACAGCAGCTGCAAACCAACCACAGGGCACCAGTGTGCAGTACCTGCCTTCTATTTGACGCTTTGTGCCCTCTTACACTCTGCCGCTGGGTCCTGAAAGGGACAGAGCTTGCCAGGCACTGCAAACTTTGCCACTGTCCAAGTCTGTCCTGCCTCCTGCCCATCTCCCTGTGAGCCCACCTGAACTTACAGCTGAGCACTTTACAGAGCTGTACTGCTGAGGCAAAACCAAATGAAAAAATCCAGATGGACCAAATGCAAGCCAGGGGTCACCAACCCTAAATAGCTGAGCACCACAGATTTCCCCTGCTGTACCACAGGGAACTGAGCTGCAATCCTCCCCAGGGACTTGTGATGCACTCAAGTCCAGTGTCCACACAGCTTCTTCTTTTGTCCAGCTTCCTACAGGCTACAAAATCCTTTCCATCAGCTTTAGCAAATCTCATCTTGCCTCTTCACTACCCCGAAAGACACTGACCCATCCTGCCACACCTCTCCCTCTCGCCCTGCTCATCATACCAAGAGTGTGATCTATCATAGGTACACTTGAGGGTTCCTTTCTCCATGAGGTACCTTCATGTCTCCCTCAGCCTCAGGGCAATCTCTGTCAGCCCCCTCGGTCACCTTCCTCAACCACAGGTAACATTTTTCAATAAGGACCCTGATGCCCTCTGCTCTGTGGGAAGGGAGCCCAGCAAACACATGCAAGCATCTCACCAGACTCTGAAATCCTTCACATGGCTCTTCATTACACTGCCTACAAAACACAGTGGCAATGGCCACACTGCTGATGTCCAACACACTGCCCCACCGTGCTCGCCAGAGCCTCCCCTCTGACACCTCCACTGAAAGCTCTTAGGATGGGACCTTTCCGACCCTGTCTGCCCAGCAGCCTGGTCAGTGGGAAGCACAGGGAGAGGAAAGGTAACAGTGCTGCTTTTGCCCCGTCTCTGCCCCCCTTTATGCCGTGGGGCACAGCACCGCGAGCACAGCAGCGCTGCAGCTCCTGCCGCAAACCCCCAGCACTGACCGGCAGCAATGTCCATCCCATGGCTCCTGGCCCAGGACCATCCGTGAGAAGGGAACAGCCCCTGCCCTGCTGGGCACAGCAGCCTTCTTGCAGTTGTCTAAAGTTTAATTTATGATGACAGGACACAAAAGCAGTCACTGGGTCAGATCAAAGGTTCACCTTGTTCAGTATCCCGGACCAGGCGGTGGCTAGAATGGGACCTTTATGGATAAAGCCAAAGAATAAGGCACAGGCAGAGTGGCCCTTCTGCATTATGCCCTCCCACTTCCAGCAGTCACAGCCTGGTGACTTCCTGAGCCAAAGGTTGCATCTCTGGCCTTCCTCCTTGAACTCGTCTCATTATTCATTCGAGTTTCACTGCCCAAAATATCCCACAATGATTTCTGCAGTTCACTTGAGGCTTTTCTGAGCATGTGATCTGGGGTTTGAATTTGTCTCTGGCCAGTTTTGTTCAACACCTCCCTGTCCTTGTGCTATGAGACGTGGCAAAGTGGCTCGTGCCTACCTTTCTCCCTCTCTCGTGATGATATCAACTGCATTGCATCCCCTTCTCGTGGAAAAGGCAGCTATTTGGATGCTCACTCCATTTAGTCTCTCCTTACTCAGACACTGTTCACAGCCCTTGTTGTCCTACCTCTGCTCTTCATGGGTGCTTTTGGGGACACCCGGTGCTGCACACTTGCAGCACTGGTTAGCAAAGCAGCAAAGCCCTGTTCTGGCTGCAGACCCTTCCCTCGCAGCTGCTGACACGGCGCTGCCTCCTCGACTGCAGAGCTCGGCCCTCACCGCACTCCCACAACCCTCCTCCTCTGCGGCAGCAGCCAGCCCCGCTCCCTTGTTCTGCCTGCGAAGACTCAGGCTGTCCCCATCCACATTATTTTGCCAGTCCTGGCATGTAATATAATGTTCCATTCTATCCCCCAGCCTCTCAGCAATGCAAAATCCTTTCAACACACTGTAATGCCAGCTTTGGGATTTAACACACCAGATAATCATGTATCACTCATGAATTTTGCAACCTCACTTTTCTGAGCTCTTCGCAGACGTTGAGGTATGATGATCAAGCAGATCTACTCCCCATTCCATTGTAAAATTGACCATTTATTCCTACTTCTCAACAAGTTACTACTTGGCAAGACAACATTCCTTCCTACTTACACCATGACTGATGATTTTGTTTATCTTGTCAGTGCGTGAGTCAAGGACAAGGACGGCTTCAGTGGGAGCTGTCAAGAAATCAGTGACATAGCTACACAGAAGACCAAAGGCAGCCCAAAGCACATACGTAAATCCAGATCATTTATGATTTGCCCTCAATAATGTGTCTTCTTTTAAAACTGGCAGAGGAAAAGCAAGACCCAGCCTGTATGGCCTGGACTCCCTGCAGCTGCTAGAGGATTTGCAGGACAGCTCATAACCCTGCAGACAAGGGCTAGGAAGCTGGACAGAGCTGATTCCCATCTCCCAGCTGCTGGTGTGATGGAGCAGGAAGACTCCAAGTTACCTGTTGCTTTGAGTCTCAAGGAAGTGGTGATTTGCAAGGCAACACAAATTCATTTGACCACTGCACAGCTATCTGAATGCCACACACAGTGTGCACCCCACACAGCTTTGGAGATCTTGGCTGTGCTGTTTTAGAAAATAGCCACGGTGCCCAGCCCACAGCCTGCAGCAGAGACTTTTGTTTCACTTTGTGTTATCTTATCGCCATAGGAAAGGCAATACAGCAGAAGAATTTCCTTTGCTTTATGTTTCCAGTCTTTCCATTGTCTAGCGTCTGGATTTGCGAGCCTCACCACTCAATTCGTCCAGGCCCTTAGAAACACGAAGGCAAAGATTTCTTACCAACAAGAGCTCTGCAAGGTCTCCTTTCATTGCTGCAGGCAAATCAAGCAGGGTCTGGCCACCCCAGCTCCCCAAACCTGCACCCCATTAACAAGTGGTGTGTTTTCTGATGCCCAAGGCAGACCCTGGCCCAAGGGTGAAGGCAGCACCGGGCAGGATGCATGTGGAACAAATGCAATAGTGCAGGCTGCAGGCTCCTGGGGATACCAGGCACTGCAGCTGCAGCTTCGCTAGCACGGCCCTGAGGTACGTGCACATGTCCAACACCAGGAATGCAAACTGGCTGCTTCCTCCCGGCCTTTGCATGGGCTCCCATGTTTCTGCAGCTTCCTCTGCTCTGCACCACGTGGCTTTTGAGCACAAAAACCATCTCAGGGCACCAAATTCATCTTCGACCAGGAATTTACCTTCCCATTCAAGGAATTCTCCGCACTGTCACTGTGGCTTCCAACAATGTCTTCCAGGTAGACCATCCTCTGTGAGACGGATCAATGTCCTCGCATACAGCACCTACCTTTCACATGGGTTTGTATGTCACTGATCCTGGCTTGCAGCACTAATATTTGGCAGCCTGGGAACGAATGGGAAGGTTATAGCCCCCTGCAGAAGGCCTTGCTGGGGACTGTCCTCCTCTCCCGCCTTGCTGGGTGGATCAGCAGGGCTTCAGCTTGAGAGTCTGCAGAGCCTTACTGGGATGTGCTGTTTAACCTGGGACTTGTAGCACCAAGTGCTGGAGGAAACACCGGCCCAGCCCAAGGAGACTGCTGGTTTAAACACTGCTGTGAGGCTGTATCTCCCCCAGCCCCAATCCCAAACAGCATCAGGGAAGGAGGAGCCGTACACCTTGCTGCAGCAGGACAAAGGCTAAATGGCATGCCAAGAGCCATCCCTGCTCCTTGCAGCAGTTCTCTGGGAAAGGCACTTGGCATTGAGGTAAAAGGTTTACCACCTTTTCCCGGGGGTCTCCCGAGGAAGCAGGCTCTGCTCTCTCCTCAGGCTGCCGCTGCTGCTTGCTCTGCCAGGGGAATGGGTGCTCGGGAAGTCCCGAGAGATGGAGATGTTGAACAGCAGCGCTGGGCTGGCTCCACTGCATGGTCACATCTTCAAAAGTCCCACTACAAAGAGAAAGAATCACTCCGTTATGCACCCAGGTGCAAGGGAGCCCTAAAGAGATCACTGTTCCCCTTGGTGCAGCATTCTGGAATCTACTCCGCTCCTTTGCTGAAAGGGGAAATTGGGCATGTTTGAATCCAGAAGTCACTCATTCCTCCCCTTCTCCACAACACGTGCAAAGCTCAAAGCAGCTCAGCTTTCTGTTTCCAGTCTTCTCGAGCCCTCCCATGTTCCCCATCAGCCAACAGGAAGAAAGGGCTCAGGAGCAGAGAAAGAGGGTGACTGAGTGCAACACAGGAGGCTCCAGCAGAGAGCAGATCTCCTTTCCTTGGGACCTACACATCCACGTTCCCTGAGCACCTGCCTGCACCACCTGGAGCCCAGCCACTTCCGAGAGCCACCGAGCACAGATGGCCTTTCCTCTGCCCCTTCCCTCCCAGGGGCACCAGGATTTGGTTTTGCCCAAAGGAGCAAGTGTGGCTAGAGGGGCAGAAGCGGGGAAAAAAAAAAGAAAGAGAGAGAGAGGAAGGGATGGAGAGAGAGACCTGAAGCCCCAGACTCATCAAACTCAGCATTTCACTAACTCAGGCCAACAGAAAACAGCTCTACAGAGACTTTTGTCTTCCTTTTTCTTTTCTCTGCAGGCAGTAAAAGCGTCATGAGAATACGGTAACTTCCCGCTAGGGATATGAAAATGTTTCTGTCTCTTTGTCTGGACTGTTATGACTCCAAAGTGACAAAGGGCTGGGGCTCACAAGGGAGCATTTCCAGCTCCTTTCCAGCAATATAAACCCCAGCTACTGTGCTCAGCAAGTGGAGCCCTTCCACATCGATACAACCAAGGGGCAGAGCCCTTTCCCATAACTGCAACAAGAACAAAACCATGACACAGAGTTCCTCTGCATGGTTTCTTTTCCTCTTGTCCTCACTGTAACCTCTCTTAATGACTCTCTTGGGCACCTCAGGCGTGTAGCACTGAGAGATGAAACTCTGGCAAGCCCTGGAGATTTGGTCCCTGCCTCACTTCCAGCAGTCCAGCACAGAACAAGCCAGCAGTTCTCCGTATCTGTTCCCAGTTTAAGGCTTCCCAATATTTTCACTGCAAAAGGTCTCAGGAAAAGACCTGGACTAGAGCTGCTGCCATGCTGACGAATAGGGAGACAGAGCACGGTGCTGCTCCTCACAGGTGTATGGGGAGGAAGGAACATGCTAGGGCCAGGTGACACAAAGCACATGGAAACAGAAGAGAGCTGTGAGCAGAGAGAGAAAAAAAATGCAATCCAGCACACAGAAAGAACAAGTTACTGCGGGCAAATACCCACGCACTCAGAAGGGGTGGGTGCACAGAAACAGAAACATGCTCTGTTCTGCCATGGTGTTTCAGTATGATCAGGAAAGAGACGCTTAGACTTTGGAAGAAGCATCCTGGACACCGCTCCTAACTCGGCCAGTGCAAGAGCTGCTTCACCCTCCACAACTGTTTTCACCCCCCCTGTATGGGCTATTCCCTCAAAATTGTTTGAGAAAGTTTCTAAGAAACTGTCCAGAAACAACTAGCCCACATCCTGCTCACCACTGACACACACACTGAAAGTGCCTGGAGGCCCAGACCTCTGCCAGGGGCTTGCAGGGGGATCCTTAACTTGAAAATGATGGAGAACTCCTGCTCCACAGACTGTTTGCTTCTGCGGCCAGAGATGTTCTCGGGCTTGGAAAGGCCGTCCCCTAATGGCAGAAAAGCAGGATTTCAGCCTCTTGCAGGGAAATAATCAAGTATTTTTGGAACAGGCCGTGACAATGACTATACAGTGATCTCAGCCTGACGCCAGCTCACACGTGTGGGCAGCCTCTGAATGGCATCTGTGGACAAGAGTCTTTTCCAGCCAGTCAGATCCCTAAAGCCATTAGCACCAAGCGTAGGAGTTGAGTGTCTGCGTCCTGCTGATGCATCCTTCCTCTCTATAAACCCATCACTCCACAGCAGCAGGACTGCAAGCCCATTGAGACCCCCTTGCTGGAGGATGCCCAGCCCCAAATTTGTCATCTCACCAATCCTCGTGTTGGAACAGTAGGGAAAAGATCACAGGACACAGTGCTGCCCTGGGAGGAGGAGAGCAAGGCAAGGACCCCGCCAGGGAAGGCAGGGTCACCAGGCAGCCTGGCTCTGAGGCTCTGCAATACCAAGAGTGGGATAAGGGAGCTGGGACACCTATTTCTGGGGCGACAGCAAAGCACCGAGCTGCGACGCACATGGCAAAACACAGCAAGGACAGCAACCACGGCAGACACACCACGTGCGGGCGCAGCACCGTGCTTGGAGCAAAGAAGTGTTGCTGGTTATCACCCATTCCTGCCCCGTTCCTTGTTTACACGACTGCACCTAGCAACACGCTGGAAGGAGGCACTGGCATTGCCCTGCCAGATGCCAGCACGCTGCTCCCCAGGGAGGACCGGGACCCTTTCTCACTCGATTCTGCTTTTACTGGCCTGTCTGAGCCATCCCTGTGCCCAACCAGATGCAAATAATAAAAAATTCAAAATGCAGTCACAGCCTAAGAGGGAGGCTGGATTCAAATTCTGCTTTGAAGGAGGCCATTGTGAAAAATTTCCAGCAGGAAGTAAAAATTTCAAACAAATCGGTTTTCTGCTGAAAACATATCGACATAACATTTATTTCCAAATTCCCAAAACTGGCTCCCAACTTTGTCAGCAGTTATCAGTGCAACGTGTAACTATGTTGGCCAGGAAAACAAACAGCTATCCTTAAAGCAAAGCCGCCAGAAAGGAGAGACAGACCCTTAGAGCGCTGGAAGTGCTGCACACCCCAGGGAACAGCTGGGAGCCGGTCATGGCTGGCACGGTCCCTGTGCCCACACCAGGCACTTCCAAGAAAGCAGCACTCGGGAAACTCGACTCGCGCAGAGGCTGGCAGAGCAGCAGCAGGAGGCTCGTGGGGCAGGTGGCTGCCGGAGCACAACACGGCCTTTGTGGGCAGCGCTGACAATGGCGCAGTCTCCGCGTGGCCCTCGCCTGGCAGCTGCTCCTAGAAGCTGCACTGAGCTGTCAACACGGCCAGCCTGGCATTCCCCAGCAAGGGCAGGGCACATGTGGTTCAGATGTGGACCAAAATCCCACAGGAAAGCATTAACTTAGCCATATCCCTTGTGTACTTACCTAGCCTGCCTGCTGCTCAATAGCAGCATAAAATAGCAACAAGCCTTTGGCTCCTGAACTCTTCTTTAGGACTCTCCTTCACTGAGGAAAGCATCTTCTAGCACAGTAGTAATTCACATGAAACACAGCTGAGCAAACACGATTTGCTCGGTGATATTTACACTATCCTCCATTTACACACAAAAATATAAGTGTTTTGGCAGGTCTCGGAGCCAAAGGTTTCTGAGCAAGAAGCAGAATCATCCAGAGCAGCAGGTCTCGGGGATTTCAGTTATTTGTGGGACTTGAGAAGGGACCACACCAGGACACAGACTATCTAGCAAGAAGCTCATGGAGATCTAACTCTACCCAGGTGGGAGGATGGGGTTGGGAATCCCAAAGAAGAAAATTCAGGTAGATGTAACATGAATTAAGAATTTAAAATGCTTTAAAAGGAGGGAAATATAAAAGAAATACCAAAATAACTTGAATAAAGGATTCCCCCCAAATTTTAAACTTAACAGATAAGATCCCAACAAGGGCAAGACTACCAGGGTATTTTTAACAGTTCTCTAAAGTAATATTAGGGATAAAAGCACAAATCATCACTAAAAGGAGGAGAGTGGAGAAGTCTAATAAGAGACTGATTTGGTCAAATCATAATCTCTTTCAGGAAACAAAGGAAAAACACTCTTTTTCTCCAAGATCTAATCTCTCCTGAGACTCGAGTTTCCTTCAGGGGACATTAACACAAAATGACATTGACCATGTTAGTTCAATAAAATTAGGCTTTAGTTTTACAGCTGGCAGGGAAATACCTTCCCACAAATGTTGTGATTAAGAACTTCAGAGGAGGGATTCGAGGGTAAAGTGGAGCCAAGGTGAGAGCTCTGCTGTCAGGGGGAGCCTTCACGTATGCAGTGCAGTGAAACTGGTTGCACCAGGCAAGCAGACAAAGGGTCACGAAGCCAAAAAACAGCCTGTTCGCACGCCCCGAGTCTACTGTGACTCTATTTAGTAGCTGCCTTGGTCTATCCATCCATGCTCAAGGCCTGAAAAATACAAAAGTGCAATTAAACAAAAGAGAATGCTGCCTTGTATCAGAGATGAGTGTCAGCTTTGCAAGCTTTACCAGCACTATCATTACTGCCTATGCTGGGCTAGGGGTGAACAGCACTGACCAACTACACAAACATTTCCTCAGTATGGCAACCAAGGAATAAATCAATCTTAAATCTCTGAAGATTGTGCATCTCTCAAATCAGTACAGTCTTTTTAGTGTCAAAGGGTGATGCACATGTGAAAAAGTGGTACTGTGACATTTTTGCAATTGTATCGGTGTATAAGAGTTCAGTGAGAAAGAACACAAGTGCATACAGAAACTCAGATATGTTTTAAGATAAATAAGCACCAGATTTTCTGCCAGTCACACAGGGCTACTCCTTTAAAACACCAACAAGAAGTCATAAAGAAAAACAATTGATACCAGCACAGTGTGAAGGACATAAAAGCAGCATTTCCCTTGCACTGACATAAACACATTATGGTTCACAGTGCTCTGCTCTGGCTTTGGCTGACAGACCACACAGGGGTTGGTTTCAGCACAGGATTTCAGAGTAGAATTGGTAGAGCAGAGAGGAAAGAGGGCAGTAAAGATCCTTTTACTTATTTTTCAACATACTGAAGTGTTCTGTCAAATCAACATTTTTTTTTAAAAAAAGACTAGCAGTGATAGTATGTCAAATTGTAACAAATGTCTTCATTTAGATTCAACTACTTAAACATTTTAAACAGTTTTACAGCGCTTTGTTTGATCCCAGCAGCTATAAAACACATCCTTTATAGAAAAAAAAAAAAAAAAATCTGACATGGCACCTTTATCTTCTCCCATTGAAAAGGCTTTTCAGTAACAGCCAACTGCCTGGGCTGGCTGACCTCCAGAAGACCCAAATGGCCAGGTCTCTTTTCCTCTCAAATGGGATGAGCTCCAAGTATCAGAGCGTGTTCTCATCCCCTCTCTGGGTCAATCCATGGCACAGAGTTCAGGTGATATTCCCTTCTTCCTCCTCAATTCATGCACGCAAGACAGTGCGGTCCCTGACCTGGGAAGACCAGCAAACAGCACCACAGCTAGGCCTCCAGGTGCTTAGTGATCCTGCGAACTTTCTCTTTCTTGTTCCTGTTTCCATGTTTTTTCCAGGGTTTTCCTACAACATTGCCAGAATTGGGTGCAGTCACAGACACAAGGCCACTGCCAGGCCGGTATCCCATTGTAGCCCGTACACCTTTCATCAGAGCACGAACATTCTCCTGGAAGTAGAAACAGTCATTGACAACTACCGAAAAGACATTTAAATGCAAGGAACCAATAAAACCAGACACAGGCAGGCTCAAACCCTACAAGACCTGTCCAGACCCCAGCTCCAGAGCTATAGGAAAGGTCATGCTGTGCACTCGAGTCAAAGTCTGCCAGTACTTTCCAGCTCTGCCTGCAGCCATGCTCCACTGCGCCATGTCCTCAGCGTCCACTGCTACTGCAAGCAGGCACGGAAGGTTTGCAAGACACTGACTTTCAGCAGACATTAGCTATGGCTCCACAACCGAGTCTCAGAGCCTCTGCTTTACACACAACAAATTGTCTTTGCAAATAAATCTGGTGTCTGTGAAAACCAGGGACTAAAATAACCTGCTCAAGTCTGGAGCGTGGGAGGCAGTGTAGGGGCTCACAGACAGCCATGCTGGTGTTCTGTGCAGCCAGAGGAAGTCTAGCAATCCCAAAAGTTCTTTTCAGGTCATAGCTTTCGGAAACAGCCCACTGCTTGGGAAAAGGGTCCGAATTCTTGGTTCCTAAACACATGGCTATCTTTAGCTGTGCTGAAACAAATCCTTTTCATGTCCAGGCAATCCAGCAAAACAGATCACACGAGCAGTGATCCATCCTCTTCATTGTTAAGTACTCAATGATAATCTTTGCAATTTATGCAAATTTAAACAGTTATGGATTTGACATTTTGTTCCAAGCCATTAATGAAGTTTTTCAGTAGCCAGGTGTAAAAACAGAGCCCTGTGGGACCTCACAAGAAGTTTACAAGAGAAATTCCCAGTTTACGCTACATTTTGAAATTTTTCAACTGGGTTTCAAATCATTTTACTCTGTTTTTCCATCTGATCTCAATTTCTGAATCAAAGCAATTGTCATTTGTGTTAGGGAAGCGTCTTTTGTCGATTCTTAAAAAAAAAAGAAAGCTAGTTTGAAGGATCTGCTACTCCAAAACCACTGTCCTTGTTGGTTGCTCTATCACAGCACCTGCATTGCTTTTCTGTCTTCCCAGTCATGCTTCTGTTTTGTCCAAGGTTGATGTTAGGCCCATAATGACAAAGGTCACCCTGCTGATCTTCTACAATCAACTATATGCACCTCCTTAGCTATTCTGTCGGTCACTTAGGACTCTCACAGTGATTTAGGAGATAACAGAAATGAACAAAAAAAAACCCAGAACTCTTAGATTCTGTGAAATCTGCACATTTTTACCTAATATTAACTCAGCCTATCATCCCTTCCCCAAAATTAATTTTCCCAGTGACGAGCCAGTGCTGCTGTAAAACTCCCAAAGAAATTCCTCCATAATTTACCTGATGGAAAAATGTTTTATCCACCACATTTTCAATCTGTTTCACTTTGCTATTCTTCTCAGGCTTCATCTTTATGCTGGCCTGCACATTTATATTCTCTGGGCATCTTTCGTATTGGTGCTGAAAATCATTTGGATCAACACCAGGAGGTGGATGGCAATATAACAGCTTCCCCTATGAAAACAACAGGATACAGTTATCATCAGACAAAAAGAGAAAAAAAAAAAAAAAAATCAAACAAAAAAAGGTCAGAGAAATAACCAGAGAGGAAAGATCAATCCCAAAGCTAAAAAGGGCCCCAAAGCCCAAAAGCCCAAAGGCTCAGATCAACCATCAGCACACCTGGGTTCTGTTCCCAATCAGATCATGCCCTCCATTTCTAAATTAAAGCACTATTTTGCTCAAAAGCACTGTTTTGCAACCGGAGAAAGTGCAACAAGTATACTACAAAACTCTCAGGAGTGCCAGAAAAAATCACAGAAAGTTGCTGGAAGGTGCTGCAGAAGAATGCAGGATTATAGTACTCGGGATGGAACTGCAGTCCTTAATCAAATACTGATCCAGCTAGTAAAAATGGATTAACTTTGAGACATTTGCTGTCTATTTTAGAGATAAAGTAGTTTATTTAGCTGGTACTTTTAGCACAATTCATGCATTTTCATAACTGGCAGCAGACATTCCATTTGTTATTTTAAACTTAAAAAATATAAAACAATTTATTTTCCTCCTCCACGCTTTAGAGAAACCTTTAATTCACCTCCCAGGAAAGGAAATCCCAAAGTAGGAAGAACTTACACTGACATAATCTTTTAATATGTATCGAGCTGATCTTGGTTGGTCTGGCTGTCCGTGGGCTGTCATAAAGCCTCTCATACCTGGAAGACAAATCCAGAAGCATTCTGTCAGTACAGCAAAGGAGTGAACACATACTTCTCTACTGCCTAAATACAGTATACAAATACTATATACAATTTATAAATATAGGTTTTCTATAGCATCTCACAAAACCTCCCTCAGAAAGAGGCTTGCAGTAGAGGGAAGCATGGAAGAAAATCAAACACCACTAACTCAAAACAGACTGTAGAAGCATCTTAGCCCATCTAACATCTCCCTACTCCTCAAAACCTGTTGGCTTTTATTAATTTTAGCTTTTAAGGCCAAAGAAGATTAATTGCATCACAGAATAAAATTTCAAAGGCAAAAGGGACATGAGACAAAGAACATAAACCTTCCCTGCATTCTTCCAATTCTAATTCTAGGCATGGTTAACAGGAGTTATCTAAAAGGATGCAAGTGCCACATCCACTTGAAGCTACCACTGGTAGCTTCAAGAATGGCATCACTCTACATAGGCAGGCAGGCGTGTTCACTGACATTCTGATCACAACCACATCTGTCAGATGAAACCAGAAAAGCACCACTAAACACACACAGTGACTTCAGCTGTTAATACCTTTCCCTTGATAATTGGCCTTTAAGTCCTAACAGGGAAGTTCAATAACATAACAAGCTTGAATCTGGCTTAACGTAAAAAAAAAAAGCTTTAAGTCAGTGTTTAGAAGCAACCTGTATTGCACAAGGAGTAAGTTTTACAGGGATCAGCACTCACATCCATATGCTGTTAGCAGTTCTTCAGCAGTTGGCTTTCGATCTGGATCCTCATCTTCCCTGGGTCTTATGATATTTATTCCATAAGTTGCTTCCAAAACATTTCGTGGGATATGCTGGCAAACGTAAGCTAGTGAAGGAAACCAACTGGGGATTTTCTGCTACACAAGAAATTTTCCCCTAATAAGTTGAAGAACATGTGTTAAGAGTAACTTTTGAATTTTTCACCAAACAGAAAAGATGCAAATCTAGCAATGGAATAAACTCAAAAGAGGAGGTGCAAGACCAACAGAGCAGGTCTGTTTTAACCAGTGTGCATCCCCACAGCCTTCAGCACGTTAGCACACATGGTTCCTCAGAACAGGAACATGCCACATGCTATATTCCATACCCAACACCTTCAGACACCCTTAAAAATCCCATGCAAAGGATATTAGAGAAATGGGTGGGACATGGTCCCTCATCTGGTCTATAGGCAGAATTCCAGAACAAATCATCTCTGCCTTGGTAGAGATGAAGGATGGCATCACCAAACCGGGACAATCACAGAGGCACAGGCCAGGCTCCACATACAGGGTCTACACAGTAATAACCGCCGAGGTCACCAGAGCAAGTCAGCGCCCATGCAGGAAAGAGGAACAAACAAATAAAATAAAATAAATTAGATGTGCAGATGAAACAAAGCTGCAGATAAGAATAAGCACAAACTTTACCAAGAGACCTTGCCCAAGCCAGTGAGTTAAGGAAGTTTTATGTGGAAGACAGCAGAACTTCTGAGGTTCATGAATAAAGTGTCTGATAGGGGCAGCAGGAGCTTCAACTGTTTAGCCTGATGGGCCACTGCCTATCAGAAGAATCAACACTCCAGAAATCTTGAATTGCATTTGACCTTTTCAAAGAGGTGGGAGGCTACATAAGTGAAAATGCCCCACACTGCTCATAACAGTGCTGGCCTCACCCCCCCAGAATTAACAGTTTGATCAGTAGGACAACAGCAACAACAACAACCCTGAACTTCTTCAGGGCACCAACTGCGCATAAGGAGCAGGACAGCTTGGAAGTTTGACTTTCAGCTATTCAGAGGAGCAGTTTTCAGAGGTTCTCTCCTCAAGAGTGGTGTTGAAAGGGAGGCCCAAACTACTTAACTAAAAACAAGACAAGGAAAACATTTGCCATTGCAAAGCACCTCTCACAAGTCATTTTCAAATTACAGCAATAGCTTGAAAAGAAGAATTTAAGTTTCAGATAATATACACAAAGTCCCCCTCTCCTACCCAGCTCTGCCAGGCACAGTTCAGGTTGGCAGAGCCCTCAGCAAGTCCACATGGTAGCAACTATCTCATGATTTCTCTGAGAAACGGAGGGGAAGAAGCCGGGAAATCAACCTTCTTTGTTAGCAATACCTGGAAGTGCTTCGTACGGCCTGGCGTAGCAGACACTGACACCTTCTTATTTCCAAGGATTGTGTTGATAGTCGAACTTTTCCCAACATTGGGGTAACCCACCTATATGACAAAGTAGAACAATATTAGACAAGGTTATGCCAGAAGACTTGCAGAGCTCTGACACGCAGGTATTTTATTAAAATACTAACAACTAAGTCAAGCAGTGCTGGAATACTGAGTTCCAACCACCTGTAGAATTAATTTATGCACAAAATCCTCAGCGATTTGTACTTGCTAGTTTTATATCCTTACAAAAAAGAAAAAAAAAGAAAAAAAAAAAAAGGCGCTACAGGGTGAATATTTCCAATGGAAGGCAAATGGAATGAAAACTCATACAAAGCAAGTCCCATTTCCCATTTTAAGTACAAGCTTCAACTCACCAGCCCAACATTTACTTCTCCCATCTTCACCCTTGGTCCATTGTGCATAGTTTTGAATATCTCCAGCAGTTCATCTCTTTGTACTAGATGACTGAAGTTCCTGATATTCCTGTTCTGCTCCTGCACTACACACTGCACTGCAGCAGCAGCACTGTCTTCCATAGTCTTGGGGGCAGTAGTATTTACTTTGCCCCCACCTTCATCTTCAGAACAGGTTTGCCAGGCATCCTCTTCATCATCTTCACAGTCTTCATATTCATCACTATCATCATCATCACTGACCAGAACTCTGTCATCAGCTTGGAAAGCGCTGTCTGTGCATGTGCTTTCTGCACCATCTTGTCTGTCATCATCTTCTCCACTGGAGCTTTCATCCTCAGAATCACCAGCGTCCTCTACTACATCGTCGGTGTCTAGTTCCTGTGTGAACAATATTTCTCAGGTGAAACTTAAACACAACACTAGTTTCAATTACTAGCTTCATGGTGAAGTAGTTAAAAAGTCTCTTTCTCCAGAAGCACAGCTGTGAACACAGAACAACATTACAAATGGCAGTAGCAGAGCTTACCAAATATTTCTTTTTCTGAAAATTAACAAGTGTTCTCCGTAATAGGAATGGAAGAAAAACTTAAAAAACAAAAGAAAACAAAATACTTTGTTTCAAGGCAAAATATGTCATTAACATTCTTCCAGGCTGTCTTGTCTTTCAGAATAACCCTTCACATTTTTTTTCCCTGCAAATAGCTTACGCTTAAAAAGACCTCTTCAGGACATTATTTTGACTTTTCTTTTCCCCTTAAAAAACAACAGAACCACCACTTCAGTCTTGCTTTAAAAAATATAAAAATAAATCAATCTGTACAAGCATTTTATGTGAGAATTGAGCCAGCTGTACAGACCAGGTAAGTCTGGAAAGAGATATGGGATATTCCATAATGAAATAAAACCAGTATAAAACCTAAAGGTGGCATTTATTATTTACACATATCTTGAAGCAGCAATAGCACAGTTTGTTCCACTAGGCAAAGACAGAACCTAAAGTAACTATGAAAAACTCTTAAGAAACATCCCCCCCACCCCAGGGATGTTCCCTAGAGCATCCCCCTTAGAAAAGATTTGAAATCATTAAACAACATGCAGAATTTGCCAACAGATCCGAAAGGGCTGTTTGTGCAGCTATTCAGCATTAGCTCTGAGTTCACACTCTACTTCAATGTAATTTATCATTTACTTAGTCTTGAAAATGAAATCACAAGCAGTAGAAATACTGACTGAAGGGCGTATCCCTTTGTTTACCGTTTTAGCCTCCTAACTTTTGTCTTTGAATCTAACAAAATGCTGGTTTACAGCTGCATAGGTCCCTAGAGTAATCCTTCTCCAAGAAAAGGGCTGTGCCCTTCCTAGAAATGAACTCAGTTGTATCATGAGCATAACCGCAAATCAAGTTACCAGAGGCTGTCAATCCATGGTAAGGTACCTTAGCTTCTCCTGCCAGCCGGCTGCACTCTGCCAAGGCTGACCAGAACACCACCTTAACACCTTCCTTCTCAAAGAAATGTGCCCAAGCAGCCCGCTGCTCCTCGCTCAGCAGATCTGCTTTGTTTATCAGGATCATGTTCTCCTTGTCGCTACTGATCTCCTTAACGTAATTTTCCTGAGGAAAGAGGAAGAAAAAAAAAAAAAAAAAAGATTAGTTAGTACTCTGGCTTGGGCTCCCCCTCACAACATGGTATTAAAGCAGCAAGGCAAGTTGACCCCATCCAGTTCCACATGAATGCAGCTAAGCTTACTGCTTGTTGGGCTGCAAGGATTGGGTGTTCGGCAGGGAGCTACAGGCACAAGTTGGAGCATGCAGCTACCTAATACAGGTCACTGCTGGCCACGTGCACAAACACCTTGTCTGCTTAGATCTGTGTTAAGGTAGTAACCAGGAACTCACAGCACAAGGTCCTACGATTAACTTCTTAAGTAAACTTCTATTCAGTGATGTGGTGTTTTATAGTCTATCATTACAAAGTCACCACTTCAATAATTCTTGATGGTTCTCCTTCAGACCAGTAACTGTTATCTATTTTTATTGAATTCTGTTGTTAAACAGAACAGAACATAGTGTCTCTAAGTGTGGACGCTTCAAGTGGGTAATGAGGAGCAACACAAGATGAAATAAAAGACTGGTATCTGCTATAATTAAAGTTTCCTCAGTAGCAGAAAAGAAGACAAAAAAAAAAGTCAGCTTATCTGCAAAACTGCCTCAAAAAACAATGCATTTTGCATCAGTTATCAAAAAGCTTTGAAGAAAAATAAATTCACGATGCTAGAACACTTGCATAAACAAGGCATCCAGTTCGGCAAAACATCAGGACAGCTTCAAAGTGCTATGTGGCTGTAGGGGTTATAAAAGAAATTAGACACACGAGCTACCAGAAATAAAATGAAGGCAACATTGAAGAAGGTGGTTTCCTTACCAGATCTTGGCATCTAAACAGGAGAGGGTTTCTAGCATCTACTATCTGCACTACAATATCACTGCAAAAACAAAAAGAAAGCCTCATTAAGTACTCTTTCATATACAGTCACAAAGACTGCAAAAAGGCACTGCATATTATTTGCTTTTAGCTTTGTCATGAATTTTGATTGTTTAACTGTTTTAACAGTTAACTGACAACTGCATTACCATGTTAAGTATCTTCACTGAATTAACAAAGCCTCTCAGTGCCCCAACAGAGCCATGCTTATCCTACAAGTTTGTATAGCTGTAAAATATTTCAGCTCATCTCACTTGGCTAATTCTCCTGTAAGGCAGAAACAAGGAAAGCAAGTGCACAAGTCTCACCAGTCGACATACCATGAGAGATATCCAGCATGTAGCAGAACCAGAGCACTGGTTTTCTATCACTTGCTGTGTCACTGAAAGCAGTAATAATGCAAATTTCATCTCAATCCCTTTGCATAACCAACTGCAACTCAGTGGTTAGGGAGAGGAAAAAAAGAGGGTTTTTCTCTAAGGCTTTCAGAACACTGTTCCCCCCCTCACACAGAGGCAGATGTACAAAATTATTCCCCACAAATGACCTACAGATACTAAGCTTTACTTGACTGGAATCTTGAAAATTTTATTTGTGCTCCTCTTGTCATTAAAAGTACAGAAGAACAAAAAAATAGTCTCACACTTCAATAGATCAGTTGTTTCCCCCTGCAAGCAAGTCCTTGCAAGAGTGCTTTAAGGATCCATCTTCCCAAAACCAGGCACCAGTTTTATCAGCACATATACGAGCAAGACTCATCCCTTCCACAGCCAAATTAAATGCACTAGCTTCAAGTACCAGAGGCATCCATGGAGCCCTTTTTCTTTTCAGAAAGGGGAGATTAAAAAAAATGAACATTCTTACATTAGAACCTCTCAGGGGAGATAACATACACTGGTTGTCACAAGCTGCTCTATTTGTTTGGCAGGGATTTCTGTTGACTCAGAACAGCTTCATAACAATACGGGTGGAGTGTAAGAATTTTAAGCCTCACTAGGCAGATAGCTGCACATAAATATCAATAAACCCCCCAAGGGAGTCATTTAATAGGCCACAAGGGTTCAAAGAGGTGCTGAATGGTTACAAAAATTGGAAGATCAATATGAGAGAAAACTGACACCATAGTACTGGGAGGCACAGTGTTGGGAACTAGCCTAAAGCAGACACAAGGAAAAGCTCATAATCAATCAAATCTATCTAGCAAGGTAAGGGACTGGATGACCTTCCCATTCTGTTCTGAGACTGCACCCTCACCTTACCACAAATAAAGAGTTGCAATACAAGTAGTAACGCATCAATAACATGTCCCAGTCGTATGATACACTCCACATCACAACAGACAGTAGGGGATGCTCCTTACCCAGCTTTCACCCAGCCAAAACCCCAGTGAGCACCAGTGAGACCTTACAATGACACATCTGTGAAAGGATCAGCCCACCATGACCTCACTGGTGAAGTATTTTTCAATTTCAAGAAAATTAGAAGAGATGATCTCAAATTTAATTACTAGTGAAATGAAATGCCTCAGTCAAATTAAAGGAGCAGATAGCACTCCTATTGTACTTCAGCTCTGTGGAGCAAACAAGGCTATTTCTGTGCTGTGACAGGCTGTTGTCTTCTATACACTGCTGTAATCTCTTTGCATGGCAAGCAGCCAACAACCAAGAGGCTCTTTCTTTCCAAACATTAGTCAGTTCTCCCTTGTGTCCTGCCCCCCAATGTCATGGTAAAACTGTGTGGCTGAGAGACAGACAAGTGCTAATATTGGCAAAAGACATTTTTGAAGGCAGCTCCCATACGGAGGTGCTGGAAGAGGCCAGAGCTGCAGCTGCTGAAGAATGGACAGAGATTCACACACACAGTGACCTACGACCAGAACTGCAAGGCTGAGAGCCTGAACTGCACTACTATTTGCTGCTCTTTCCAACATCCTATTTTGACCATTTCAAAACAGAACCACTTCAGAGCTGACAGTACAGGTAGTAATGTTTCATTATTTTAATCCTCTTGTGCTTGGATGCTTAATGGTTGAATCAAAACCTTTGGTTCAATTCATAAAAAAAAAAATAAAATAAACAATAACTTTCAAAAACAAAGAGTGATATTTATTACCTTCTTTCAATGACTCTCCAAAGTTGACGCCAAAATTCTAAGTTTCGTTCAAATGGGGTTAGAATTAAATTTTTTTCTTCCTCCAGGCTATATATAGAAAAAAAAAAAAAAAAAAAAAAAACAGAGAAAAGATACCACACTGATGCCATGTCAGTCAAGTGACAGCAATACTTTTTTAGATCCAGAAGACTTTCCTTTCAGAGGAAGCTGCCAAAAATCAGGCTCTATTATTCTATTTCTGATGGTTTTATAAACAAACCACATGTCCACGTAAAACAGTGTCAGTGCTTAATGGCAACACAAAGACTCCTGACCATATTAGTAGAGAAGTGACAAATGACGGAAAGGCAAAAGCTCTCCAACTGACAAATTCTGGTATTTCAGAGATATAGTAAATGCCAGCAGTTATTACTTGGTCAGGAACCACCTGGTAGAAATAAACCATTTGGGAACTACTACTTGAAAGAGCTCTGAACAAGCTGGGATCCACTGTTAACAGAGCCACAGTGCCCAGGGCCAGCTTGGCTCACACTGGGTGTGCAGACACAGCCTCGCAGGCCAGCAGAGGCAGCGCGGGGCTCGCACAAGCCACCAGCACACAGGGCTGCAGCACCAAAGCAGAAAATCAGAGCAAAACTGTTGCTCTTTGAACACACAGATTTATCACCCCTCCACAAAACAGAAAAGGACAGGACATTGCACCCCACCCTGAACACAAGGCAATCACAGCAGCAATGCTGAATATGCCATCTTTAATGGGCTAGATGACAATTTAAAAAAGAAGGAAGCATGCACAGGCAGGCACTACAAGAATTTTGATACTACAGGGAGCAGCTGACAAAGTTACCCTTATAGGCCCAGAAAGGATGAAAACGACTGCCTCCTCCTTTCATCTCCATATCCCACTGCCTTCTTACCACCGGCACAAGCAGGATACTCACTGGGCAAGCTGTCGCCTCCATTCCAGAAAGCTCTCCCTCTCGGCCTGCTTCAGGTCCTCCGCGCTGGTTGTCCTATCCCAGTACGGCCTGTAAGGATCATATTTTGGGGTAAGCAAGCAGAGGCTCTATTGCAGTGATACCAGAAGGGTTACTGCAGCAAATCCCAAGAAGAACAAGTGCAACACATGTTTCAGCTGCACCGAGGTAGCTGCAGTTACATGCACCCATTTTCAGCAGCTCTAAGTACCTCACTTTCTCTGAGCTCCACAATCTAAGCTGATGTGATGCCACTCCTTCCACAGCAGGGCTCACAAAGCTGTTTCCCCAGCTGGCACCTACAGACAGTCTAACACAGGAAATTCATCTCTCTGTGCACCAAGCAGAGAGCTGCAGAAAGACCTGCCAGAGTGGAAGAGCCGAGGGCACAGAGCACCAGGCTGTGAGCAGAAATCCCACACTTCCAGGGCTGGCAGCACCCATGCAGCAGGAAGCACCCATGGCTGCAGGTTACACCAGGTCCACAAAAACCCTTGGCAAACCCCGTTTGGGGAAGCGAGGGCTGTGCCCTGGCTTGCAGTTGGCAAAAGGCTGGATTCAGCAGGGCCAGCCAAGCCCAGCACTGCTCCCGGGCCGTACGGGGGGCACGACCCACCTGCGAGGGATGCGCAGGAACTGCCGGTTCTCCGCGTGCAGCTGCCGGACGCGCTGGGCCTCCTGGGCCGTGAGGAGGCCCGTGCGGCTCTGCGTGGAAACAAACTGGATGTTCAGCCGCTCTGCAGGAAGGGCGAGAGAGAGCAGGAGCCGTCACACACAGCGCCGCTGTCCCCGCCACCAACCCCCGGCCCCGACGGCAGCCACCGCTGCCCCGACACCCGCTGCCCTCCGCTCACCGGCCACGAAGCGCGTCCCCGCCAGCTCGGCCGTGGCCAGGAACTCCTCGAGCGGGCTCTGCTCGGCTGCCGACCGCCGCTCCGCGCCGCGCTCGCCGCCCAGCTCGCCGACGTGCAGCTGCGGACAAGAGGCCGT
>VZSV01000193.1:962209-986392 GCA_013398735.1 Nothocercus julius | reverse complement strand
CTGCGGGCTGTTTACCTCCGGCTCGGCCCTTGAAGATCTGCCAAATTCCTGGAATAGCTTTCCCGGGGAAGGGGGGTGGGGGGGAAGGTGTTGCGCCTTGTTTACAGTTAGAAATTTCACATCCGAGCGGGGGGAGCCTGGACGTTTTCTACATTAAAATCACTCCATCGTGCTGTCATGTCCGAGAGGTTTGCACTGTTGTGATTTTTTTTTTATTATTATTATTTTTAATTTAGACCCTTTTTGGGGCCCCTTTCCTGTTCCCCATCTCAATGCTCTAGATCTTTTGCTGTGCAAAAGAAGACTCTACCTGTGGCTGTTCACCTGTACATAGGGAAATGTATGCAAATACATTTTGTTATTTTTAAGAACACCACCATTGCGATCTCCTCTGTTTGCACATACGTGAAAAAAAAAAGAAAAATAAAGATGACAATAATTTAAAAGAAGTGGGCTCGCTGTGGCCATGTGGCCTCTTTTTGTGTGTGTTGCTGTAAAGAGAAGCATGGTGAGAGATCCCGAGGAGTGCAGTAGCTGCAGGGAGCCGCAGGGCCCACGCAGGTGCCGAACGCAGTGCCTGGGCTGGCTAAAGTCTTACACTGTGGAGAAATGTGCCAGGCACTTAAGGTCTCTTATAACAGGCAGCAACGCGCGGTTGCCTTTCGACCTCCCTTAATGACAAGAACGTGCCTGACGCCTCGTGTCCGCGTCGCAGGCTGGAGAAACGCGGTGACTGCGCAGCCCTGCGGCTGCCTTCAGCCTCACCTGGAGCATCCCCTGGGGCAGAGGGGCTGGCAGCACTCGCGAGCTGCAGGGGCTGCACCAGGCTCGTGCCCGTGGGGTTGGCATGTGGGGCACCGCAGCCTGGGCACTGCGAGTGCCCCACAGCCCCTGCTCAGTGCATGGCCCACACTGCAGCAAGCAGCTGTGCATGGTCCTTCGCTGCCTCCCCTGCCAGCCCGAGAAAATTTCATAACCTAACCCAGGGTAGGCATTGAAGTTGATTAGCCACACGACGACCGCGTTATTTTTAGCTCTAAATCTGTTTGTTAGTGGCAGGCTCCCAGGGCAGCAGAGATGTTCCGGTTTCGTTCGTCCCCATGTGGAGGTATCAATTAGGAGATAATTAAGCTGGCATTTCTCATGTCTGAATGTTTTCCACTATGAGTGTGCTGCAATCAGGTGAGTCGCAGGAATGTCAATGAATAGGTCTGGCCACTCCTGTGTCCACAGCTGCTGGGGCCAGTCCACGCTCCTTGTGCAAGGAGACAGCCTCTACAGCTGTAAATACCTCATTAAAACATATTGCAAAATCTGACACCGCACCAGCGAGAAGCTTTTAAAATTGCCTCAGCATGAGTCAGCCTGCAGAACAAGGCACATGGGGGCTCTTGGCACAGGAAGGGCACAGTGGTGAAAGCGGGGAGACCCGTTCGGGCAGGCACCTCTTTCACCCATGTGAGATGCAGCAGGTGAGGGAGGCCGCTGCTGCATTTAAGCACCATCAGGCTGCACATTTACACTCCCCAACACGGGCTGTCCCAAGAGCACAGCTGCTGCCTCCGCAAGCAGGAGACTTGCACTGGCCACTGGCCTGGGCAATAGCTCCCTTTAACAGGTGCCCTCTGAAACTAAAGTGAGGAGTTTCTGCTCAGCCCCTCTGCCCAAGGGCAGAGGCAGGTGAGAAGGGCAGAATGAGATCCCAATGAAAGTCACCCTGCGTTATTTCCCCCAGTCTCTAAGCAGTGCAGCTTGAGGGACTGCAGCACACAACTTGGAGGTGCTGGGAATTGTGCAATAGCCCAAATCCACCTGCTGTACTCATTCCCTCAGGCACAGGGAGAAGGCAGCAGTGATAAGGCAGCCCTGAGAGCAGGACCCACAGCTCGAAACCTGGGAATTCACAGTCCATTTTTACCTACCACCAGCTGCTGAATGACAGAATGTTGTTTGCTTTTACCTCCTCCATGTGTGCTTAAAGGCTGTTAATGGCATTAGCTCAATCAATGCCTTTCCCCTCTCCAGAACAGCCTTCGCGCCTGCAAAAGGAAACTGTTTTATCGCATGCTGGAGCTGAAAGGAGAGCAGCAACTGTTGCAGCCAGGGGTCTACAGCCTTTCCCCTTCAAGTCCTGAGCATGGCCACCCTGTCATTGCTTTAGGAGTGAGAAGCCTGAGGTGCAGACCATTAGCTGCCCAAGTAAGACCCAAACCCTTTTATCCATGCTATTTTAGTACTGGAACTGTCCCCTAAAAGTGCTTTAGAAAAAAAAAAAAAAAAAATCACAGAAGCCTCCCCAGAGCGACGATGGCAGATTATCCCTGTGATTATCACTGAACTACCGCACTCCTCCCGCAGCAGCAGGCAGAGCTTGACAGCAATTGAGAGCTAGTGCCTGTGAGGAGAAGGTCACTTTTCTGCACAGCAAGTCTGCAGGAGCAACTCCAGCGCAAAGAGAGGAGAGACAAGCCCTCTCTGTAAAAGGCTCAGGTAAAGAATTGAGCTGCCCATGGCTTCTCTTTGCAGCAAGGAACTTCCTTCCAAGCTCAGATACCTGCTGGTGGGTAAGCAGCCCTGGGCAGGCCAGTGCGAGGCTCTGGAAAAGCCTCCATGGACAGGCAGCCTCTGCTGCCTGTGGAGAAACCGCTCCTGCGCCTGGCGTCCTTAGATCAGCAGCACTCGGGCTGGACTGTGATCTCTGCTCAGTGCTGGGGCTCACCCCGGCCTGGCCTCTATCGCAGCCAGCGCTGCTCCCAGCACATGAAGTGTGGGCATCTTACAAAGCACGTTACAGCCCCCTGCACTACCGGCAAACCTCATGTCCCTCCAGTGAGGCTCCATTCATCAGTGCTGGCTCAGCATTACACTACGGCTGGGGGTGAATCAGACCCAATGCGGCTGAAGTGCTTGGGCTACCAAGAGGGCAAAGGAGCCTCTGCAAATCCCCCCCCACAAGCAGCTAGAAACCCTGTCCCCAGTGCTGGTTTCCCAGGGCCTGGCCCGCCAGGGGAGAGCAAGGGCTAATTGCTCTACTGGTATGCCTGGGCTGTGTGCAGTGAAGGCAAAAGGGAGAACAGATGTTTGCAGAATTACAGGTCAACCAGTGCTATCTACCACTGACATAAATCACTGCCTGGTCCCCAAGGCAGCAGCCGCCGGCTCAGCAAGTCCTGCTCTCTGCCCTCCCTTCTGGCAGCTCTCAGGGGTTCCAGCGCAGCGATGAAAGCACTGAGCTCAAGTGAACTCCCCACTTGGCTTTGACCTAGCACACAGCATGCAGTGAACTGGCCCCCAAATCACTGTATCAAATGCTATGGTACCAGGAAAGACTACGATCCTGCTGATGTTAGGCTGCAGAGGTGGATGGGGCAGAATCTCAGAATAGGGCACTAGGGGCAGATACTTTGGCAAGTCAGCCTAGTAAGCACAGCAGATGCCCAAGACTTCCAGAGTGTATCTTGGTTATTCAGAGTGCGAATACTCCAGACAAAACCAACAATTCCCAGAACGCAAAGAGATTAGGCAAAAAGAGTTCTCATCAACTAGTGCTGTTTGTTGACTTTGCATAGTTGCTGGTGAACTGCAGACTTGCTGTTTCCCATCTCGACTTGCTTCTGTTTATCACTAGTGAAGCTGGGGGAAGCCATCCAAAGGCAGAAGGTTTGCAGAACCTCACAAGCAACTCCTTGCTTCTCTCTGCCCTTGCCATGCCCATCCCCTGTCCTTAGATATTCCTCATCCACAACAGGAAAAATACACCATTAACAACCAAAAAAATCAGCCAGTGGTCAAATGGTGTGAGTCAGGTCTTGAAATCACTTATATCATGGATCCAGGTACTGATTTACGTTCAGAATTGCTTGCATTTCATTTTGGTGACATCCTGCACAAAGCAGATGCCCCTTTGCCTCGCTAAGGGAGATGCTGCAAGAGCTGCTGACCGAGGGGCTCTTTCCAGCTGCCTGATGCAAGGCCTGGTTGAACAGGACAGCACCGCATCACCAGGCCAAGGGCAAACAAACTAAACCAGCCAGTTACCCACATGCAGCACCTCTCCAGCCCCTGCCCAAGACACCTTCAACACGCGCACACGCTGCGACTCCCACCATGAAGCCAGTGGGAGCCAGGGTTTCCTGCAGGAAGGAGCGCTGAGGCTCTGCCTGGAGCCTGACCCTGCTCCTCATCTCTCCCCTTGCCTTCCCACCTGGAGGCTTTGGGGCTGCAGGTGCCCTCAGCCTTGGCCCCACAGCCAGGACGTGTCCTAGGAACAGGACCCTCCTCAAGAGGGGACATGTGGAGCAGGATTTCTCAAAACAGGGTTTGTCCCTTTACCTGCCTCTTCCTAATGAGGCACAGCCAGAAATTTGCAGACAGAGATGAAAGAAGCAAAGCCGGAGATGGGTCCCAGGAGCTCCAACCCCTGCAGGTGGCAGCTCCAATTTTCCCAGCGCTCCAGCAGATCCTAGAGTCAGACAAGCTCTCAAATGGTGGCTTTTAGAAATATTTGTGTGCAAATGAGGGCAAAGCGACCCAAGATTTCTCTCTCCACCCAGGCACGCCTCCTTCACTGTGACAGTTTCTGCTGCAGCCAGGAGAGCAGAGCAGCCCCAACCTCCCGCCTCCCCAGGAGGCTGTTGTTGGAGCGTTTCCCTCTCCCGCCCCGGTCCCCTGCAGCGAGGGGAGAGCGGCTCTGCTCGCGGCAGGTCCGGTGTTTTGCCGGCAGCGGGGCGGATGATGTGCGGGGATCGGAATGCGAGGAGGAGGCCGGCAGGGATGTGGAGCGGGCAGCCGGGGGCCCGGGCAAGGTCAGTTCATCGGCAGGGCTGCGCGTCACTGCCCGGCCCTGCAAGGTGATGCCTGGCTGACACGGGCTGGCTCCCGCGGGCTGCGAGGGCAGGACCGGGGCACAGTGCCCTGCACGGTGCTCGAGCCACGGGGGCCGGACAGTGCTGGGAGCCAGCACGAAATCAAAGCTCTTCTCTCCGAAAACATGCCATTCCTCTTTGCCGGGGAGCTCTGCCCAGCAGGCAGGCGGAGCGCTACAAAAACATTGGGAGTAACGGTTACATAATGAAGGACATGGGCCCCCTCCTGCCCGGCTCAGCACCGCAGGCTGGGGCAGCCCAACACCCTCCAGGATCTGGCCTCAGCCACAGGCTGGACCACTCCTCAGTGCCAGCAAGGGCTGGAGGCAGGAGAAAGGCTGCAAAATGCTCTGGTCTGACCTGAAGGATGCTCCAAGAGGCACGTCCTGCTCCCAGGAGGATGAAGTGCAGTGCCCAGACCCCACGTGCCCCTCACCCCGCACTCACAGCACCGCTCTGGGGACAGTCGCTCCAGGGTTGGTGCCAGGTGCCTGCAGAGCCCCCTCAGAGGGAACAGGGTCAGACCATGAGGGTCCCAGCACAGCCTCCCCTTTTGGGCTGCACCCTCACCAAGCTGCACAAGAAATAGGCAGAGGGCCTGCTAATTAAGCAGGTTATTCCCACCTCCACCCCCTAATTACTGCTTGCCACAGGTTGCTGCTGGCTGGGCAAGGCCCAGCTTAGGGGCAGAGCTGGGCAGGCCCTGCGCCAGGCAGAGAGCTGAAAGTTGGAGGGCAAGATCAACCCTCGCTGCAGACGTTGGGCTTTCATCTGCTGAGCTCCAGCTGCAGCCTGGGGCCAGCGGTGGCCCGCCACGCTGTGTCCCTCTGTCCCTCCCCATGCCTCCGTCACCTCCGCACAAGCGCCCTGGGAACGGGGCGGCTGGGGCAGGGCCGGGAGCTGAGGCTGAGCCGGCCCAGGCTAAGGGCTGGCCGTGCCGCGGGGCCGCAGCGCGCGTTGGGCGACGGGGAGAGCGGAGCAGCTGCCGGGGAAGGGGAGCCACGTGTTCCCCACGGCCACGCGGGCCCAGCCAGTGCATGATGCAGCACCCCGGGGGTGCCACTGCTGCCACAGCCCCGTGTCCCTGGAGCAAAGGTCCGCGCATCTGCCCGGTTTCCCTGGCCACAGCAACAGCTCATCCTCTGATCCTGGCACAACTTGGCTCCAAATCAGCACCTTCCAGGCTCAGGCAGCAGGGGAGGGAGGCATCAGTGACCCAGGAGACACTCGAGGCTCCTGTTCCCCTGGAGCAGCCCTTGGGATCAGTGTCCGCCTCGCTCCCACACAGCTCCTTTCCCATCCCATTTTCATGCCAAGGTAGTTCATGCCGGTGAGCGCCCGCGAGAGCTGCCAGCTCTGGCACATGGTGCTGGGCAGCCGACAGCTGCGAGGGCTCCTGCTGCTGCGGGCAGGGAACGGTTAAGGGAATTAGGATGAAAAGTTGTTATAAATAATTTGGTTGCTCCTGCAGGAAGATTGTGATTTAGCTTAATTATCATAATTACATTTTCAATCTCTCTGCTAATAATTACAAAACAATAGAGAAGAATGTTAATGCTGCTGCTGCTTTCCCTACCAGGTCCTTCTCATTCTCCTGCTTGCAGGGATGGCAGGGCAGCCTGCAGGGACGCAGGATTGCTAGGGCAGGTAAAGATGTATTATTTCCCCAGTGCCTCATTTTGGGAGTCGAAAAGTCTCATTCCCTTCTGCCTGGTACAGTGATTTACACTGGAGCTTCAGGATCATTATGGGATCCTCTGCAGACAGCGTGCTTATGTGCAAACACATCTTCCCTTCTCTTATCTTCAAAGTAGAGAAAAATAGTTTGGAAACATTTGTTTCTGAGCAGGAGGTGTGCACTTGCTTTGGCTGTACGTATTCTGTTCCCTGCTTCCCCACCATCCCTCTCCAGGTGAACTGGAAACAGCTCTGTCCATGTCCTTGGTGCAAGGGAGACAGGTGCAAGGGGAGAATCAGCCCCCTGGGCATTTACTGGCAGGGATGTCCACAGAAACAGCTCATTAAAGCTGAGCATTAGAGGTGATGATTTCTGAATATGGACAGGAGCAGCTCAGGATCCGCTGTGCAGAAAGCTCCGCAGGAAGCAACCTGCCCTAAGAGGAGGCAGCGGGGAGGCCCACGCTGAGGCGCAGGGGGACACATGTGCACATGCCCCATGTCGCTCCAGCGTGCCGAGCACCCGCACACACCCCTCCCAGACCTGCACACATCCACGAGTCCCGCACACATGCAGCCGAGTCCCCACACACATGCAGCCGAGTCCTGCACGCATGCAGCCCTGTCCGGCCTGGGGCTGGGGCAGCTCCATGGGCTCAGGCCCCCCCAGGGCACTCTGCCATCTGCCGCTGTCCCTGCAGGTGACGCCACGTGCTGCCCTGCCTCCCGCTGCACACCTGCTCCTGAAATGTGCGAGATGGGAACCGAGCCCCCTATCCTGAGTGATGGATGCTCCAGTCTACTTTCATTTTCTTAAGCAACGGCCAGGCTTCAGAGAGCATCTCTTCATGTGCAGCTTTGCGTAGCAAGGCAAAGTCCTTGCACCAAAACTCTCCCACGAGTACGACTTTGCTGCAAAGGCCTCTGCCGCCGGCCCCGGGACATTGCCTGCTCTCCATCACGCCGCAGGGCCATGCAGCCGCCGCGTCCCGTGTGCCGTGCCCGTGAGAGCGGCTCCGCGGACACTTACACCCACTGCTCCTTGGGGCATCTTTGCAAGTAATGCCATGCGCAAAGCTATTTCAGGAGCCAACATGACACTCTCTGATGTCAGGTCTAATTAGTTATATCCCCTAAGGCAAACAAAAGTCCCCTAAAGCCAGCTCTGGTGGAACAATGACATTAAGACATCCCAGGTGCTCATGTGGGTTCCCTGAGCAAGCCCACGGCTAAATATATCCCTGGGAAACCATCAGGAGACGGCGGCTGCCATCCTCTGCAGCCACCAGCTCCGCCGCGGTCGCTCGGGGAGGTTTGTTCCTGCGTGAGGGTCGCTTCTCCTTGCAGCCTGCTCTTCCTTTGCGCTGCCTCTAAGCACGCAATAGGCCGCTCCTCGGCCTGCGGCAGGGCTAGCGCGGGGCTCGGCCTGGGTGCCGGGTTGTGCTGTTTCACACGTCGGCCCCACAGATCACCACCGTTACGGGCCAGGGGCCGAGAGCTGCCAGCAGGGCAGCTCTGGCACTGAGCTGCACCGTGGGGTTACTCTCGCCGTGATGTGGCCATGCGGAACCCTGACCCTTCAAATTTCTGTACCACTGTGGTCTTCCAGGGAAATACCTGTCTGAAGAGGGAAAAAAAAAGGGGGGGAGAGGGAGGTCAAAATAGTGAGAGACAGAGAATTCCAGATATTTCATATTTTTATTTTCACCCCCCCCCAATGACATTATCATTCTTGAAATAGCCCTGGAGCCGAAGCCATAACAACCCATTGCTTCCCCCAAATAGCTGAATTGAAACAAACGGAGGAAGTTCAGAGGGGTCGGAGCGGAGCCGGCTGCTGGTGGGGGCCGCGGCAGGGACCTCGCGGCAGCCCTGGAGCCCGGGGGCTGCGCGGGGGCTGCTCGTGCTTCCTCTGCGCCTGCAAGGTTTCAAGGAGCTGTAAACGGAGCTGGGATTAACCAGGAGCCAGCACTCCTGAGAGCTCACAGAGCTTCTGCAAAAAGAATCAAGGATCCCTGGAAAATGAAAGGTACAGAACTGCTGCAACCTTCAGGACCCGAATGCAGGATCTGTGAAAGCCTTAACCCCGCAGCCCCGTCACTAGCCGGGGTCGCGGGGCTGTTGGCTGAGTAAAAGCAGACGGCCGTGGGTGGCAGAGACCCGGAGCGCTGCCGGGTGGCCGCTCCCTGCTCCGCACGCTCCGGCCGCCCGCGGCCGCTCGCCAGGCCGCCCACAGCTGCACCTGCAGAGCTGCTCCGTGCCGGGGCACCGACCAGCCCCGAGCGCCGCTTCATCTGCAGCAGGGGCCGGAGCCGCCAGGGCGCTGCGGGCACAGAGCCCAGCAGGAGCCCTGCGGAAAGCACGGACAGGGTTTGCGCCGCAGAGCTGCAGTCCAGCGCCCCAGCTCAGCCCCAGCCGGAAACCTGGGCACCTGGCTGCAGAGGCAAGGCCACGAGTGTCGTGCTGGCAACCGCCTGCCTCTAATTCCTGCAAGCCTCGCCCGAGTTCAGCTCTAATGCAAGTCACAGGAAGCTCTTTCCAGCAGTTAGGCACTTAGGCAAGTTTTTACAATTGTCTGTAATACCACAAACAGCAGTAAGTCACTCGGAGGTGTAGTTATACTTTCCCTCACCAAGGAATGCTCTTAACTGAAACAAAGCAAAATGGCAGTGAAATTGCTCGCTGAAGAGGTTTGGTAATTGTTAAAAAAGAAGAACTTGTTTTATTTGTCTTGCAACAGAAAATTGCACAACGTAACTTGCAGTCTCTTCTGTTCTGCATATTTCCAAGCGAAGGCTTTGGAGCAATTTAAAATTCAGACTGAAAGTAGAGGAATAATTCTGCAGTTATGGACCATATGCTGTCCATAAGAAACGCAAGCACAGGACGCTGAGATGACTGTAATTGCCCTGGCTCTGCTATTACTCCTCGGGCAGCTATTCTCAGTGCAGCGAGGACGTAAAACAAGGAAGCTAAAGGATGGGGCCATGACGGAAAGAGCAAACAGCAGCTGTCGTGTTGGTGCTCTATGCGGAGGTTTCAAGATGCCCGGCTCCAGCGGGGTCTCGCAGCCCTGCAGACACTCTCTGCTCCCAGGTACGGACCAGGAGATCAGAAAGCCACAGTGGTGCCAGCTCTGACCCCCTTCCTCACCAGGAGGGTACCCGGGCAGTGCATCCCGCGCCTCTCGCTCATGGGGTGCCCGCAGTCCCCGCTCCTGCAAACACTGTGCCCCATGCGCTACTGGCAGCGCCTGTTCAAAGCAACACGAGGACAGGCGACCTTGCGAGAGAGGCTGGCAGGCCCTGCCTGCGAGCTATTGCTGAGCATGATGAAAGTGTTTTTCCAGGTGGATATTTCAAGGATGTCACTGGTTCTCAGCCTAGAAGTGCGACAGACTAATGCACAAAGCTGCGGCGCTGCCCGGTGCTCAAGCCCGCAGAGCTGCACTGCTAAAAGCAGCTCACAAAGTGCTGGTGCAGAGCCAGACCCCACGGCACTGCCTGTGGTTAAAAATCATGGAGCTCAGGCCCTGCTCCACACCCATCTGCAGTGACAGCCAGCTCGGAAAGGTGTCCGTGAAGGCCTGCAGGATCCGAGCCCTTGATCTGATGCCACCATTCACTTGGTGTGTCCAAGGAGGCTGCTGCTGATTTTCCAGGACCACATGTTTTCATCTGCATCAGTCAATGCAGAACGCACATGGACACAGTGGTGCAGGGTCCTCACTCCCACTTTGGCATCTGTGTTGAATAAAAACGTCCACCCGTCTCTGAGCAGCATCTTGGCCCATGAGAGCAGCAGCGCAGCTGGGGCAGAGGGGCTGGCTCAGGCTGGCAGGACACCACACGAGGCTGCCCGGGGTGCAGCTCCAATGCATACACAGCCTCCTGTCACAAGATTTTGGGCATAGGACCCACCAGCTCTGCCCAGGGCATATCCGGGCAGCAGGCTGACCCATGCACAGGCAGCTGGTCCGGCCCACGCTCATGGTCTTGCTGGTGGACGCTCCCCTGCAAAGCGGGGCTCGCCGCAGCGTTGCCCGCAGGCGGGCAGCGCAGGCACGCGTGCGTACACTGCTCAGCACGCAGCACGAGTGCCCTACAGCACCACGGGGACACGGGGTGTCGGGATTTGCTCCTGTCACCATCTAGCTTAGAGAAACTCAGGGACACCTTGGCAAGCAGGGACACAGAGACAGCACCCCGTCCCAGGGCCTCTTTCCCCTGTGCCATGGCCACTATGGCTCCAGCACTGCCAGGGACACGCTGGAGGCTTCCAGCGGGCGCAGGGGACTGCTGGCCCTCTCCTGGCTACCTCGGTTGGACACAGAAACCACAAACACACTTTATACTTAATTCAGCTCAAAAAAGCTACTGGGGCATTGAGAAGAATAAAAGAAACACAACCCCTCCCCAGCCCTGTTTTGTCCCAGTTTTAAATGGTAAAATGTGTACTTTGTTCTCAGCCATTGTTGCAAAATTGAACCACTTTCAACCTGTTACCTTACTTAACCGCAGGCTACCTTCATGCAGAGCTGCTGAGTGCGGCGCGGAATCAAAGCTTTCGCTTGGCCTAGAAACCTGAGGTATGTGAGCACTGCTAAAACACACATAAGGAGACCTGTCTTGGAAGTGAGGTGAAATCAAAAACCAACAGTCCCCCAAAGAATTGCCGGGGTGCACCGCTCCCAAAGCCGAGAGGGCCCTTGCAGCCGAGGACACGATGCCCTTGCATCCACATGGTGCTTCCCCGTAGCTGGTGAGTTGGAGCTACACGAGGTTCTCAGCAGGCTCACGGCTGGTTCTGGCTCTCCGCAGAGGCTGCCTCCGGGCACATTGCCCTGGTGCTCCCAGCACCGGCTGCTTTTCCCGAGCTCAGCCTCTGCACCGCTGATGCTTGGCTGGCCGAGCGAGCAGCACTCCCGGGGATGGCGAGGAAACAGCGCTGGGCCTGCAAACATCCAGGGCACGTTGGCCTCGCCAGGGGCTCCGTCCCCACCGACGGGGAGGGCTGGTGCCGCGTCCAAACCACTGCCAGGGTCCCCAGCACTCAGAGGCCAGGTGGCTGCTGCAGAAGAAGCCCTCATCCCCGTGAGGCACACGGTGCTGGCTCTGTCCTTGGACGGATGACAACTAGGCTAATTGCAGCCTGCCAACTGTGTCTCTCCTGCCCTTTCCACCAGATTCACGCTCTCAGCTGCTGGGCAGCATTGCTGTGCAAAGCTGAACAGCTGCTGCAGTTCATTTCCCAAGCGGCCACTATTTTCAATGAACGGAGCAAGTCCTGGCCCGGGTGAACACCATTCATAAGCTTTGTGGGGTGGAGCAAATGATCAAGCAACCAAAGATGGTTGGAGGCAAGAAAGCCACGTTCACCACTGCTGCGTCTCCATGCAGAGAAGGTAGGCATGCTTCTGCTGTCAGCAGAGAGTGCAAGGAGGATAATTCACTTACTGAGTCATTTAATGCAATTCTTAGTTATTAATATGTGTTTTCTATTTCTTTTACATCCTAAGTCATCTACTCCCTGGCTCTGACTCACGCTACCCCAGAGAATCAGGCTTGTGTGTTATGCTACTGCCACCTGAGACCTGTGAGCGTCTCAGCTTCCAAACATTTGTGCCACAGGAAGCCTCTCTCCTTGCTCCTTTGCTTGACAATATCAGCCCCCCAAACGGACACTTGGAGCTTAGCGGGAAACACAGCCCGACCTCTGCCTCCTTCAGCCCTGCCTTGGCAAACAGGCAGCCCTGGGCTCAGTCAGCAACACCTGTTTCTGTACAGCCAGGCTTTAGAGGAAGCAAAAAGCTTCCCAGCGTCACTTCTGTCCAAGTCTGTCTTAAGTACTGGAGAAGCTTAAAATGGAAGTGTTATTCTAGCTCTGCAGAAGGTTATTTTTTCCCCGAGATTGGAAATACAGTTATATTCACAAAGCCATAAACTGCTTTTGACATCTGTCTGGGGTCATTGGTCCAAAGCGTCCATCAAGGACAGGGTCGCCCAGGCCCCTTGCAAGGCACTGTCTTGGATCAATTCCAGGCCCCTTGTCCCATTGGGACCTGTTTATGCCCGCAAATCCTCAGCGGCCTCAGAACAGGTCCAGGTCCAGAGCTGTCTCCTGCTCCCTGCTTCTCTGGCCTACCGTGTCCATCCAGGAGGTCCAGAAGAGCATGAGAGATGCTGCACTTGAGCACCCTGTTCTTTGAAATAGGTTCCAGCCCCACAGCGTGGCTCTGTAGCCTCTGCCTCCTGTTTGGAGAGTTAATTGAGTTGCCACTTTATCTGATTTCTCTCTTCCCAGACAACATGCCTTGCTCGCTTACAGTTTTCATAGCTTCATTACAAATGACGTATCACATATCACAGGGGACGTTATTTGCACAACAGTTCTCATGGTCTGACATCTGCAGTTAAATTACAGCATTTCCACGGAGACAGGCACAGCACGGCTGGCTCACTGTTGGTGGTGCCTCAGTTTCCCCTCTGCTCAAAGTTTCAAGGGTCTGAATGAAACACCTGCAGCCCTCAGTGCAGCCTCTCCAGCCTATCAAAGCCCCTGCTGCTTATGCCCTTGGGCCCGCCCAGTCCTCTCACCTGGCTCATTAATCCCATCACCCTCATTTGCAGCCAGATGGTTGCCACCTGCACCAGCTGCTCTCCCAGGAGCCAGCAAGACCTGAAAGGATTTGCTCTGAGGTGTCCCACAGCCAATGCCACTGTCACTGTGCATTGCTGCCTTCTGCCGCCCTTCCCCTGGGCAGGCATCTGGAGGCAGAAGGGGCTTCGCATGTGGACCTGGGTTCGGGACTACGTCTGGACCTAGTGTATGCGGGCAGAGAGAGCTGCGTTAGGTGGCCGGCCATGGTCTGGGCGGAGCAGCTGGGCTTCATGAGTTATTTATAAGCTATGGGAGGGAAATGGCAATAAATAATACATTGGCATTCTCACATTCTATGTGTGTGTGTCTACAGATAAATATTTCATGCTCCAGGAATATGCGTAGATGCTTGTTGATAAATAAAAATTGGAAAATGTTCTATTGGCTGGTTTTAGACGTGATTCTTAGCTTGCATCCCAAGAACAGCGTGTTCCCTGTGTACAGCACAAAGACACTAATTTCCCCCAGCAGAGGCTGTCTGAAATGTCTCATTGCAGTGTCCTGGGCACGGTGCCGAGTGTAGCATGCACACCCCAGAAATGTACGGCCCCAGCTTTTCATTCTGCACCATTATTTTAACATCAATTTTGTAAAAGCCATATTCAGGCATCTTCTCTAATTATACCTTGTACCTAGTGGGTTTAGGGCACAGCTGTTAGACTTCCAAATATTAGCAGAGAGACCCAAAAGAGAGCACATTTCCTCTCTTAAGTGTCGTTGAGGCTTACAGTGTGCTCAGGCATGCCTGGTGATTGAAAGCTGATTACTGCTTTAATAAACGGCTTTTTACTGTTTAATTAGGCAGGTGTTTTCTCCTGGTGGAAGAACTTGAGGTACTGAGATGAACGGAGGCAGTGAAGGAGGAGCAGGGTCAGAGGTGGACGTGTCCTCTCCGTGCATTGGCCACCAAAGGACGACGGAGCTGCTGCCAGTGCCAAGCCAGGTCCTCTGTGGGGCTCACCGCGGGGCAGCGGGAGAAATCCCACAGTATTTTAGGGAGAAAAAGAGTGCCAGGCCCCATGAGGGAGCAGTTGACATGGCAACACTGTGCTTGCAGCTCAGCTCCGAAGTGCGTACCTGGCGGTAAGAGCAGCCCTGCACCAAGCCGCTCCAAGGTCCGGCCCCCGTCGCGTCTTCAGCATCTGTTGGCCAAGCTTGTCCAAGGTGTTTCCTGCTGGGAAAGGGTCCGGCACAGGCAGTGAGGGCCAGCGCAGGAGCCCCCCCAGGGGAAGGACTGGCTTTCTGCAGCGGGTTGCTCTGCGCTGGCTCCGTTCGCGGTGCTGGAAGGCGACGGGGCAGCGGAGCCGTTCCGTAGCTTCCTCTCCACAGAGGAGGCCGTGAGCCGCGCGTGCTGCTGCACGGCTTTGGAGGATGCTGCTGCTGTGGGGATGCTGCAAGCCCTGGCCATCGAGAGCGCAGGCAGCACGGCCGGGCAAGCAAACACGGTACTGTTCGCAGCATTCCTGGCCGGCTTTCCCGTTAAACACCAATGTAGCGGATTGACATATTTGGACCTTTTCCAATCGCTGGGCTTCAGCTGCACTGGCTTGAGATTTTTCCGAGTAACCCTTCGGATGTGCTGAGCCCGGCTTTCGGCGCCGTGCCGCGCCAGCCGCGGTGCCTGCAGCGCGCGGGAGCTCCCCGCGGTCGCTCGCCGCCCCAGCAGGGACCCAGGGCTCTCACTGGGAATGTCGAGGCGTGCACGGGGCTGGCAAGACGGTTCCCAGCACCGGCCCTGCCTTCGGAGGGGCCAGACTGCGGCAGTGATCGGCGGGGAGACTTTGATGGTGAGCCAGGGATCGTCTCCAGCAGCGATCCTGGGCTGGAAGTGCAGCACATCAAAGGGCACCATGAGGCGCTTTTGCTGAGCGCAGCAAGCGAGAGGCCTCCGGGCAGGGCGAGGCGCAGGAGAGCTGCGGCCCCGGGCATGGGAGCCTCTGAGCATCCCGGGGAGCTGCACGCAGAGCCCGGCCTGAGGAGGGAGAGCAGGCAATGGGCTCAGGGAGGGGAGCGGAGACGGTGGGTCCAGGCCGCAGCAAGGGGCCCTGCTGAACGGTTGGAGGCATCGGTGTGACAAGGTGTGGTGGGAGCCCGTCCGTAGCCCCATGCTGCTCCATGCTGGCAAAGAGCTACTCTAGGAGAGCTCGTCCACTTGCAGAGCGCACTGGCTCCAGGCACGGGGCTCTCAGCGTGCCTTGGAGAGCACCTCTTGTGTCCCGGAGCCGTGAGAGGCCAGGGCAGGGTTTGGTTTTAGCGGACCCCTTCCTTCGAGGTGGCCGCCGGGGCTCCGAGTGCCGGCACTCTGCTCAGCAAAGGGTGTCCCTGGGGACGGTCTCTCCTGTCCCTGCCTCTGCGTGCAGCTCCTGCGCCTCACCACATTTGGGTACAGCGGCAAGAGATCATGCCATGCAAAACATGACTTAGCAGGTGTGCCGGGGATGAGAAACGCTTTGATGTCATGTCAGCCCACTGGAATTGCAGCCTCATCAGCTCTTCCGCGTGGGGAGATTGGCACGACTTGGCGACGCTTCACAGCTCGCACGAGGGAGCAGGGGCCATGCCAAAGGCGCTGGTGCCACTGGGCAGCTGCGCTCTGCTCCGCTCCCTCCGGACACGCTCCTCCGTCCCCACTCCCCTTCCCGCACCACGGAGCCAGGATGGCTCAGCAGCCCGTCCTCCTCCTTGGCAAGCAGAGCTGCGCCCCGGCACCTACTGCTTTTGCAAACCCACCTTGGTACTTTTACAGTCCACACAAGGAGAGATAACTTCTTTAAAACTGAGAAGTCTAAAACCGTAGTGCATCTATCTTTAAAATGGCAAATGCAATGGTTTTATTCTAATCCCACATAGTCTCCATGCTGCTGACCCCCCTTCCTAGAGCCCCAGTAAGAAATGCCCAGGCCATGCTGTATGTCAGGAAACAGGCTCGGAAGGAAGATACAAAGCTGCCATGCTCTGTCTCCCCGTTCTTCAGCACTAGTTTATCACCCTGAATAAACTGGAGTAATCGTGCAGAAAATTGCTTGATCCACCGCACGCCCATGAGGAATTTCTGCTCTGAGTAGCACTGGTTGTCACCAGTGTCCAGACCCACAGTGACAGCAGCATCCCGGGAATGCCGTGCAGCTCCTGGGGGCCAAGAAGCCGGGAGCAGCCGTGCCCTGGGCACCAGGGCTGGCACCACCGCGGATACGTGAGCAGGTGCCTGCCCTCCTCCAGACTGGCTCCCTGCGGAGCTCCGTGGCGGCCGTGGGCTTCCTCGGTGTGTGGGTGCCCCAGGCACAGTGTCCCCATGGCAGCACAGCCTCGCAGGGCACACGTCCCGGTCTTGGAGGCTCCCTCATGCTGCACAAGCAGTTATGGGCTCCTCACTGCCATGAGCACCACAGAGCTGGGTTACTCCCGTTGCTCCCTGCCCACCGCTGGGATGCTCGGGAGGGCCCGTTTGGAGCTCTTGGTGGAGGAGCTGATGGGAGTGGAGACTCCCTGGGGGACGTCCTGCTGCACGGCTGATCCCTGCACCCTGCTCTGAACAAGGGCTGCGCCCCTACCAAGAGATCAAAGAAGGAAGAGAGCACAAACTGCTCTCCAGCAGCCAGGTGAGGAGAAGGAATTACATCCCAGGAGAGCAGGGTATGACTGCATCGTCTCCCTTTTCTGTGGAAAACAAACCGCCCCCAGACCGGGGTGAAAGCAGAGCAAGTGGGGGCATCAAATGGAGGCAGCACGTGTCAGCTCCCAAACAGACTGCAAGACGTGGTTCTCCACGTGGAAATAAGCGGTGAAACTTCTCGCTGCAGGTACCAAAGAGTTCTGAGGGCGGCTGTTTCACAAAAGTTAAATCCTTTTCCATGTATTAAAAAACACACAGAGACTTTCACGAGTTCAGAAAGCCCCATGACACAAGGGGCTAGAGGCTGCGAGCGTGTCTGCTCCAGGTGCCTTACAAGCTTTCCCTGTCCTTATACTCTTTGATGAGCATCTGCTTTTGGCCACCGCCGGTGACAGGACACTGGGCTACACGGCCCCGTGGTTGGCCCAGGGCAGCTGTGCTTACACCCTGGGGTACCAGGTGCTGACACGTCTGTTTTGGCAGCTGGTGTCCTACCACGCTCTTGCTGCCGAGCTCACACATTGCTTTCCAGCACTGCGATCCTCTCAAGTGTTTTAGTAAAAGCTGGATGCTCTTTTTTTTGAAGACTAAGCTGAGGTCCCTCAGCAACAGCAAGAGATGGTCTCTCTGGTGAGACGCGTGGCTGCAGAGGAAATGGGTCAGCCAGGCAGTATTTGCAGGCAACAGCCACATCTCCAGAGGCGTGAGCCAAGAGGTAGCTCCCAGCACTTTCTTCTTCTGTGGAGAAAGATGCAAAAACCATTTGCAGATGTGACTCAGCATAGGCAAGTGCCAGCCACTCAGGCACTGGGGTGTTTAGATGTAATACTCTGTCTCAGGCCCGTCGGTGTCAGCGGGATTCAGGCCTGAAAAGGGCGGCTGAGAGAGGCTGAAGAACTCAAAGCCACTTTGCGTGCTGGTCACGTTTGGTGGGCACAGACGCTGGCCCAGCCAGGGCAGGGCATGTGCAGCCTGCAGCATGAGGCCAACCCTGAACGAGACAACTCAAGTTTGTGCCTGAGCATTTACCTCAGGAGCACCTCATCTTGCTGCCTCCTGACAGCCCTGGGCTCAGCGATGTCCCTTACAAAAAGCCTGGAAAGCCTCCTCTTCACCTTCCTCACCAGTGCCTTCAGTTTGTCCCTCCTCAGTCCCTGTGCAGCTTCCTTAGGGAGGGAGGTTATGCAAATACCTTTAGAGTCACTAAGTCCTTTATATGTCAACTTTCAGGTTTATTTATACAGTAAAATATCACTTCATTACGATGCAAACGGCGGGATACCTGGGCAGCAATCAAAGCAAGCGGGGAGGTTTGTTCACAGCGCCCGCCCGAGCCGCTTCGCGTCAGGCGAGCGGGGATGAAAGGACAGGCTGGCAGCAACCCCTGGCTACAAATGTCACCGCGGTTTTGCTGTTCGCGCGCTTACGGTGCTCAGAAGGGTGCAGCGCGGCAGCAAGCCGGGGCCCTTCGCTCTCACGTCCCTGGCAGACAACCTGCCCTCCCTTCGGCACGGCTCCCGGCAGTGCCAGCAGCTCAAATCCCCGCTAATGGCAGCTTTTTGCCAGCAGGCACCACGCGGGGCTCCACAGGTGCCCTGGCCAGGGCAGCCTCTTGCCCAGCAGCCGCCCGGGTCCGGGTGCTGCCCCACGAGCTGCCCCCAGCCCTGTCCCCTCGCCTCACCCCAGCCACCTCCGCCCCTTGTCCCGGCTCCGCTGCCCGGGGGCACCTTCAGCGCCCTCCCCAGCAGAATTTCTCCTTCCACATCTCTGCTTTCAGCCCTAGGCAATACAAGAGCAAAGCTACCGGTGGCCCTTAATAGCTCCTTGTACTTCTGCCAGACGAGTGAGATGCACGACAAAAGCCAAGAGACGAGTTTTTCTTAGAAACACCTAAGAAAGGAGCTTTACTTGTGTCTGTGCATGTGCGAGTGGGGGAGTGCAGCTGAAATGCTCCACGGGAAGCAAGCTGTGCCCAGAGCCAGGCAGCCTGCTCACATCCCAGGGCCCAAAGAGCTCGGGGCCGAGCAAAGCCCAGAAAAGCCAAAGCCAAAGCACAGAGAGGGGCTGGATATTTGCGGTCTAAGAAGAAAGTCTGTAACACGGCTTAATCCAGCTGAAACAACTGCACGTGGATAAAGCCACTAGGTATAAACGGCTCATAATGAGGGAGTTTAGCTGCATGCACATTTCTGGAGCAATTGCAGCTTTGCCTGATAACATAAGTGGCAAAAATGGGTCTGTTGCCATCCTATTAGAAGGAGTGCAGAAAGCTCAGCGACTGATACACATGCATGAGAGTGCTCAGCACAGAGACGTGCCCAGTTCTGCCTCTTAGATTTTCACGTATTTCCCAGCATCGCTGCGCCGCAGCACAGAGCGTCCCTGCCAGGACGTCCCTGTGCGGGAAGGCCGGCGGCCTGGCGGGGCTCCCTCCCAGCAGCTCTGAATACTTAGCTGCAAAGGCCCGTGAGATACTGCGCTGTGCATCCTCCGGCCGACGCCGGGCTCGCAGGGAGCTGCCAAAAGCCTCGGTGCCGCGCCGAGCCCGCGTGGGCTCTGCCGGGAGCCGACAGGAGACGGAGCTGGCGGCTGCCTTTGAACTCGGCTCCGCAGCGACTGCAAAGAGGGACGAGTTGCGGCACGACAAGGTCTCCGTGCCCTGCTCCTGAGCCCCAGGCTCCTGGGCCGCGGGCGCCCGGCGCCGCAGGCCATTTGCCTCCTGCATCCCGGGACCTCTGCCGCGCTCGCCGCCAGCCCCGTCCGAGCTTGCAGCGCCGGGACAGCGCGAGCCCTTGGGGAAGCAAGAGACCTGTTGTAAAGGGTGGGAAAGCTCCTGGCATGATCTCCCCTGGCTTTCCTGCCTCCTAACTTCTTCTCACTCTCTTCACCAAGATAAGATCAACGGTACCACGGGTTTAATTAGCGTTTGTGACTTCCAACACAAGGATGTGATTTCTCCTCTGTGCTTTTGCCAGAAGCCCTCCTGGCCTGCCAAGCGGCCAGGTAACCTGGGCACGCAAGACTGGCTCCTGACCTGCAGCCAGTGACAAGGCGCAGAGCTGCATCTCCAGCGCCCGCGGGCATGCTGGCACCCGGCCCCCCGCCTGTGCCGTGACGGGGTCAGGCCTCACGTCCTCACCGGGAGGGCAGGGGGGCCACCCAGCGCCCGAGCTGTGCCTGTCCCACAAGCTCAGTGCCCACAGGTAGCACCCGTGACCTCCCTCACGCCCACCACACCATCCCAGCCTGTCAGGGCCAAAAAAAAGGGGTATCACGGCAGCCTTCGGGTGGGGTAGCTCTTTCCCACCTCCCCCGGGACCCCACGGCAGGTCAGCAGTATCGGCCCCCCACGGTGGGGGGCTCCGTAATGCTCTTGCTGAGCTCTGCTCGCACCTGGGGCCTGGAACGTCACTCCGGTTTCACCACTACCACTCCTGGTAGACAGACACAACACACGAGCTCCTCACCTTTGGTTGTCCTAGTCCTGGCTCTTGTGTGCTGTCCTCAGGGACCCGGGCGCTGCACGACGATGGGGAGAGCACGTGCGCTTGCACGCGAGAGCAGGAGAGATGCCCTTAGGAAGGCATCAGCTGTGGCTGGGAGGTGTCCTTGGAAAGGCTCTTAGCTCTCCTTTACGCCACTCCTTCCATTGCCATGCGCTGCCCTTCAGCTCAGCTCTGTGAAGCTGCGATCCCCATCCGAAATCCCCAGGCCAGGCTCCTCTGCAGCCGGGCCAGCACAACAGTCCTGGGGCTGCCGGCCCCGCACCGGGGAGCCCAGACAGTACCCAGCGAGTTGCTGTCATCTACAGCAACTGTCTAGTGCCCTTCTAGTGACATCCAAGATACTCGGATGTTATAAAATCATCTTTCCTTTAAAATGCAGCCTTACTGTTAAAAAGAAATGCTAGCAACATAGCTTGAGGGCTAAAGCTGGAGCCAAGTCTATTAATACACTGGTGCCTTCGCCCTCCAAAGTGGGATTTAAAATTCAGCTTGATCCAGCCCCACCAAGGACTCCCTGCTGCTCCAGAGCTGACTTTAGCCATGACTCCCTTTTAGGCAGGGAGGGAGAGCAGCCAGTGCAGGTGGCTGGCTCTAATTACAGGGCAGGCTTCTTCTCAGGGCATCTAACGAGCACCGGGTGGCAGAGATTTGACTCCGGAGCCAAGAGAACCTCTGTGTCTCAGCGTGGTTTGAAACACCACCCACAGCCCTGGTAGCCAGGCAGCGGGGAAAGTAAATCAGCCCCAAAAGAGAGATTTGCTGGTGCCCTGAGCTCAAGATTTGCTAGGGGTTACAGGGGCTCGAGGTTCCCTGGGTCCCAGGGGGCATGACGAGGAGAACAAGCTGCACCAGACAGAGCAGGGGCGTGGGAACAGGGTCTGAGTAATGCCCTTCCCTCCCTAGTGTGAAAACCAGGAGCAATGGGGGCATGTTAAGCTTATTAATCAATTATTAAACTACATTTGGGGGTTAAAAGCTCCTCAGAACAGTGCTGGTTCCATCAAAAGCAGGAACTGTTCACCTCATGTGTGGCCAAGGCTAGGGGACTACCTGTGAGCAAAACACGACCCCCTGCAGCAGTACAGAAAGACACCAGCAAATAACATATTCTGGGGATGGAGCTTTTCCTTTTCGCAGCCATAAATCGCCCACGAGCAGAGTGCTGGCTCTCAGCTGTGCTCGTTGCCCTGGATGATTTGTGAGGTCCTCCAGCACACAGCTCTGTGCGCGGCGCGAGCAACGGTGTGAGATGAGAAGCAGATTCAGGGCGAGGAACAACATGGCTTGTCCCGTTCCATACTTCTCCTTATGTATTTCCTACTGGCCGCACGGGCGGTGGCCTTGGGCTCCCTGTCCCGGCTGGGCTGACTGCTCGCAGCATCTCTTCTACTTCCCGACTCCAAACTCTGCGCGAGTTTTCGCCGGGCAGCACCATTCCCTGCGGACGGAGCCGAGGGACAGGAGCGTTCTGCCCCGGAGCGGCCCGCGCAGTCGATGCCAAGCTCTGCTGTCCCAAGGGCACTGCTGGCAGCAGCTGGCAGCTAAAAGCCGCACGTGCCTCCTGACCCCGTGAGCAGCTCAAGCCACGAGCAGTCTCTGCTGGCTTTGGAGGGCTGCAGGAAGGCAGAGTTTTGCAAAGCGACAAGGATGTCCCTGTGCGCAGCCATGGAGCATGGCCACTTGGGACCTCCATGCACACAGCAGCTCCAGGAGCACCTCCATTTAGTCCCCTCAAAAGGCCTTTCCTCCACCTCTTGCATATTCCTGCTTCATCTGCTCTTAGTTTCCAGTACCCCTTGGGCACCACAGTGAGTGCTGGGGCCAGCAGGAGCTGCTGCCCATGGAGCCACCTGATGCCACCACATCCCGAAAGCAGTGCACAGGGTCACCATGGTCTCAGCTGTCCCAGCCAAAGCGGAGGACAGGCCAAGGCCCCATCTCCCCAGGGAACTGTCCCCCTGCTCAAGGATGGGGAAAGCTGGTGAGACCTGCAGAGCCCCCCGGAGCGTAAATCCTGTTAAACACTCAGGTCGCTATGAGCCTTGAGCCTCCCCATGGGGTGAGAGGCTACTTAAGACACGGTAAGCCCTTAATGCAGATGAATACTTGAGGCCATCAAAGAGATCTTAAAAGCTTAAGGAAGGTAAATGTTCCAGCCGCTCTAAGGCTTCGGGACAGGGTGACAAGGCTGGAGGGAAGCCCCGGGGCCACTGCAGAGGAGCTGGGGGATCGCGCCCCAGCTCCACAGCCCTTCCCACCTGATTTCCAACAGCAGGGGCTGGTGCTGCCCAGATGGAGGACACATTTCCCTCAGGTATCACCCTCAGGGTGCTGTAGGCCCCAGGCTGCCACCAGGGTTGCATTTCTCCTCCGCACCTCCGTCCTCGCCACCTCCCCAGGCTGTGTCCGCACAGCAAAGGGACAGCCACGTCTCTCCCACTCTCATATTTATTTTCTGTCTAGACGTTGATGGGTTTGATATGTAGCCTTCCAAACCCCAGCCGCAGCTTCTGCACCATTTCATCAGGAAAGCAATAAACCTAATGGGTTTCTGTGGGCAGTTGCATGCTTAATTCAAGTTCTACCCACTGAAAAGCTTGAATGAAATTACACCGAGCACAGTTGGAGCCCCAGGAGTGCTTTCCTAAATAAATCTGGAGGTTTCAGTGGCATCTTTAATACACACTAAATAGGAGATTGTCACCAACAGTGTCCTCTTGCTAAGAGACAGCGGAAAATATCTCATTCACAAGAGAAGATTAATCCACATGAATTTTCCTCCAGTGGTTTCAGTGTCATTAATGACTTGTCACTCCTGGTTGCAGAGAACTGTATTTGCAGTAACTGGATACCACAAATTATTTCACTTACTTTCAAGGCACTGAAGCTGCCCTGAAGCTTAATACTGCAAGTCACTGCGGGTATCTGGTCGTCCTTTCTCTGAGCTGCCATGAGAAAAGCCTTGCTGCCTGCCTCCCTCCCAGTCTCCGTGCTCCTGCATGTTTATTTTCTGTGTGAGAACAAACTCAGCTCTGTAGTTCGTGCCATGGGTCCTGAGCAGCCCCTGAGGACCCTCTGTGCTGGCTGCTCACCAGGCTCCTGGGCTCGGGCTCTGCTTCTGCGGTCGCAGCCTTCCCCAGAGCGGGAACTCGAGCCCGTGCTGCTGGTTTGCTGCTTCCAAGCACGTCCCCATGGGGCAGGAACAGCGCCCTTTCTCAGACCCAGCTGTCTGCCTGGTTGCAGGGCTTGCTCTCAGGCTCCTTGTTTGTCCCTTTTAAGCATATTTATTCCTGTTGCATTAGCGAATGCAAGTGCCTGCAAGGTTAGTTGCTTTGTGGGGATATACACCACCTGAAGCACGCAGGCAAAAGCAGCAAATTATTGTTTTGCTTTAGCACAAGAAACAGCACATCCAGCCAACTGATTAAACACCTGCACGCGCTCCTTTTCCAGCATGCTTCCCAGGCTGAGCACTGAGAACGAGGTTGTCATTTTGCAGCATTCCTGCAAGCAGCATCCTGTCCAGAGCAGCCATTGCCACCAGCCCTGCCACCACTCTGCTTCCAGGCTCCCTTTCCTCTCTAAAGTGGGCACAAAGACCTTCCGCAACCCTCACACTTTAGAAAAGACAGGATTTCTCCACTGCCCCTTGTGATCCATGTTCCCCCATAGCGTATTGCTCCTGCTCAAGCTCTCATTTGAAAAGAGAGAGCTGGTAGCCACCTGTCAGCCCAGGCTGCTCCATGGGAGGAGAAAACCACTAAAACATAACAGATATATAGCCCTGTACCAGCTGTAAGAATCTAGTCTTGTGTCTTCTGTAGGTTTTTAGCTCAATGTGGAGAAGAGAGAGAGAGAGAGA
>VZSV01000193.1:942544-953954 GCA_013398735.1 Nothocercus julius | reverse complement strand
TTTTTTTTTTTTTTTTTTTTTTCTTTCCTTTTTCTGCTGTCTCTAAAGGAAAATCTGAGTCTTAAAAGCTCCCACAAATTCTGCAGGGAGCTCTGCCATTAAGGATGCAAATGGAGATGACCTGGAGAGATTATGGTTCATTCAGCAGCAGGCCTGTGGGTGTTGCTCATCAGGAGAACAGGAGACTTCTCTGGCAGCTCACTGCCCTACTTCTATTTCATAAATGTATAATTGTGACATTGCGTTACATAATTTAGTGTGTTACATCAAGATTGGGGCCATCCTTGTGTAGCTTATTCCACTGAGTGTTGCAGCTCACAGGGAAGATACAAGCTGTGCCACAGAAGTGCTGTGAAAAGCTCATTATTTTCAAGAAGACCCCATGCTGCATGGGCTGCGACCCCAAAACACAGCTGTTCTCTTTTACACTTTAAAGGATTTTGGAATGAAGTGCTCGAGAGGCAAAGTCCTACAGCCCGTGAGCTAGATGTGTTGCACAGAGACCAAGGCCTCAGTTCAGGGAGAACCAGGGCCTGGCAGATGTGTCACGGGCGCACGTGGAGGACGGCGCCCCAGCCGTCCCGGGCAGCTCTGCTCAGCCGAGGACACAGCTCGGGTGAGGACAGCCTGCCAGGTCTGTAGTGTGGAGGACGGCAGTGTCCCGGGAGCGTGGTCTGGATGGACCGGAGTTCACGCCAGCAGCGTTTCTCATTGTCAACCAAGACTTGATCATCCTGAGCAACTTGCTCCTGTGCCAGCCACAGCCCGAGTCAAGCCAAGCACAACCAGCAAGGTCTTCCCTTGGCCGTGGGTGGGTTTGGCTCTCCCCATTAGCCAGCTGTCAGCCACCAGGGCTGCTGCCGGGACCAGCTCCCTGTCCTAAGACAGCACTTGGCAGCATTGCTGGGTTTCCTGCTCAGCCTTGTTTGTTATTCTAGGAGAAGGACGGCCTGGCCAGGTAGCTGATTAGCGCCAGTCCCCAGGGAGCACTGGCCGGGTGGAGCAGCTCGGCAGCCTCCCCCGGGCGCCCGTGCAGGTGCTCCCGCACCTTTGGGCTCTGCTCTTCCTGCTCCTCCCCGGGAAAGGCCTGAGCAATATCAGTCAATATAGTACCAGACTTCCCCAAACACATTATTTTTTCCAGCACCCCATAGGCACTGATGGAGAAAAGTGCAGCCACCAATGGGCACAACCCTCCTGCTCCCACCCACCCCCGCTGCAGCCTCAGCGCCCGCGGAAAGGGCAGCGGAGAGCAGAGCCAGCCGCAGGTCGCTGGAAAAGCCTCCTCCCAGGGGAGGCTTGTTTGGAGCACGAACTCGCAGCCAGCGTCACACCAAACGAGCCAGAGCACACCTGCGCGAGGCAGCGGTGGTTGCGGTGCGAGGACGCGCTCCCGGAAGGCGCTAACGCGAGGCGGGCGCGGGCTGCCGCTCACGGATGGGTCCCAGGAAGCCGTGTGCGTGCGGCGCTCCGGCCGGCCTTCCCGGGGCAGGAAGGAGGCGCAGCCCGTCCCCGGCATGCGGCCCTGCCGCCCGCTCCCGCCCAGCCCGCGGCCCCTCGGCCCTCCCAGGGCGGTCTGAGCCACGAGGCAGCCCCGGGAGCACGAGTTCCCCGCGAGCTCCCTGCTCCAGTAGCTCCACGTTATCCCAGGAGCTGCCGCGTTCACCCCCGTGGCAGCCGGAGCGCAGCCCACGCTCCCCTCCAGGCTGGCGCAGCGCCACGGCTCCCACGCGCCCCTCGCCTCCCCCAGCGCGCCCGGCCGGGGCGGCTGCGCTCGTGATGAGCTTTCCAGCCCCAGCAGGACTTCCTCCAACAACACGCTCAGCTGCTTAATGAATATGCCTGGAAACACGTCCACGAGCCCGGGGAACGACCACGCGGCCCCGGCCCTGGCGCCTCCATTCTCCACCCAAGCAAAGCGTATCCGTCTGTGGCACCTAGCCCTGTGCGGAGGAGACCAGGCCACCTTTGGCAGGACGTGGACACTGCACTGCTGGCAGTCACCAAGTGCAAGGCCCATGGCACAAGACCATGAGCAGGGCGGTGGTCTTGTGCATACACACCCTCAGCAAACGTCTGCACAGCTTCCGAAGTGACGCCTGCTGCCAGACCTTCCCCTGGGACACGGACCCTCGGCAAGACACAGCCAGCAACTTGCAGAGACGCTGAACAGCACTGGCCTCAAAAGGCAACAGCTTCCACAAGGTGCATCTCTGTCTTTTTAGAACAATTGTCTCTGATTTTTGCTCTACAGAAGCCAGTGCAATGGAGGAACTGACACGGTATGGTAGGTAGGATTGCAAGAAGGAAGGCTGCAAGCTCATCACCAGACTGAGCCTAGGCCTCTGTGCTAAGCCCTGAGCCAGGAAGATCAGAGAGGAACAGGATAAAGAATGAGCAGATACCACCCATTTCCCCATGTACTCAAACTTCCAAGCCACCAAACTATGATTGTCTCCAAATGCAGTTAAAAAATTAATGCTCTCTGCCAGTCACCGTGCTTCTTGAGAGAGATATACAGAACAGAGCTGTTGCCTCTATTTTTTGGAGAAGGTTACAGTCCTGCCTGTCAAGCTGGATCAATACCTTGTAATCCAGTTTCCTCAAGTCTTTCAATACCACCTGGCATGCTGTACAAATAAATAAAGGCATGAAAGCAGGTGGTCTGACCACATTTGATGAGTAAGAGGGAACAGGCGATGCCATATGGCTGTTACTAGCGGGTCCTAGGGATCTGTTCATAGTGTTGCATAGTTTAATATTTTAACCAATTAATTGACTAGAAAAATCTTTCTAGTAAGACAGGCAGATGACCAAGACTGATGGTGCAACAAGCAGCAAGAAGCACATGCTGCTTAATACCAATGATACAAATCACCCAGGGAATGGCCACCATCCCAAATATGCCTGAAAAGCGGGAACACAGGATTCAGTCTGGGTCCTGAGAGCAGAGGTGGTGAGAGGGACGGGAGACTCACTACAGGGAAAGAATGACTGAGGAGAGGACCTCGGAGGAAAAACGGGGAATTTAGAAGGAAAGCTGCTTCACTAGAGAAACAAACCTTCAATGTGAATGGAATCAAGAGCAACAGGTCCAGAGGGAATAGATATGAGCTCTATATTACGATGAGGAGAGGCCAAACAAGATCTCGGGACTAAAATCCAACATTCAACAAAAGTCACCTTAAAATCAGTTACAGCTTTTCCTACTGAGATGGGCCAAACACTGGAATGGCTTAGCAGGAGCGGGAGGGCTGACTGCAGCTTGCATGCTTTCTCTGGAAAGGGAGGAGCGCTGCTGTGTTATGCACACATGCGAACTAGCACGATCCAGCTTTGGGCCCTGCATGTCTAAATCCCAGACCTCTCCCTATGGAAAAACAACCATGAGCAGTGTTGCCACCCTTCCAAGACTGCGATCCCCCTGCCAGGATGGGCACAGCTGTGAGAGCAGCCCTTCTGCCTGCTGAATTAGCCTGCTGCCAGGCCCACGCTAGCTTGTTTTGCACAGATCATGGGCACCTGCCATCCCAACTCCCCAGGGTGCTGGAGGAAGTAGCTGGGGAAAATTGCCTGGTGCCCAGGGTGCTGCTCCCCTGTTTCCTTCCCCTTCTACCTGGGGCAAGTCCTGCCCTAGGTGTGACCCCCCAGGCCCAGCCCGGAGGTGACACACCAGGCGCCTGCGCTCCCGCATGGCGTTGCAGCCCTGCGGGGAGCAAGCGATGCACAGCACGGGATGCCACGGCACAGTTTGGGTCGTGCTCTGCCGAAAGGCTGCCCGCACGCTGCTCCAGCCCAGCCTCAGGCTCCATGCGACTGAGCCACGCTGCCACCTTCCTCCAGGAATGGGCAATTCCCAAGCTGCTTGCAAGGAGATAATTAACAAGCAGAGAAGGGATTAATTGTTACATGCTTCATGCCTGGGTCTGCCTGCTCTAATGACTAAAGAGGTGCCCGTGCGGGCATTCCCACGGGATGAGGAGGCCCGGGAGCGCGGTGGGGTGCACGCGGAGCAGCCCTCGCTGGGCCCTGTGTCCACAGGCTCCTACGCATCAGTGTCGTGCCGGGCGCAGCAGCCGGCGCCGCGGCGCGGGGCTGTGCCCCCTGCGCTGCTCCCAGCCCCGGCTGTTATCCCGCTGCCGCTGGCGCATGGCAGCCTGCTTCCTCCCGGCTGCAGGAAGGAGCAGGACAGAGGGCTGCACCGGCCTAGATCTGGGCTCTGCAGGATGTCCCAGGACATCCCAAGAAGTAGTTTTCTTATTGCTACTGGAATAAAAGTGTGTTGTTTCCTACACGAAGTAGCAACCCAGCAGAGGCTTCCCAAGGAGCGACGAGCACAGGGACCTCATACCAGTGTCCTGCAGTGTCCTCCGGTACACAAGCTGCTGGCCACAGCTCCTGCAACGCAGGGAGAGGAAAGAAGGACATTGTGTTTGTTTTTGTACCAGGAGAAAGTCACACTGATGATGCAAGCTGGGTACCTTTTGGGCTGCAGGTCCATAATTTCCAAGAACTGTAGGAGCAGCCCTGCTTCCTGAAGCACACGGTGAGCCAGGGGCCGGAAGGCGTTTTCCTCGCTCCGCAGCCAAGCGTCTCCTCTCCCGAGGCGCACGGGGTTCCTGCTCCATGCCGAGCTCATCTGCAGGGTGAAAAGCTGCCATCAGCAGCAGGGCCCAGCTGAGGCTCCACCAGCTCCTCGCGTCCCCGCGCTGCCCCTGCCGGGCAGCGAGCAGGGAGCAGGGAGCGTGCAGGGCGGATGGCCAAGGCCTCGGGTCTCCTGCCGGGGGGACCCCTGCCCCCAGCACCTCCACTGGCTCCCCAGGGGCTCCCCAGCGGCATCAGCACCGTGAGGGACAATGGGAAGGGCGCGAGGTGGGAGAAGTGGAGGCAGCTATGAGAATAAGGAGCAGAATAGAGACTGTAAGTTTACAAGAACAAAATATGTATACATCAGGAAGCTACAAGACTGATGAAAAATGCAGGAAGAGCAGGGAGAACCCCCTGCCCAGCCAAGAAGGAGGCCTAGACCTGTCCTGCTCTCAGGGGTACCCAGCAGCAAAGCCAGGCAGCAACCCCAAAGAGAAGCACGTGATAAATACTTCTGTCCAGCACTCATCAAACAGCACTTCACATTATAAAATATAACAGTTACAAAACGCTCTGCACCCAATGTGCGCTCCAGGAAGAGAGCCATGTAGGCCAGATTTTGCAAGCGGCAGGTGTGACACGCTGGCGACCTTAGAGGAGCAGCGTAGGAGCTCCCCAGTTAGTGACTGCAGGTCCCTGGGACTTGCCAGCTCTGCACTAATGATCTGCCATTAGTTAATGGGGTAAACAGGATGTCCCGGGTCTTTCCATCTTGCCAGGCTGACATCAGCCCTGCGCTGGGGAACGCGGCGGCCGCTACAGGGTTTGACTGATGAAGATTTGAAGCAGGAAATGTAATTAGTGCCAATTAGCACAGTTTTATGGAAAAGAGATTCTGACATGCATGTTATAAAGACTCGCTGTTTCAATGAAGCTTGTGCTCATGCTGATGTAATGAGCTTATGTAAGGCGCCAGGGTATTTTAACAGCCTGGAAAGAGCACGCCGAGGCAAAGCACTGGAAACGCAGAGACACCGGAGGTCGCAAAATGGTGCGGCAAACACGGTACCGCAGCCTGCCCAGAGAAGCAGATACTTCGGTGTCGCTCTCCAGTGGTCTGATGTATCCTGAGGGCCTCTGGCAGGGATTAATTTTCGGCTCTCCAATATCTAACACTTTCTCAGCAAATACACAAGAGAACCGGGCCCCAGCGAAGCAGCCCTGCTTGTTGGGGAGGAAACTCAGTAAACTCGCCCGAGTCCGGCGTGCCTGAGCCGCCCAGTTTGCCGGGTACGGAGCTCACAGCTCGCGGCCGAGGGATTTTCCCACAAGCCCCAGCTCAGACACTGCCGCTCCGCAGGAAACTCGGTGCTGCCATTTTCCCATGGGGGACACGGCTGTTTCCCCAGGGATGGGGCCACGTAACTTCGGTGCGCCCGGTTTTGTAAGATGAGCATCCGGAGGGCAGGACTGCAGCGTGACTGGATTCAGCACTTGCTCTCTGCAGAGGTCATGGGGCTCGAGTTCATTAAGTTCATTAGGCACCAGGTACATGCAGGAACCAGCTCCAGGGACCTCTTGCTGGAAGCCCTGGCTGTGATGAAAGCTGCGGGTGGAAGGTCATGCTACGTTTTGAGCATCTCACGTGAACAGATTGACCTGGAGCAGAAGCACCAGGTCATGGCAGCTGCAGCAGACCCAGGAGGGGTTTGCGTGTCTGTGCTCTGCCGGGTCATCTCCTCGCTCGCCAAGGGGCCTTGGTGCAAACTGCTGCTCTCCGAGCAGAGCCGAGCGTGCCGGGCACTGCCTGCCGCCGCCTCCACACCCGGCCAGCAATCCTGCCTTTCCTCTCCTCCCAGAGCACGTGCAGGGAGCGGATGCAGCATAGGGAAAGGCACTAATTAACCAACTTTCAGCAATTGCTATGGATGTGGGAAGAGGGGTTGGATTTTGATATCATTTCCATGCCAACTCTTTTTGGCTGGATGCACCTATATTGTCTGGGCTGTGCTGCTGGGGCTGCGGGTAGCTTCGGCCGGGGTGTGTGTAGGCTTTCATTTCCGCTCCTGCAAAGCCATGGAGCTTGTTCCAAGCATGTTTTGTCTCCTGGAGCCTCAGGGCCATCTGGAATCCCACTCTGGAATGCTCAGAAAGTTAATGAATGCAAAGAAAATACGCAACAAAAATATCTCCCTGTTCCTGTTGCATGCTTCCTCCTGATGGAGAAGCTATTGATGGTCTTTCATAAATATTGGCATAAACACAGCCTCAGGGAGGGCTCTGTATTTACAGCTGGTCTCTCTCTACCTAGTGGAGCCCTGTCCTTCATCATTCGCCTTGAGCAACAAATCACGTTCCCAACGGGTCTGTCGTTCACACAGTTTTGATGGATGCCTCTCCTACGCAAAGCCAGGGTAAGACACCTGGTTGCTCTTTTTTAGAAGACAGTTTGCTGCTGACAAGCAGCAGTAAAGAATACCTGGCTGATTAATACACTGTCTTCTTTGACGTGTGTGCTAGAAATAGAAGAGTGGATAAAAAGGTGAAGATTAGGAGCATGATTAAAGACCCACGAAGGGAGATGAACACATACTTCAGCCTGGAAGGAGCAGAGCACAACACCTGAGCCAGTGATTACAGATGATGCCTGAAATCTGCTCTTGTGCAGAGGCCGCTGGCTCCGCTGCAGTTCTGCTTGTAATGGGAGCAGTTATGGAGAGCTCACTCCAGGAGCTTCAGGAGCACCGTGTCGGGTTGCTTCTCACCCCAGTTGCGCGGCAGCTCCCTGGAAGCCACCCCTACGGCTCCGTAGCCGATGGAGCAGGGATTTGCCCACGACTCCCCAGGCCAGCTTCAAGAGCAGAGTGCGAGTGCTCCGCTCTGGGCAGCAGAGAGGTGCACAGCACCGCAGGAGCGGCCCGCGCCGAACGCACGTTCTTCCCCTCCACGGCGGGCGCGACCCCGCTCTATTCACAGCCACGTGCAGCCCCTCCGAACCGGCAGCGGCACTCGGCACTCATTGCTCTGCCTTTGATCACGTCCATCCCTCCCGAAGAGACACCTGCGACCCGTTGCCTCTTCACACTGGCTCGTGCACGCAGCGGCACAGGCAGTGTCGGCATCTCGGAGATGCTTGTTTTAACCAAGAGGTAACGAGCGTGCCGCGGGCCTTCCCGGCACACGGCGCCGCGCCGCCTGAGCCCGTCTCGAGGGCCGGCATCGCGAGCGCCGGCCTGGCGAGCGCCGGCGGTGCTTCCCAGCACCGGCTCAGGCGCCGGGCCCGCGTTCCCGGCCGCGGCGGAGCCGGCCTGGGAGGTGTTGATTAGCTCGGCTGCTCGCTAATTGCCAGGAAACATCCCCGGTCAAGGTCAGGGCCGACACTTTCGGCCAAAAACAGGAGGTCGGGCGGCCGCGGGCCAGGAGCAGCTGATGGAAGCGGGAGGCCGGCCCAGTCTGGCTGGGGGACAACAGGACAACGGCAGGGCCACCTCCGTGGGGCCGCAGGACCGGCGCGGACGGAGGGGCAGTGTCTGCACGCGCAGACGTCCCGCCCCGCGCTGACACGGCCGCACGTGCACCCGCGCCGGGAACACTCCCGCCCTCCGCGCGGCTCCCGGCAGCAGAGCAGGGCCACGAGGAGCCTCGCGCAGGCGCACGCGCGCACAGACGCGCTGCCTCCCCTGCGCGCCCCTTCGGGCAGACGCGCTCTGGGGCGGGCAGAGAGGAACCCCCACGTCTCGGGCCACGTAGGGAACGAAGCCAGGCGGTGAGGAGCAGCGAGACTGTTTAAAGGCTTTTGTTTATGATGTCTAATAACTGTAAGCCTCTTAAAAAGATGAAAGATGCCCCTCGGTGCACTTAGGAAGCCAGAACAAGGCAGGAACAAATGCCAGCCTTAAATTACTGTGAAAGCTGACACTACCTTTTAAGATTTAATGTGCGAAAAGCCCATGTCCTACCACCTCTTGAAAGAGGCTGCTGCATCATAAACATAACCAGCAACTACAGCAGATAATTCATGCCTCCTTCTGGCTGGTGCAAAAGCTGCCAGCAGGTATTATCTTTCACACTATTATTTTTTCCCCTCTGGAGTCACAGGTTTGCAAGGTGTGAACACAGAGCTGTGCAGAAAGCACAATTTATGTTCTCCCAGCAGAAAATCCATTGCACAGCACAGGACCTCTGGCTACAGCGTGACCTGGAAAGCAGGAACAGCCGATGTTTGTGCATTCCACCTGAATAAGTAGGATAAAGCAACAAATCCGCACTCATCTGCCGCCCCGCGGGGTCCCCGTCTCCCAGGGCGCCGGGGCGGCGCTCGGTGAGAGCACCGCACCCTCGCTACGGCCCCCGGGACGATGCACGAGCGGGGGCCACGTCCAGGGCCGAGGCTTTCCCGGCGCGGACGCGCAGGGCGGGCCGGACCTGCGGCCGTATGCCCGGCCCCCGATCTGCAGGCGAGCCGCTGCCTTAGCGGCTCCGAGATAAGCGCGCCGGGGCCGGAGCGGGGCTGCTCCGGCACCCTCCGTGCTGCCCTGGATCCCGTCCGGACACTGCTCCGGCACTGGCACCTCTCCGGCGCAGGCCGAGGCCCTGCCCCGCTCGGCTCACCTATCTCGCTCGCTGATTTATACCTGGAAACCCTTGATGCAGAGCACGTGCACTGGGGGAGCTCCTGCGGGGCTTGAGCCGTCTAGCGGAATTACCATGAGCAGAACCAGAACTTTTTGCTCGCTCTGGAGCTCTGCGGCTTTGAAGCTGAACCTGTTGGCAGGTATTCTCCCCTCGTGTTGTTCTGAAAGGGGAAAAATGCCTGAGGCTCCTGGGATTAACTGCCCTTTCTGGGCGGAACATTTATCGCTGCTCACGCAGCTCTCTGAGCTCCCCATTCCCATCTCGCACGCGTGAACCAGGATCTGTGGCCCATCCGAGTGCGTTTCCTCCCCAGCACGCCCAGACCACACAATGTCCCCCCGCGCACAGATTCCTTGCTGCTGCAGAACGGCAGTTTCCAGCTCCATTGCCTACAGGAGCTTGGCTGGTTTAACACCCCTCCTGGTGCAGGACACGCGGATCCCGCGGGGCAGGGGAGCCGGAGCCGCCCGGCGCACTGCGCTACGCGGCCTCTGCCTCCCACGAGAGGCCTCCCCGCTGGCGACACAGTGGTAACACACGCGAAGTGCTGGTGACGTTTGAAAGAATGTCCCAGCGATCCGAAAAGCCATTTCCCAAAGCTTTGGAGTCCGGCATATTGCAGGTTCCCTCTGCCCGTAGTCCCAGCTCCCTGTCTTTCAATTAAGTCTTTTCTAAAGAAGACAAAAGGAGCTGGAGGAGGCCAGTATCCATCACCAGAGTTCCCTATTCCGGCACAGGAGCCGGTAGCAGGAGAAGTCCCATTCCCTTCCCTCGGCAGCGCGCGGAGCAGCCCCTGCGGCCGTGCGCGTGCACCAAAAAGCCATTTTCTCACGCGACAGCAGAGCAGGTGCTCTAAGTTCTCCATCTCCCGCAGAAGGGGCAAGGTGCTGCCCGCGCCTGTCCTCAGGGCAGGCAGGGTCTCTCCGGCACACATCTCTGCCTCCGGCCTGGGGAAAGACGGGAAGATCCCAAGGGACTGCCCAGGGTGCCAGCGCCGTGGCCTTGGGGAAAGCAGGACCGGTCGCCACGACGGGCCGTAGGGACGGGGGCAGCTTCCCAAAACTGCACCTTGCCTTAACTTACCTTGAGGGAGGAGGAGGAGGGAGCTGAAGAGATCCACCAAGCCGTGGGGGAGTGACACCAAAGCACCTTCTTCTCAGGAGAGGCTGAGGCTGAAGAAACGAAGCCTCTTGCCAGCAGCAAGTCACGAGTTGTCACAGGTGTTTTCTGTCTGTGCTGCCCTGACCCTGTGCCCGGCCGTGCTCTCCGGGAGACACGGGCGCTGCAGCACCGTGATCGGGGTTTTGCTTTTAACGAGGGAGATGGCCCTGGGGTCCAGTCCTGGCGCTTGCAGGCTGCGGGAGGAAGTGGCACGTTGAAAGAAGTTAATATTCAATTATAGCTACGGGAAGAGCAAAACGACCTTTCATTACGAGGGTTTATTGACGGGCTGAGGCAAAGCCAGGCTGGTTTTGCTGCAGGGAAGGCCCCCAGCAGAGGCCTCGCGGCACCACCAGGCACTGTGGCTGGCCCAGCAACGGGCAGCAGAGTCCTGCAGGGCTGCACGGACCTGCGTGAGGCATGTGAGACAAGCAGGGGACAAAAAACTTGTGTTTTGGACACACTAGCTCATCTCTCAGTGGAAAAAAATAAAGATTTGCTTAGAAGGGAGCTTTCCTCACCGATTGCAGTTGGTGCTTCAAGCCATAGGGATATCAGATCACGTCCAATGGTTACTCATTCCAGCAGGTCGGAAGGAGGATAAACCATCATCTCATTCTTCTCAAGGCAGTAATGAAACTAAATTAGGAATACCTGAAAACAGAGGGAGTCCACAGCAAGCAATCGGCTTGAACCTCCACAGCGCTCGCAGCTGATAATGGTAACGTTGAACGTGTGAGAAACGGCTCCAGCCGCACGCTCACGGAGCATGAAAAGGAGCATTTGCTTCCAGCTGATTGCTGAGCCCACGTGCTGCATAATGCAACAAAGCGCCTGCTAAATAAGTTAGCACCTGATCCCGAGGGCTGTCCAACACAACTTTTCACCTGCCTTTCCCCCCCATCAAAAGGAGTTCAGAATTGCAGATATCTCATTTTTTCGGCGTTGGCTGCCGTGCCAACCAGCTATCTTCACGCTTTGCCGCGTTCCGTGGCCCCGAGGGGCCGTGCGCCCCACGCAGGGGCAG
>VZSV01000193.1:903612-942334 GCA_013398735.1 Nothocercus julius | reverse complement strand
GTGCGCCCAGGCGGCCCCACGCACCACGGACAGGGCGGCTGGGGGACGTTACGCCAGGCACAGTCACCTGAACGTACTTTTCTATACTTCTGTTTGCAGAGGCTCCTGCGGGAGGTATGACCGTCTCCAGGTGACATTACTGACTGCCAACATCAGCTGGTCGTACTCTTGTTTAACCATGAGTCGAGCTACCTTGGTAATTAATCTCCCCTGCACTACCCACACTAAGTCATTCCCTAAGTCATCATTTTCTGCCTAATTTATGCTTTCAGCGTAACTGCTATCTCGCTGGCTGTTGCTGCTCCATCCATACTGACACCCCACCCTGGGCACTGCTCCTCGCTAAAAGCGAACTGCAGCAGGGAGAGCACTCTGGATTGGGATCTCTTTTAATAAATACGGAGCTCCCCTATGCCCGGCTTCAGCAGGGGCCCGGGGCAGCATCACAGCCGTGCGCTGCACCGCTGCTCTCCGTCACCACGGCCCTGCTGCGGCTTGCAGCTGCAGAGTGTGTCCGCAAAGCCGGCACCGCTCGGCAGATCCTCCCCCAGAGGGAGCTGCCAAAAATGCCTCATTTGTCCTGCTGCCTGTCCAAGCACAGATTTACCTTTGCTTCGTCTTCTGCATGCGCTTGCATCACCAGAAGGTCGCATTTCACTAGCAGCTATACAGGGTTCAGAGAGTAGCAATTACGGTTTTCAAGCAGCTGATCCACAAAGAGCAAAGTTATTTTGAGAAGGATAAATGCAGCCGAGACCATTATACATAATTCCTGCCCACCACAACATTCCTGCTCTGCTGACTCGGGAGCCCAGCGGCAGTCCAAACCCCCACGTGCTTCACCCTGTCCTGATGCGACTCTGGGGCCAGGGGGACCAGGTTGTCCGTGGCCTCAGACACGGGGGACTCTCGGAGCCCCACGGCCGCCTGCCCCCAGTCACAGCTCTGACCCCTCCGCGAGTTGCTCCCTGCCAGCGCACGGCCAAGGACCATCTCCTCCCTTGTCGCACCCTCTCGGGGCCGGCCAGACCCTGCAGCGCCTCCAGAAGTGCTGGGGAAGGGTCCTTGCGGGGAGCTGCTTTCTGCCGCGTAACCAAATGACGGGCTGCTCGCTCGGGCCCATCCCTCCACAAAGGGAGGTCACGGCTCCTCCCGCGACGGGCGCGGGCACCAGGACACAGCAGGGAGGCCAGGCGGGCTACCCATCGCTGGGGCAGCGAGCAGGTCGTTTTTATGACAAGTGCATGACTGCCCTGGCCCTCCCTACTCCACCCGGCATTTCTGAGATGCTTCCCCTATTATTTGATAATGCAGCCTCTTCCATCGAGCTCTTGAGGGAAGAAGGAGATTAGACACCGTGCGTTTTAAGCTATCCTTGTTCCTCGTGGAAAGACTTCACCGGAGCAACGACTGGCCAAAGAAATTCCGTGGCAGCTGCTGGAAGATTTTTGAGGTTTAGAAGTAAGTGACTCACGAGGGTGTATTTCATGATGCTTGTGTTATAGTGCTGACTTCTTTTCTATTTCTGCTAAGTCTGCTGCTTTGAAAATGTGAAATGCTTCTGTGTCAGCAGTGCCGGCCTTGCGTTTATGTTCCACCTTGTGGCATTTTCTTCTAGACAAAGTTACTCCTGTGACACAGAATTTAATCCGTAGCCTGCAGCTCTGGTTTTCGGCAAAGCAGCTGCAAAGCTCAGGTCATCATCTCGCTTCGCTTTCCACCTGCCTCAAAATGCCACCCAAGCATCAACCACGGTCTTCCCTTCCTCTTTGGGTGCTTGTTTTGGGGCCGGCCTTCCCAACGGCAGCGCTGTCACATCAACCCTCCTGCTCCACAGCTGGCCCCGCGCAGCGCGGAGCGACGGAGCCAGGGCTCTCCATGCATCCCGTTCCCGTACGCGCCAGCGCAGCCGCATCCTCGCTGACCAGGAAGGCATCCCCATCCTGCTTTTCTGCTAACCGCACCTTTCCTGACCGCTGCTCAGGTTTGACCTGCTCTGGGGCCGACGTGTGCCAAGTGCGCTGCAGCAACGCTCCTGGTGCCGCAGCGACGCTCCTGGTGCTGCAGGGATGCTCCTGGTGCCGCAAGGATATTCCTGGTGCCACAGGGATGCTCCTGGTGCTGCAGCCCTCACTGCACCCGTGGGGCTGAGATTTGCTCCTGTTTCACCATCAAACTGCTCCGTACAGTCAACATTTTCTGCATTTCCTTACATTTGCTTCCAATCTCCCTCTCCTAAATAAATAGCTGAGTGTCAGTGTCTGGCCCTGACAAGGACCAGAACGCCCTTGTCCCCCATTTTCCAGACAATGATTTGTGATGGGTTTTGCCACAGGACTGTGGGAGAGCTGAGTTTCTTTTGCTCGCTGCAGCCACTTGGTGCTCAGCAGCGCCATCCTGGCAAACCAGGACCAGCGAGCACCCCTCTGAGCACGCTGCCGGGCACTCGAGAGGGAAGCCGAGACGTGGCGCCGATGCGGAGCATCTCAGACACAAGCACCTCAGGGCTGGGCCTCAAATCCCTGAGGAGCTCGGCAGAATTCCTACCCCCGGCATCTTTATCACTGCAGACCGGGGCGACGGCACAAGAAGAGCAGCCTTGCCTGACTCCAGCTCGGCTGCCAGCGCCTGGACGGAAGCGAGGCCGGCATGCGGTTATCCGGCAGAGCGCCGGGCCGCCGTCCCGCTGCACACGGGGCACCGCTGCGGGTGCAGCGGGCAGGCGGCAGCCGCCGGCCTGGCTCTGCTCCATGCCAAAACGCTCCGGCGCCGCGCCGCAGCTGCGCTGCAGCTCGCCGGGAATCACCGTGACCCCCCCGGCCGCAGCGCCTTCCTCCTGCCTTCGGAGGGCCGTTGGCGGTGAGGAGACTGCCCGAGCGAGCGCAGCGGGCGCCATTCCGCCGCCAGACTGCGCTGGGCGGCAATGCCCTCTAATTCCCATAAAAAGGAGGGTAATTGGATTTTATGAGCTACTCAGCTCTGGTTCAGAGCACATCTGAAGTCGGCCAGGAGCGAAGGCAGAGCCTCGCGGCCTGGCAGGCGCCGGGCGCAGCGCGCGCGTCACGGCCCAGAGTCCGGGCAGCGGCGCCGCGGCCGCCTCCTCCCGGCCCGGCCCACCGCCTGCCCTGCTCCCTGCCTCGGAGGCTGCGGGAGACACAAAACTGCTGCTAGGGCGGGAGCGATTTGGGAAGAAAAGAGGGGCCGTTGTGAGCGCCGACCCCGCGCCACAGCAGCCTGCCCAGGGCGGGAGCGGAGCCTGTGCTCCTGGCTGGACATGGCCCATCCCGAGTGCCGGCCGGGAGCGACATCCCGGGATCCGCGCTGCCCGGCCCGGCCGCCGCACGTGAGCTCCGTGCTGCGAGCCCAGGGCCCCCAGGGTTGCTCCTCAGAGCCGCGGCACGTCCCGGCACGCTATACGCGGCGCCACGCGGCCCTGCGGGGCTTGGTCACAGCCCCAGGGCGCCCGGCGAGCCCGATGCCCCGGGCCTGCCACCTGCCGTGACCCAGGGCCTGGTGCTCTGGCCACTAGCGTGGGCCTGTGGCTCGAAGCACGCAGGCGTTTGCGGCGCCGGCCCCGTGTCCGCGGTGCTGACGGCAGGCAGCGGCAGGGCATGGGCCGCGCTGCCACGCGGGGCTCCAAAATCCGCATCCCCTTCTGGTGCTGGCGTCAGGGCCCGGGCGGGCTCATCACACCCGTGTGCGCCGCAGCGGCGCCCGGCCGAGGCTGCTGGGCAGCGCGCAGGAGCGCAGAGAGCAGCGCGGCCGCGAGCGCCGCCGCGCAGCCCGGCCCCAAGGAGGCTTCGCGAGGCAGCCGGCGGCGAGGGCAGCCGGAGGGCGTGCGGAACAGGGCGCCCTGCTGCCTCCGCGGGCGGCAGCTTCGCGGGACCCCGGCTCCTCGCCGGGCACTGCTGGCGATGCACAGCTGCCTCTTTCTGCTCTTAAACTGTTGGCTTTACAAAGCAGGTCACTGCTGCTTTCACTTGTCCTTAATCACTTCTTGGCAGTTCCTTCCCTGGGGACACCAAGAAATTGGAAGATGAGCCGCTGCGCCAATCGGAAATGGATCAATTCAGCAAATCAAATACATTCAGCAAAACCAGGCAGCTGCGGCCTGCAGCTCAGAGCCCTGTGGTCTTGCCAGATCATTCTGAGAGCCCCCCCGACACACACACTTGCTAAAAACGACCATTTCTTTGTTCATGGAAACCTGTGAAGGAGCCCAGGAAACCCCTGCCACACACTGGGCATGCCTTCATTAGGTTAAGCCATAATTAAATCCTTCTCTCTCCCTCACACATGTACTTCAAGCAGATGCACACACATATACGCACGTGCACACACACACAGAGCAACCTGATTTAAACAGAGCTGCTCAGGTGGGTTAATGCACTTGTGCCATCCTCTCTTACACAAATGCATGCAACTGCTTGCAACCTCCTACGGAGGCAGGATATTTTTAAGGAGCAGAGATGCAGACCAGGCCTGCAGCCTGGTCATTCACGGCACACACAGCTCCTTCCAAACAAGCCTCGATTATGGTGATGGGTGATTCTCCTTTTAAACCCAGGTGCTCCATGCAAACCCCTCTCAGTGTCACGGGCCGGTTCAGCGCCCAAGCCGCAGGGGGTGGCTCTGCTGGCGGCCGTGCTGCAAAGCCGTGACCAACGCCACCGGGCTGTCGGGAACAGGAGCCCACCTTTGGCAGCTTTGACCCTAATGCAGGGCATAGCAAGGCAGCAAACACCTGCTGAAACACAAAACTGCAGGCAGTGAGAATTAATTATGGGCTGCACGGAGGTATAAGAGGCACGGTAAGATTGCACACACATACACCTCTGTACTGACTTGAATGGACCTACCAAAGAAACCCCAAACCTACCAAAAGCATCTCAACAGAAGCAGGAGGGGAGAGGGATCCTTCTGCTTCTCCGCCTTACAGGACACCAAGCCCACAAGAAGGGATTTGTTTTGCCTGGGCTGGTCCCACAGGGGCCATCCAGCGCTGCCCAAGCACACGCAGTCATCTCCACGCAGCGAGATCCCCCCAAAACACCAGGGGATGGACACGTATCCACCCGGCAGGACTTGGACACACACACACATCCACGTGCGCGATGGCACCGCACAGGCACCATCACCACTGCCAGCAACTATCCTCTCTCACATGCACACGCATTACCTGAGTGATTTTACTGCACCCCCCACTCAGGACAGACCTGATTAACCACCATGGTAAACTACACAGGGCACCTTTTTCATCTGCCCAAGAGATGTATATCGACTACTTTTTAATCATGATTAAAAGAACACAAAAACTCCCATGACACATGACTTCAGTTCTGCTGCAGAAAACCAGCAAAGTATGTTTTACATCTGCAGCTTTATTACAGTACAAAAGGTTAAAGGCAAAGCTATAAAATGAACCTATTTGTACACGCTCACTGAATGCTTTTAAGACAAGATACGGCAGTAAAGCTTTTATTGCTAAGAACCACCAATGGAAGGCTTTAAAGTTCATCTAGCATTCAATTTTTGTTTGTAGGTAACCCAATTTAAAGCAGCTTTGTCAGTCTTTAAAACCCTTTTGCCTATCTGGAATGCTTCAAAAGGAAGATGACCCGAGGACAATGTCTGCTCTGGAGACAGACCAGACGGATGCTCTGCGTGAGGTGCAGAAACGAGCCACCAAGGAATGCTAAAACAGACCCCCAAGCGCCTACCTGTGACCTCCTGCTGGCTGTTAGATAACGGAGCACCGCGCAGCACCCACGGAGCCGGCGCCCCGGCAAAGCAGCGCCCACCCGACAGCCCCAGCTCCCTCAGCACTCTGCGCACAGCCCCCAGGCCTGGGGGACAGTCGCTGCTGGCAAGAGACTGTTGCAGAGATGGGCAGCGGGGACTTGCCCAAAGCCACCAGGGGAGGCAGTGACAGAGTGAGGAATGAAGCTCAGACAGGTTGAACACAGGTGGCTCTAGTCACTGAATTGCACCTGCTCCTGGAGCAATGAGGCTATAGGTAGTGGGATAGTGAACACTCCTAGGGGCTTGAGGGATCAGGAATCCCTTTGGGATGCAGGTCCCCCAGGGATGCAATGGATCAGGATGGCCACCTTCCAGAAGGCCGCTGGTGCAGCCACCATGGCTGTGTACGGCTCTCGCACGGCTCGGCAGGACTCGTGGCAGGCCCCGGGCACAGGCAGGCAGGTCTGCTCCGAGAGCAGGCAGGCGCCCTAGTCTTCAGGGATCGGGGTGTTGCAGTTCCCGTGGTAAATCTTAACCTCACCCTCACACTGGAAATACAGGTCAAACACATCGCTGTAGCCGTGGTCCTTCCACCACGTGCAAAGCTGCCGGTTCCACGTACAGTCGAGCACGTGGAAGAGTTCTGGGTGCTCCATCCCAATCATGGTGAAGAAATCCTGGTCCCCAAGGTGGCCCTTGAAGTGGTACTTTTCTGTGAGCTTCTGCACCACGGCGGGCTCCAAGAGCTGGTTGTAGAGCTTGGACTGCCTCATGGCTTCCAAGTTCAGGAGCAGGACGCCGCTGTTGAAGCCAGGCAGCCCGTCGGGAGGGGGCTCCCCCACTTTGGTGTGGGGGTTCTCGCGGCGGTACTGCCAGAACGTGTGCCTGGGGGAAGAAACACAGCAACACCGGTGTCAGCCATCGCAGCCGGCTACGCCCCGAGCACAGCTGCAAATTACTGTCTGATGCACTCTGTGCGCATCCGGTTACCCCCCAAAAGGTAGAACCTCGCGCTGGAACTCGTACATTTGGCACGAGCAGGAAGACAAGCCAGGTACAAAACTGATGTACAAGAGCTGCTTTGACAGCGGGGCAGGGTTGGACCGTGCGGCCGCATCGTACAGCCCAGAGCCCCTCATCCGCGGCCTGATGGAGCACATGGGAATGGGATGTCTCCCCTACTCTGAAACCTGCAGCTGACGGGAATTTTTTCACTCCCAGGCCATTACTCTGTAGCCAGGTACCTTGCTTGCTAGAGGTATCTCATCTCCCACTGCGACCTGGTGCTCCATGGGCTGCCCTTGCTCGGTCTCCTTGCACAGGATATTGCCCAGACCTCAAATCATCCTCTCTGCTCTCTTCTAAAGCCTCTTTTGTTTTTGCCAACATCGTTCTGATGAGTAAACTGGGCGCAGGACCCTGTGACTGCTCACACGGCTGTGCAGAGATGAAACCACATCCCTCGCCCTTAGGTCCAGTGAGGAAAGGCGCTCCGCGGCCAACAAGGAACAGGTCCTTACGGCCCTTTCCAGAGCCGCTGCCTTCCAGGACACGCGCTCAGACGCAGCGCAGGGACGAGCTCGCTGCTGCTGGCAGGAGGAGCTTTTCGTTTGGCTGGAATTTGCACCGTTTCAGTGAGCCTTATAAAGTAGGTCAGGTCTGTCCGCGGGACAGACCCATCCCTTTGTGTGCAGCCTGCAAATGCTATTGGCATTTTGTGTTTCTCCCCAGATCATGGGTAAAAATATTGAGCAATAGTGGGCTGAACGGAATAAGGAAAAAAAAAAAAATTCTATCGCATCAACAAAGCTGTTTTTAACCATTAAATCTGTGATGTGGTTAGAGTCCTTATGACTTCTAGACAAGGCCTGCTCCCCTTGGAGCCCTTGCTGACTCACACTGTCACTGCAGCCCCAGGGCAGCTGCATTGCCGGCCCTGTGACATTCCTGGTCCGTTAATGACCGTGGCTCCACGCACCCACCCAAGGATTTCCAAGTGCTTCACAAATGTCAAAGCAGACCTGGCTCCTCAGCATTATCTCTGCACTGAAACCAACAGATGGAAAATGTCAGGGACAGATCTAAGTTACTCTTAAAAGCAAATGCGAAGCCAAGGGTTTTCAGTGTCTATTAGATATGGACACAACACACATTTTCCAAATTCTCTGGCCTGTATATCAGAAAGATTAGTTTTCCAACAACAGTCCTTCTTACCTTTGCTGACCACCTCGGACCCTTGGAGGGAGCCCACAAACAGGCTGAAACCCTGTAGGACAAGCTAACAGAAATGACAGCAGTACCGAGGAACCGGCCACACTTTGCTCTTGTTGCCTGCGGCCTCTCCACGTGGCTCTGGCCAAGGACGCTGCCCCAGGGGAGACCCACGCTAAGGTACGGGAATCTCTCCTGTGTGTTTAAGATGACAAGAAGTCATTAAAAGTGACCTCCAATTCCAACAGGAACTGGAGCTACAGGAGCTCCCTCCAGAACAAGCTAAATCCCTTCCTACTCCTGCCAAAAATGATCTCAGAGGCCCCACTAACACCATTCCAGGGCACCGAGAGCTGCCCCACCAGCCCAGCGACTGGGACGTGGCAGCCAGAGGTGCCCCCGGCTCCGGGCGATGGATGTCAGGACGTGGGGACAGAGCGCGACCCCTCAGCCATGCCGTAACCGCGGGGCTGCTCCCGGGAGCCTCGCGCTCACCCGCCCTGCCGCTCCGAGCTGTTACCGATGTTATGCAGCGGCTCTGCGGCACCGCAGCCGGGAAACACGGCTTGGGAAATATCTTGTGGAGAAGGGGATCTCGGCAGCAGAGCGCGCGGCGCCGCTATTGCTATTCCATTACAGGGGAGCTCCAGCTCAGAGACAGGCCCTTGTACAAGGCTGCACAAAGAGAAGCCTTGAAATAAATCCCTCAGATCAGCTGAAATATTTCTGAAAAATAGTCAAAAAAAAAAAAAAAAAAAAAAGGAATTACGGCAACATTTCATCAGCTAAATAAGCACTGCCTTCAGCATTTGCAGCCCTAGGAAAGCTTAGACGTAGCAGCTCTGGCAGGCACGATCCTGACTAGCCAATTTCCATCTGCCAAATAGAACAAAATGGTCCAGGAATACAAAGCAAACCAAAAAAAAACCTTAAGAAGGTGGTTCCAATGGGAAAGATTTATCCTACCTAAGTAAGCAGCACAGCAATGTCTTTGGCTCCATACTTCACCCAGGGGCAGCAAGCACACCACACCATACCACACCATACCCACATCAGCTGTTCCCACTTGCAAAATTCCCCCGATACTCTTATCCAGGAGCGCCAGCCGGGGTTGAATCCAACTCCAGACACCCCTTCCATTCAGACAAAACGTCTTCTGCCCCCAAGCAGCATCCTCTGCAGAAGGCCAGGCAGTTGAGGGCGCACAGAGCTCGCAGTGCAGCCGCCGGGCCAGGGCAGCAGGCGCCCCGACCCCGCAGACGGCACAGGGCTCCCAGCCCAGCCGTCGAGGCAAAGCTCTGCCCTTCCTTTGAGCCTCGCTGGGAAGAAGCCCCAGGTTGAAAAGAGTCTTGGTTGAAAAGAGTAAGCCAGGCATGTCTCTGGTTCCTGTCTGAGCTCAGCAGACACTGATCAAAGTCTCTACATGCGTACGCGGGAAACAGGTTTGTTGGTGGATGCCTTGGATTTAACATACCAAGTTTTAACGTGGTCTGATATTTGGATGGTGAAGCTGGAGTAATTTGGACATAAAAGATGCAAAATTACACACTGGAACAACCTAGAGTCATGATGGATACTGCCCTGCTGGAATCGTTTAAAATCAAAACTTCTCTTCTAAAAAGCTGCATTCAATTCTACCAGGCATAAGCTCAGGGAACCCTATGGCATGTGCAGAGATGAGACAATTAAATGCAACCCTTTGGTCTTCCCTCTGAATCCCTGGGCCTTGAGCCCTGCACAGACGAGTCCCAGGAGGGCTGCGGGACTGCGTGCAAGAGGAGGGCTGAGAATCTGTCACCAGAATTCCCCCAGCAGAAAATGGGGGTCTATCAGCAGTGCCAGTTGGGAGCACGCTTCTTATTTCCTCACGAGGAGAAGCAGAACCATAGCCTACCTAGTTTCAATTCCCTATAATTTTCCATTTAGATGGTTTGCATTTAAAACTCTGAAATTTCTCATTTCATTATGGGATTTTTTTACTTTTCCCTTTTGTCTCTTTCAGGATGGAAAGGGATTTTGAAAAAGCCAATTTCTCCTGGAGGTGAGACCCAGTTTGCACAGCTATCTCTGCACCTCCCGGAGAAGGAAGGACAGGGGACCTGTGACGGGCTCCCCGTTCCCCGGAGCCCAGGGCAGCAGCGGCCGCTTGACCTATCGCGAGGAAGCGGGAAAAGGGCTCTGCCAGGGCCGGGAGCACCCGCGTCTCCGGGACAGGCAGCAGGCACCGCAGACGGCTGCGGGTGCCCACGCGCTCGTGCCGCTGTGTCCAGCCCCACGCTCAGCCGCCCCGGGAGCCGGTGCTGAGCAGAGGCTGCCTCCAGCCCATCGCACTCTCTGCTCTCTCCCCGTATTCCTAGCAGCGCTGGAAAGCCACCCTCATGCTCCAAAAATGCCGGCGAGTCTGGCGGACAGGCGACGGTGATAGCGGAGGGAGATGCCTCTCCAACTCTAGAGCAGTGGAACTGATTATTGGCATCACATTCCTATTCCCCAAAACACAGGCTGTCCAAGCTGCGGCCAGGTTGCCTGGCGAGTGACTAAATTAAAGCCCCTGCTATAACAGGAGAAAGGACAACACCCCAGCCCCTCGGCCAGGGCAAAAGCAGATCTGTATCGAAGGACTCGATCGGCTTCGGAGGAACCAGCGGGGAGCAGGGCTGGGCCACAAGCTCCCCACAGGGAAGCAGCAGTGCAAGAGTTTCCTCTAGGAGACAAGGCCCAGGGAAAGCACCAAGCAGCCAAACAGGAATCCCGGCCTGCACCTCCCCTCTGCTCCGTCCCGGCTGAAAGCTCCGCTTTGCTCCTGCTTCAAGTTTTGGCAAAAGGTGCTAATAAACTCTCTGGGTGTTGATGAAGCTCTGCAAAAGCCACCAGGATGCAGGGAACAGGCCGCCAGGAGCAACCGGGGAACACAGCGCACGAGAGGCGACGGCTTTCTGGAAAGGAACCAACCCCTTGATTTGACCCCATGGAAATGTCTCCCAGTCCCCAGCAGGTCCTGCACGGAGACTTGGGAGAGGCTCTGCTGCAGCCTGCTCCCAGGTCCAGGCAGTCCCTGACGGGATCTGGTCAAGGCAATGCCTGTGCTGCTGGCAAAGACCTCTGGGTGGCAAAAGCCGTTACCTTCTACTGTCTCCAGCAACGTTACTGACATCTATAATCAACCTACTGACTGTTGTGGGGACAACCTGCTATTTTATTTCTGTAACCAAACTGCCAAGTGCACAATTTTAGACCGTGCTCTCTATAATGTTCTCTGTGGGGAACGAAGCTGCAGGTGCTTTTCAATGGGGAAAGCAGACGTGGAAACATTGCGCAGTTCTGGAAAATCTGCAGCCAGCAGGTGCTCCACAACAATGGGACAAGCTGTGCAAAACACGTGGTACCCCCAAACCTCAGTCAAAGCAGAAATCAGTGAATCACAGACTCCACATGGCAACACGATTGCTCCACCGGCCAGATCCGGGCACCGCCCGGGGGAGGATGAGGATGCAGGAGGGACTGGAGCTCTGGGCCCGCCACACGTGGGCTGTGCTGAGGGACGGAGGCCTCAGCACCCAACCCTGCACGGTCCCTCTGCCCCGGGCTCCCCGCGGAGCCGCACAGAGCCGCTCTCCGGAGCTGGACGGATGGGAGACTGCCCGGACATGCTCCGGTACGAATGCCAGCAGCCCCTGCACTCCCAAATCCACCCAGGCTGCCAACGTCCCACACAAATCCTGCTCCTGCGACCGCCCGCTCGGAGCACGGCCGGCCTCGCGGGCGCAGCACCGAGCTCGCAGGGCCGCGCGGCTGCTCCGAAGCGCATGGGCTCGCGCGGAGCGGGGCCTCCTGCGGCGGCGGCATCCCGGCCGCAGGGACGGCAGCGGGAAGAGCCGCCCCCGCTCGCCCGGCAATGAAAGGCCTCCAGCAAAGGCAGGAAGGCGGCCCGGAGATCCCTGCTATCGCAAGGATGAAAAGCTGCTGGAAAGGAAACCGCTGCCTGGGAGGAGGGCAGCAGAAAGGAAGGGACAACATGTCAGACCTGCGCTTAGCAGCAGGCTGACCACGGGCCCTCTTTAAAGGAGGGGAAAAAAGTGTCCCCAAAACGTGACCCAGGCCCCGGAGGCCGTAACAAAGCCCTGGGGGGGCAGCAGGGCGCTCGCCTGCCGGCAGCCCCGGCACCCCGCAGCGCAGGGTGCCCTGCGCCCAGGGGCTTTGCTTTGAGGAGCTGTTTATAAACAGAGCCTGCGTGCGCTAGGAAACATCTGGTGAGCAGCATTTCCAAGCATTCAGACGCAGGGCGCAGGCGGGCCAGATTAAAAAAAAAAACAAAAAACCCTCCACGCCTGCACAAGGACTTCCCCGTGGGCTGAGCGCGCAGCCCTGCGGCCCGGCTTCCTCCCGCGCAGCCGGCGCCTGCCGAGCCTCGTCCCGCAGCCACGAGGCCGCGTCGTGCTGCCTTCAAAGCCTCAAGGGCTTCAAGGCAGGGCGCTAGGAGCAGGTTTTAAAACACCTTCCCGTTACGTCGCGGGAAGAGCTGCTGCGGGGAGGGGAAGTCGTTCCCTGTGTCCTCGGTGCCCGGCAGGTCTCTGTGCTGCTCTCACGCAGCGAGGGGCGAGTGCCCTGCGAGCGCCCGCGCTGCTGCGGGATGAGCTGGAGAGGCTCCCTGGAGCGCCGAGGGCTGCCCAGAGCTGCCGCGCTCACCCACGGGGTTAAACGCAGCCCTGTGTACCTGCAGCCAACGGGAGGTTTGTCATTAGCCAGAGCGGGAGACAAACCTGGTGTTTGAAGAACCAGCAAGAAGGTGTCCAGGGCCCTGTTCAGGCTGAGGCACCTCTCCCAGCAGCATTAGTGACCACGAGGCCCAGTCGCCTAGGAACCCCAGCTGCTGCAGGATGCCCCTGGCACTGCCCCACGCAGCCTGTGCACTTGGCTGGCACGTTTGCACCCTTCAGAGGTGCTCAAGTGCTGAAACACTGCCGCACTGGCTGCACGGTCACTGCCAGCCTCGCCGGCAAGGATGCAGGCCCTCCCTGTGCAGTGTCACCTCCAGAAACGGCACAACATGCTGCTCCTCGGAGGATGCTCCAGGAAAGGCTGCAGGATTTTCCTTGGAGCAGAGCTAATGCAATCGAGCACCATACAAGCACACTGCACATGCCTGACTGCTGCATACATCTGATGCAATCCCTGTCCACTCCAAAAGGACGGAAAAGCGGCCAGTAGCCATGCAATAAAATGATGAAAATTACAGGACTACATAAACATTCCTGGGCTACTAAACTTGCTGCACTTCACTGGTTTGACTCCAGCTCTCCGCAACCCCAACAGAGCTTGGTCCACCTGCTGACGGCCTGGGAGGGCAGGGGACACAGCAGCCACAGCCCAGCACCTCGAGGACACGTGGGTCCTGCAGCCTCTCCCGCCGAGGGCAGCAGCTGCGGGGCTGCTGCAGAGACCAGGCCCCTCGCAGGCGCCAGCCCAGCACGCAGCCCCTCTCACGCATGGGGCGCTCGGGCAGCCTTCGCTTTCTGTGCCCAGGTCAACAGCAGCCTCGCCAGCCCAAACACACGCTAAAATAACAAGTGCACACTCTGGCTAGCTCCAAATACATGTTTAAATTACTGAGCCAGAAAATAAGTAGATGGAGGCATTATGCCCACCTCTAGGTGCTGGCAAAGGCAGTCATTCCCATACAGGGCACAACAAAATAAAAGCTCATCACACACTTCTGCTCCCCGCTACCACCAAAGCACCTCCAGAGCTGGCAAGAGACTTCCCCCCAGGCTGAGCTCACTCCACACCTTGAGCTTTTCCCAAGCAAAGTGCCAACAGCTGGGCTTGCTCCTTGCTCCAGCCCCTTGCAGCTCCCGGGAGCCCTGAGCCCTGGGCTGGCTCTGGGGAGCACATTCCTCTTGTCCCTTCCTGGCACAGCTTCCCCACATACGTGAGAGCCCGCAGAGGCGGCAGGTCAGACGCAGCAGCGCTCGTGCCCTGGCAAGGGAGGCACAGCCCACGCCAGCGGGACACGGCACTGCGTCCACAGAGAGGTCAAAACTGGGCAGAGAAAATTAAAGCACGAATGCTTCCGAGCTTAGTGGGGGTCCGTAAGCCAGTTCGGGAGGATTAAATGGGTGGTGGGCAGCTTCAACCGGTCCACACTACTTCTCTGATGACACCGGAGAGTTTTCAGGGAAACTCTACAAAAACATTCTTCTTTTCCCTGCTGTTAGTAGAGGGTTGAAATTAGGGAGAGTGCAGGTGGAAGGCTGTCCGCACCAGTCCGGCAGGCTCGTGTGGCTCTGGGAGCAGGGAAGAGACAAGGACTCGGCTGCCCTGCGCACCACAGCCTGGTGACCGGGCCAAGCTGAGCTCTTTCCTCTCCCCACCTGGGACAGCAGGTCAGTATCATCCTTGGCAAGTTTTACTGCTCCCTAGGTGGTCGGTGATGCTCTGGCAAGCCTTGTGCCTTACACTGCTTTGACTCCTGACTCCGGGGCCCAAGAGCACCTTGCGGCATCAGGATCTGCAGGTTCACTAGGCAGCGTGACAAAATCATTCTTTTTTTTAACTCTTTGAACATGCTGCCTTTTGCATTTACTGCTCTCTGTCAGCAGGAGACACAGCACCGCCTCAAGTGCAGCGAGGAACGGTAGTGCTGAGGGCCGGGCTGCTCTCCCTGCTGCTCCCCAGCTGGTCCCGCCGTGCCCCAGGGAGCAGGGGACGCGCGGCACTGCGAGCCCTGCGCTGTGGGCGCCAGGCTGCCTGCTGAGCCACGCGCCAGTTCAGCAGCGCGGCTGCATGGTGCAAGTCATTCCCATCACCAGGCATCGTTCTGCAGGCGCCCGCTTGTCCCTCAGCTGTAGGTCTCCTTCCCCGGTCTCCTCTGGTGAATGAGAACGGCACTGATGTGACTGCAGCCCTCACGTGATGCGGCAGCCTGTACAGCCCACGAGGGCTTTCACTCCAGTGAGAATCACAGCCTCAAGTGGGTGCTGCTCTTAGGTGAACAGAAAAAAAGCATATTAAATACAGAGCATATTAAATACAGAAATTAGAAACAGACGAGGGGCACGCCGGAAGGTTGCTGTGCTCAGCGCTGGTTCTCATTTGCAAGACCCTGGTTTAGCAGCGAGCACAAACACCGTGTGTCCCTGCCAAGCACTCTCTTTTCCACAGGGAGCAGCCCACACGTCCAAGAACATGACAGGAGCCTGAGGTGACGCAGAGGTCCCTGCTTGGAATCAAACACAAAGTGCCTCAAAGCAGGATGGCCACACATACTGAACATCAAACTTTTTAAATGCAGCCCAACACAGAGGTATCATTACCGATTCACGTGCAAACTGTGCAACACCACGTGCCAAGCATTCAAGCCTAGCCAGCCCTTTAAACCTGTTTGTATCTGAGCACAAAGATGTACATTTAACTCATCACTGCTTTCTGCAAAGAAATAAGTTCTGCCTTTGGGCTAGACAGACATGTAGGAGCTGTGGCCGCTCCTTATCTCCAATCTGAGGGCAACTCTCCCTCCTCATCCTTAGGGGGACCTAAGAGTGTGGTCAAGCAACCTTCCTGGGGTCTTCTCCTATCCGCTGATGAACGCAGCTGGCAGCTCCTGCCCCCTCACCAGCACTTAGCTTCACTCACCTTATCTCCTGGAAAATGGCCACTTCCCCTTCCTCCGCCTCCCCACCACAGCAAAACAAACGCTGCAGCCACCGGAACTGCTCGGAGGAAGGAAGCAGAGCACGGCCGGCCTCGAGCCCGCGCCGGCCACGCGGAGCTCGCCCCAGGGCGCAGGACCGGCGCGCGAGCACAGACAACCCTCGGGTAGCGAAAGCAAAACTCGGCCAAGGGCAACGGCCCGGGACAGTTGTCTATCCAGGCTAAGGAAGGAATCAAATACAGCTTTAAACATACGTCCACGTAAGTGTGGCGTGAGCTCCTGCTGCAGCAGAGGTTTGGCCTCCTGTGGGTTGGCTCCAAACATCCGTGTGAATCACAGATCTTCCCAACTTCACCAGGGTCTTCTCCAGTCTAGTCCCCATGGCAGGAAGAGCTGGCAACAGGCAGGTGTTTTAATGACAAGGAGGAGCCCACAGGAGCTGTGCACAGAGCGGTCGCCGCCGACCTTGGCTAGACAAGAGTGGTTCTCCTGCAGAAGCAGCTTTGGTAACAAAGCGGCCTTTGTTGCCAGCCGCTTATTCCTCATGTGCAAACGTTAAACCCTTTAAGGAGCTGAGGAGATAGGTTCAGTACCAGCCGGGCCCAGAGCGTCTTAGCCACAGCTGAGCAGCTTGTGTAACCCAGGAAATCCCGGCTTCACTTTTCCAGGGAACAAGATTCACCCAGGGATGTGCAACAGCCTCATCAACACAGTGGTATGCAGCAACCCCTATCCAAAAAGAAAAACGTCACCAAGGGGCAAAGCAACCTCTGATTCCAGGGACCAGCAAGAGATGGAAGAAATAAAGTTAGTGTGCACTGTCACCGCCCTAACGTCTGTCTGACACCTCTTTCTCACAGAGGACAAGGTTTAGGATTCAGGGGTCAATCTGGACAAGAAGGGTCCTGGCCACCAACACCTTGGTCTCACCTGGGAAAAGCAAAGAGAAGGGTCTGCTGGGGCTGGAGACAACACAGATCCCGGCTTTGGAACACCGCCCTCGGGTCAAGGCATGTGTGCCATGCCAGCCCAGAAAGCCACAGCTCTGCACCAACACACCTGGCACGGCCCTGGTCCCAGCGCGGAACGAACGCAGGCATTTCGGGAAGCAAGCAGCAAAGGGCTCTCCAGCGTGGCAGATGGCGTGAGAAGGGCAGCAGGGCCAGGAGGACTGTCCCAGCTTGGGCTCCAAGTTGGGAGGGAGCTTCCCAGGAGCTCCCACCACAGAGCAGCCCGTACGGCACGGATGCCACCGGCCCAAGGGGCTGGTAGGCTCAAACACTGCCCTGCTGATCCAAATGGCTTCTTCCAGGCCGCACAAGCTCCCCCACCTCCAATCTGCTCCCGTGGAAAACACGGAAGAATTAAAGGATTAAGATATTCAATGAGACATCAATAACTCCTTGATAAGCACCTCGGGTAATGCATAAATTATGTACGGTGATGGTCTCTACCGTAACACAGCCAACACACCGACCCTTGAAAAGCCCAGTACTTGGGGCTCTCGGCGAATACTTTTCTGCATGCACTTAGCAAGCCATAAACGGACATACTTTAATGGCTGGTTAGTAACATCCTGTAAGTGCAGCTCATTACCCAGCGATTCATGAAAGCGAGTGCAGTTCCCTCTACCAGGTGCCCGCGCGGGCGGGCGGCACTGCCTGGGCACGTGCTGCGCTCGCTCCCCGCCGCAGCCGGGACCGCAGCCGGCGGCACCGCGGCCGCTCCCCGAGCGCTCAGGGCTGGCTGCACATCTGCCCCATGGGCGGCAGCGCCTGCAGCCTCCACAAGCGCAGCCGCTCCAGGGCCGCGCGGAGCTGCCACGCAGGAGACCTGCGCGAGAGACGCAGGAGCTGCGGCATCTAGGGGATAAATCCTCAGCACCCCTCAGGCAGCCTGTTGGGTAAAAGCCACCAGCTGCACAGACCCGAGTTCTCCCTTAAGAATGCGCCAGCAGAGCCCTTCCCGACCGGGCAGCTCCTGGCCCGGCAGGGCAGTGCATGGCACGCACGGCAACCTCCGCAAGGCCTGTGGTGCCCCTGGCTGCTGCCCTCGCTGGTTCGCTCGGCAGGGCCAGGGCGGCCCCGGGGAGCGGGAGCAGCAGCGGTGCCAACAGGGCCCGGTGAGGGGGCTGCCCCTGCGCGCGGCCTGGCTGACCCGGCGGCCGCAGGCGCCGCGCGGGCACTCACCCGCCGTCCCGCTCCTGTCTGGCCACGCCGCTGCTGAGACACGGGCTGCTGCCCGCAACCCTGTACTGCTCACCCGCAGCCGCTCGCAGCGGGAAACAAGGCACCGCGGGCTTCTACAGCCGCACTGCGCCAAAGCGTGAAAACCTCTCCCTGGGACCCGATATGGATTTCAAAGCCAGTGACCGTTATCGTCTTCAGCTTTTGCATCCCACTCCTGTGCTAAAATCACCCTCCTAATAGGCCCGGGACTATAAATCACGCTGACTGGGTTAAATTGGTTTCCTTCCCTTTTTAGATCAAATGCTGCTGGAAGAAACGGCAGCACAGCGAGCTCAGCCGCTCGTCTGGCACCGCAGAAGGATGAAGCGCAGCTCATTCACTGGGGCACTCTAAAATACTGCAGGCCTAATTATTTCCAAGATGACAGATTTCTGTAACAGCAGGAAGGACTCAGCTCAGGGAGCGCTCTCCTGCCTGCCTAACGACGTGGGAGCTTTAGCAGGAGGGCTCTCCTGGGTCGCCCTCTCCCGCACGCAGCACTCAGGGGAACAGGGCAGGGATTTGCACCGCGAGGCACTCGGTGGTTGCTGCAGGCCAGGCCTCCATCCCTGCAGGAGCTCCCTGCTCCGGAGCATGGCCGTCTGCTCGCATGGCACGCCGCGGCCTGAAGCCTGAGGACCCCCGCAAAGCCTCTTCCCGCCTCGCCGACAGCCTCAGCCCAGCCAGGCCCTGCTGCAGACCTGGCGCGCTGCCCCTCGGGCCAGCCCGGTTCGGCAGCGAGGGCCCTGGGCGCTCGCGCGGCTCTCCCAGCGCCCCTGCGGGCCGAGGAGCCCCAAGGGCCAGCTCCGCTCGGGGGCTGCCGTGGCCGAGAGGCAACGAACGCAGCTGCCGCGGAGCTGCTGGGCGCAGGCCGACGCTCCGGGCATCCCTGCGAGCGGCGCTGCCCCAGCACCACTGCCCCGAGATTCCTCTTTAAGAGCTGACCCCACCAGCGCCCACTTCCAAAAACATCCCAGCTACACGGCAGCTTCCTGCTGTTTGTTTGTTTGTTCCTCCATCAAAGGGTTTCAGCTCTTGGAAATTCCTTCTCCACCAACTGCTGGTGAGGAAGCCTTTGGTGTGAGCAGCAGTCGGCTGCCCTTTGGCACCGGGTCCTGGCAGCCAGAGCATCCCCATCTGCTCCAGGAGGCTGGGCTGCTCTCGTGTCAGCTCTGGATGCTCAGCCCCGGCAGCCACTTTCCAAAGCAGCTTCAGAAGCCAAGCTTGGCTGGCTGGAGACCTCTGGTAGCACCTGTGGGCCAGACCCTGCTCCATGAAACACTGCAAAACCTCCCCTGGGGTGCAAGGAGTCACAAGCACCCACACCACGAAGCCTGCTCTGCTACTTCCCCACCAGGGAAGGTAACGAGCAACCCTTCTGCTCCCAGCAAGCATTAAGGCAGCTGCAACTGTCCAAGTCACCTTGCAAGCACCGACACCACCGTGCTCCTTGCAAGGGCCATAGCCCAGGATTTAGCTGGTCTGAGCAAGAGCCCGAGACTCGAGCCTTGCCACAGCTCATGAACAACTGCCTTCTTAACAGGCTCGATCTTGGCCCAGTAACTGTGTTGTGACCTCCCCGCAAGCACAACTGCCCAGCACTGACTCCATACATCTCACAACCAAAAAGCAACCACTGAGGCAGCACCAGGCGCTGCCAGAACCCAGGGCCAGCAGCAGTCGAGCAAATGTCCAGCTGGATCTAACTGCCCTCTAAGGACACGTTGAGCGCGCAGGAGACCCAGCAGTGCAGAGAGATGCTCAAGGACCCCCACGCAGCGCGAGCAGGGGCTGATGCAACACATGTCCCAGGAGGACAAGGGCCACCCTCCTCCTGCGTGGCTCTGCCTAGATGGCCTCCCGAGCCCCACTCTCCGGCAGGGTCACTAGTTGGCTGCCATTCGGCTGTTTCCTCCAGCTAAGCAGAGAGAAGCGCCAGCAGGCAGCAGGGCGCGCGCAGGCTCGCTGAGGCTCTCGCTGCCGATGCGCGGGAGGACACGTCCCTGACCCGGGCAAGGCGCCGGGCTGCGCTGCTCGCAGGGCAGCGCCAGCAGCAGCTCCTATCCCGGAAAAGGCCAGGAGGGCGCAGGGGAATGAAGCAGTCATCAAAACAAGCATGGAATCAGGAAGCAGACCAGAAACTGCTCGAAGCAGCTAAGCTAAAGGGCTTTGCACAGTGCAGAGGAAGTGACCTGCCCGGTGGGACCAGCCTGCACATCCAGCGGGCTCCCTGCCAGGCAGGAGGCCACCTTCCTGCTCCAGCTGCTGGACAGGACATTTGGGACTGCACGGTCCTCCAAGGGTGACCTGCACTGGTTCTGACAAGCGCCAGCCTGAAGCATCAGCGGGCAAAAGGTCAAAGACACTTCCAGTGCAAACTCTGCCCAAAGCTGATGCTCCTCAGGGCTGGGAAACTGTGTGTGGAAAATGGGAATATGCAAAAAGCCCATGTAAACCTATCAAAGGCAAATGGGATGCAATTCTCCAAATGGCCAAAGAAAGCAGTACTTTTGGCAAAGAAATATCCACTTCATACAGAAATACTGTATTTGCCCCTTTCCCAAGACCATGAATCTGAGTGGAATGCTTTGGGCAAAAGGCATAGGGCAGGTGCAGAAGACTGAGAAATGGGAGAACGACAGCTGGGGAACACGTGTCTTTGCTGAATGATGACAGCGATGTCCCACGGGGAGACACAGGGAAAAGGACTGGAAGGCTGCAAAAGCCTGGAGCTGCAGGGAGACGCCAGGGAAAGGCTCACAGCCCTATCCCAAGACGAGGGTTATCGGAGCGGCTCTCAGCAGCTGCCTCCCTGCACCTCCAAGCTGCACCGTGGCAACCACAGCAGCTCTTAGCTGTGTTGCAAAGCTCCCTCTGAGCACGGTCACCCTGTGAATTTATGACATGCAAACTGCACAGTAACGTCATAACTAGAAACAGCTCTTCTTGAAATGCCTGTTGCAGGCAGAACAGCTCAGGAAGCTCCCACACCTGGACACTCTGTCACCAACACGCAGGAGCTGCTTGCAGCCCGCTGCTGAGACAAGGCCCAGGTAACTGCGGCTCTCGCCGAGCACGGCCCGGTGACAGCTCGTCCCTTCCTCTTGTCACCCACGCAGGCTGCTCCCGGCAGGGCACGGGGCCAGCTCGCGCCCTGGACACAGGCGCCCTCGGGGGAAACGCTGCCCTGCTCGCTCAGTGCTGCCCAGCTCTCCTCTGCTCCCCGAGGAAGACATGGTCCCTGGGGAGGAAGGCTGGGGCATCCAGCTGCAGCACAGGGCGTTCACACAGGGCCTGGACAGAGCTAGACGTGGGTACCTGTGGGTGCAGATGCCAAGTGTGGCATTCCTGGAGGCACAGGAATCAAGAAATTCGGGAGTTGAGGACAAGCTGAGCAGGTAAATTAACAGACAGGTGCTCACCTGACACACACAGCATTTGTGTGCTATGACCAACAATAAAAACCCACAGCAAAGCCTTGCAGGACTTGAAGGAGAACCTCCAACCCATGAAGGCTCTTTGCAGGGCAGCATCTGAGCCCCTAGATGGAAAGCTTGAACCCCATCTTGGAGAATCCTGATTGCCTTACGCAAACACACGCAAGTACCTTGGTTGTGGAAAAGCACGTTTGTAATGCCAAAATCTCAGAAGGCACTGTAATAGTATTAATATCATTAACAACATTAGCGCTAATCAGCACGCATTTGTGGGTATTAGGTCTTGTCAAACTTACTCATCACTTTTAAAATATATACCAAGTTTGGTTGACACTGGGCATCTAAGTGCAACAGGTCCTATATATTAGTATACATGGAAGTAGACAATGAAAGAGTTTGACCTTCTGGGATAATTTTTTCCCTTTTGTCAGAAAGCAAAGCTAACACTGGAATTGATTCTGCTGCCAATTCCTAAAGGTTCAGCTTGTTCTGTAATTTTGGCTTTTTCTCGGTAGCAACTGCCAAAGATTCCTTGGACTCATCTTCCCCCTCCCATGAGGCGGGAGCACTCACTGCAGGTCAGTTCGGAGATCCAAAGGAGCTGCACCCGAGCGCCGGGGGCTTCAGCATCCCCACGCCTGGCGCGACCGGCAAAGGCCAAGCCTCCCACCGCAGAGCCCGCTGTGGCAGGCAGCTTCCTGCTCTTCCGGATAAAAGCTCCTGGAAAGAACCAGGCTGTCAGATCAGGGCAGCCTGGCCGAACAAGGACTCCGTGCGAACACGGTGCGCTGGGTAGGAGGACAGGTCCTCTGGGGGCGGCCGCCTCTACCTTCGGAGCCCGATCCCAGCCATACAATGCACCCGCACTCTGCTTACGCTTCTCTCCGTTTTACTTGGTGACTGCTTTCATACAACTGCCATAAAATGTGCAAAGCTTAAAAACACCACCACTGTCTTAACTGAGAGTCAGGGAATTCAGCAGCTCCACCTTGCTGGCAGCTCCCTCGATTTTTTTTTCATCCAGAGGGAAGGTACAGGCCGTACTGCGTCGGCGCAGACATGCTAACAGCCCCGTCTGGCTGCGGATTCAGCAATAGTCTGCTTCGTGCCCAAACTAATTCTTCTCCTCCTCTAAATGTCTGACAAACTGACTTAATACAATTGCCACTGAGCTTCCCGTAAGCATTAAACACTCAAAGTGACAGGTCTCAAGGTAAGGAGGTTGTACAAACTTGCAGGCGTTCACTAATGGACTGCTGAGAGGTATTTTGCCAGCTCTCATTGCTCTTGTTTGAGTCCTGGTCAGGTCTCTGGCTTAGCACAGAGGCCCCAAATCCAGCTCTTCCTCCTCAACAATGCGCCCAAAGACCCAAGTTTCGGCAGATCAACAAAGACTTGATGGGCTCCAAATAAAAAGCGGAGCATCTGCACGCTGCTCCGCAGAGCTGCAGTGCTGGAGGCAGCGAGTTTGGCCTCGCGCCGGGGCCGCGGGCTGGGGGCTGAGCCCCCCGGGACAGACGAGCACAAACCAACCCATGTCACTCGGGACGCAACGCACCTACTGCACCTCCTAGGCGGTCGCTGCCTAAAATACAGCTTCGACTCCATGCCCTTTCCATGAGAAAACGTCCTGTTCAGGCTCTTCCTAGATTTCATTTTAGGCAGAAGCAGAGACCAACGGCCTTGCAGCCATAAAAGGATCCAAGCGCCGGTGCTTTGTAGTCTGTAGCTGTCCCTTTGATGTAGCTATCCCTTCCTGCAAGACAAACTTTTATAATTCCCAGCACTGTGCATTTCCAAGATGCCTCAGGCTTTAATTAGTTTCTGCTCATCAGCTACAGCAGTAACGATCTCACCTGACAGCAGGAACGAAGACAGCAGCCGCCTGGCAGCGCCGGGAGGAGGACTGAGACCACCGGGGCGCTCCACCAGCACGGCGGCTGCAAGGACCAGGCAGGCAGCCCTCCTGGGGCCCCGACCGCCCCAGCTCCAGCACGGGAGCGGAAGCACCTCCGCAAGGACCTGCGGGTTTGCGTGGGCAGAGCATTAAGCTCCTAATCCCACAGCGGAGCGGCCCCGGGGTGTCCTCCAGGCGAGGCAGACAATGCGCTGGCCTGGGGCCCTGCTGAAGGAGGTCTCTGCTCCTCCCTGCGCCTCCGGGCACTGCCAGCGAGGCCGAGCGAGCCCGGCTCTGCTGCGTGAGGCAGGGAGGCTGCGGGGAGCGCCTCAAGTCCCTCTGAGGGCAGCGTGCTGAGAGCAGCTGTGTAACCAACTCCACCCTGCCCAGCCCACCAGCGGGACCACAGGGATCTCCTACCAAGAAAGCCAACAGGGTTAAGCTCTGCTTAAAGCTTGCTCTGGAGTCAGGGAGTTTCAGAGCTCTCAGAACTTCGTGGGGAGTGCTGTCTCCCAGCTCCATCCACCTGCGGCTCTCAGCTATTGAGCTGCTTTGAATCTGCACCTACATTTGCCTGCGTGTTTCTTAGCTGGATTGCTGACTGACTCCAGAGCACAAGAAGATCCTGATTTCTGATTTTTTCAGAATCTGGCACTGAATCCCTGCTGCAACATAAATATTTATTAAGAGCATCATCACCACCCCTTTGAAGTCTGGTGAACAGGTCACTTGCAGCACTTTTGACTAGCTGCAATGCTACAGGAAAGTCACTGACGGGGACAAAAAGCTTTTTAATTAAGACTATGACTTCGCAGAAGCACTTCCTTGCACGGAAAGCTTTCTGGAACCAACAGACTTCAGATGCAGATTTTAATCTTTCCCCCAGAATTGCTCCCATTGAAGCACGAGTACCTGGCCTTGGCCTCAATCCCAGGCAGGCAGCCACACGAGCAGACACACGTCAGTGCTGTGAAGAAGCCCTGTCCGCAGGCCAGGGCACTGCACCCTGGCAAGAGGTGAAGCAGCAAAGGCTGCAACATGAGGTGGCAGTACTGCCACATAAAGCCCACATGCAAGGGACAGCCTCGGGCACAGCCCTGGGTGTCCTCAGCTCCCTCGGGGGCGCAGGGCAATGGAGGGTGCTCAGCCCCTTGCAGGATGAAGCTCTTGTTTCATCAAGATGCTGACAGACCCGCATAACATTTGTCACCATAACACGTATCACTGTAACGTATGTGATCCAAGGACTGAAAAACACTTTGCCTGCTGCAGCTGGAAGGAAAACAAACATGACACGAGCAGCTTTGGATCTCAGAGCGATGTCCACACAAGATGTGGACTCCCGCAACCTCTCCCTCAGCATCGGATCCCTGCAGCTTGGCCCCTGCCAGCTGGGCCACAGCCAAGCGCTGTCTGTGAGGACAAGGCTGAGGGTCATCGACGTGCAGCTTCAAGGCATCACCAGGCGCGGGCTTTCAGCCCGACTGTCGGAGCTACCACTATGCACAGGCCACTCAGATGGATCCTAGGAAACCTCAAGAAACGGGCCAGCCCCAGACTGGGCAACAATTAAACCCCAGCAGTTGTGTGGCAAGAGGGTCAGGAGACCTTTTTACTCACAGAAATACATTCGGCCAAGACAAACAGCACCCGGGCATTGTTTCAGCATGAGTCAATGAATGGAAACACTCCAGTGCCATCCTGTTTTGCTGTCTGGAGGTTTCCCCCTACCTTCAGGATGTGCAAGCAGGCTCTGGGACATTTCCTATTTGCTGTTCTTTGACCATTCCATTTCCTGAAAGCATTTGTACCCAGCGCCGTCCAGCACACCAGCCCAGCGTTATCCAGGCCCAGCCTATGCCAGAAAAGGAGAGCCTGCAAAGAGGCAGCAAACAGGCAGCTGGAGGCAGAGCTGCCTCCCAGAAAACGATTTTACAAAATGCCTGTGTGCACATGCGCCGCCTCTGACAGGCCATGCAGGAAACGAGACTGAGCATCCAGCACAGGGAACTGCGTTGGTCTAGACCCACCATCTCCATCGCTGCGCAGACAAGGTAAAAGACACATAGACCTTTCAGAGGTAGTGAGCAGCCTGTCCCGGCCACTGAGGACGCCAGGCCAGAGCCCTGCAAGCCACAGGGCCCTTGGGAGCTCTGAGCTCCCTCCCTCCTTGCTCTGTGGTAAATGTGCTCCAGTGCAGCCTGGGTTCACAGCCACGGGGCTGCAAGCAAGAGTGCAGCTCGCCTCCTGCACAGTGAAAACACAGGGCCACCACAACCCTGGTCATAATTTACTGCTTGGAAAACACCCCTTGATTTGTTTTAGGGAGCAGATTGCAGGACACTGGCATCTCTTAATAAGAAACTGCAAATCTGACCACATCACACTGCTGCTCCTGCAGGAAACTTTTTCATCCCAGTAAAGATGCAAACATCGGGGTAAAATTCCCCTGGGCAGAGCTGGTATCGGAAGGAACTACGCAAAGCAGGAAGGAAAGCAGAGGTGGCAACTGAGAGAGCCCCTGGCACCCGCTGCCCAGCAGTGCCGCTCACCTCCAACACCCCTCCACTCCCCCAGTCACTTTTTCCCGTGGAGGCTTCAAACCTGTATCTGTGCTGAAACACATGGCTGGAGTTGGCACCTCTACTTCCCACATAAAACACATTTTAATGTTGCTTAGGGTAGAAAAATAGCAAAGGTTTTTATAAAGACATTCACACTTAGTCAGTGTGTGTTTTTGTCTTGAAGCTCTTTTAAAAAAGAGGTGCAAGTCTAACAACATGGACGTTGAGCAGGAGGGAGAAAGCTGTGCTTGCACAAGGCTCCTTCCACGCTGAGTGATTTGATGACAAGAAACGCTAGGCATTTGCTTTTAAATAAAGACAAAAGCAGCACACCAAGAAAACATAACATAGCCCATACTGACCCAGAAGGTCAAAACTTCAACAACAAAAAGTTCAACCAAGGAACGCGGCATGCAGGGACTGTTTTTACTAGGCTTGTTTGTACCCACCACCTGCAGCAGGAGTTTGGGGAGGAGGAGTTCAGTTCAGGCCACAGATACTCACTGCACAACAGAGTTCAGCCTTGTCCTCTGGACAAGGAGGCTGCAGATCCCTTCCTGCAGCTGAACACCCCAAGGCTCATTGCGGTCGCCTCCAGCCATGCCCTGTCCCACGAACCACAGACAGAGAGTTGGCCACTGCCTCCACTCTCTAGCTCTGCGTCGAAGCAATGCAAAGCTGATCCCTTCGGGGACAGGAATATGGAGTCAGCCCGCCTTGGACTAATTCAGGCAACCAAACGTATAATCTGTCCCTCTCACTTAACTCTGCAGACTGCACTGCTAAAAAAAGGGATCTGCCTTGCTGGACAACACCGATTTAGCCTCAACAGTGGGCCCCAGGCGTGCCACTGTGCTTAGCAGTAGCCATTCCCTGTAGTTTACTTTAAGCTCTAACAATTGGACATGATTAAGTGGGGCTGGATTTACCATTCTGGGCGCTGAAATCCTGCCAGGACACCCAAAGCGGATACAGCAGCACTTCATGCTCCGAACGCAGTGTCACCCTACAGAGAAGAGAGTCAGCATCTGGGCTCCCTCAGCCCTGCTCGCCCTGCCAGCCCACAAACCAGGAGCAGAGAATGACGCTGTCAGCACAGCCACGGAGACGTCTCTTTGCAGCCCAGGAACAAAGGTGATTTCTGTTCTGCTGCATGCACAACCAGAAATGCTCTCGTGAGCATGTTCACATTTGGCTCAGGTTTCTAGGAAATGATCAGTGGTGATTAATGACAGCGCAGGAGGGACTCGGCAGCTGAGCTGAGCTCTCCGACCAGAGATGTTAGGATGAGACTCATATTCTAAAAACAATGCTGTATGATTTGCTCTAAAGCCACAGCTCTGAGAGGAGAGATGCCTTGAAGCTTGAGCTCCATTTATGAATTACATATAAAACAAAGTCATATCTGTGAGCAAACCTGCTATCACTGACATGGCACTGAAACAGATGGAGGGTGAAGAAAAATGCATGCTATGGCAAGCTTTGTCCTTCTCCGTTGACGATTTGTGTTTTTGTACACGTAACTATAAAGGAAAGCGGAAATTCCAAAATCCTTTTCTCTGGGAAGCATGATTCATTATCCCTAGTCCTGCCTGGGGTGTAACGCTGTGGAGGTCACCCGCATGTCACTGCTGTGACCGGCCAGGCTGACTTCCTTCCCGGGACAGCAGCGCCCTCACCACAAACGCGGGTCAGCTCGGTCTCGCTTTGGGATCTGCTCCACTGGGGCTTTCAGCGTCTATGTAATCAATAGCACCCTGACCCAGAGAGGACACACAGGAAGACGCATACTTGCTCGAATCTCACGAAAAATATGTTGTCTAGAATCTAGCAACACATCCTGGCAGTCTAGATGGGTTATTTCTGGCGTGTACCTAGGCACTAGGAACAAATATCCACAGGAGACAGCTGGAGAAGAGCTCACAGAGGATGGGACAAGCCTGCAGAGCAGCACCATTCACCCAGAGCGGGGAGCAGGGGGCACCTTGCTCACCTCCACGCTCGTGCAGAGAGCACTGCCGGCACTTCCCCACGCTTGCTCTCTTGGCTGAGAGAGCAGCTGGAACCAGCCAGTATCCCTCTCCCTGCTGTGCTCGGGGTCCCTGCACACACTCATGACCGGAGCTGCTGCCTTCACGAGTAGCACAGAACCACGTCCCCTGTGTGCCCGGCCCTGCTCCCCAGGGACGCCCCCCTTCCCTGCGAGGACCTGGGGGAACAGCTGCACAGGGTCCCACACCCCACAGGTCAGCGGGGAGCCGACCACCCTCCCTGCTCTATGGCTCCGCATCCCAGGCAGCTCTGCTGGTTGCAGACAACCCTCTGGAGAGCTGCCCGTGCGGCTGCCTTTCTATGGATGCTCTGCTGGAGCAGTGCCCTCCTGGTGCCCACCCTGCCACCCCTCGGGCACCGTCAGCGGGACTGCCCCCTCTGCGGGAACACCGTGCTCTGCCAGAGCCCGGAGCCAAGTGCAGCCTCTGCCCGGGGCGCTGTTGGCGCGGGGTATCAGCAGGTGCAGTTATTGATCCCGCTGCTGAAGCTTCCAAGGAGGAAAAGACAAGGCATGCAGAGTTGTTAAGCTTTTTTAATCTTTCCCTGAGAACATTTCTACTAGGATTAGCGAATGTAGTCAAGCTATTTCAGATGCTCAGCTCAGCTGAGAACTCCTTAAGGCATCCTGAGTTGGGGATCTGACTCACCAATAATTAAAATGAAAATTAAGGTTCATCCTTTAAACAAGACAGGATAAATTAAATCAATTTCTGTAAGTACTGATCTGGAAATATCTGATCCCACTTAACACAGCACCTGCTCAAATATGAGCCTATTTCCAGCCCCACTGGCCAAGGGATCACAACCTCCTGTGCTGTCTGGACTCTATGTTCACTCTCTCCCCTAACTCAGTCCAACTGTGTTGCCCGCAGGCATGTGGCACGTGGGGAACAGAATGGGAGACAGGGACCCCCTTTGCAGGCCAGTCTGGTGCAGCTCCAGGCTGCTGGGTCTGCACTGCCGTCAGAAACCAACACAACTCACATCTGGACCAAAGGAGGGGGTGGATTTTCCTCAACAGCACCACCAGCTTGGCATGAAACAAACCCTGTTTTCATCACCAAAGAGTGCATTAAGACAAGACTTGGGAGTGAAGCTGTTGGCTGTTGCAGCTACAGGCCAAGTGGTGCCCCACCTCTGCAGAAGAACTGGGAAACAACTTCTCTGCACTGACCACTTGCGTCTCTTCCGCTGGGCACAAGAGCTCGGGGTGCAGCTCAGCCTAGTGACTCTACTTGGGCTGAAGTCACTGCTAGTGCCAGCAGAGCCTGCCAAGCACTCACCCAGTGCCGGCTGCCCTTGCTGCTAAGCAGGGACCCAGCTCCTGTTTGTGTGGTCCCTGACCCGCTGCCCACAAGACCCTTCTCAGGCAGGACTACCCCTCCTGCACGCGAGGCTATGGCTGTCGGCCTGTCCCCTCTGCGTTGCAGAGCTCCGTGGGAGCGAGCGCACACCGTGCAGAGCCAGGTGCAGCAATCACAGAGACGTCTCCAGGCTGCCTCCTTCGGACGCAGCTCAGCCCCGAGGAGCCTGCCGCTGCTCCTCTCTGGAGCCCTGTGAGTGGGAAGAGCTTGGCAAGCTCTCACCGTGCAGCGCGTTGCCACCAGAGTCATTGCTGGCTGATGCACCAAGGGTGCAAAGAAGAAGCTACAGTGGAGATAGCTCGTCTTCTCCACTGTCTCAGAAATCAGAGCTGGAGCGCACTTCCACTGAGGCTGGCGATGTGGCAGAAAGCTGTATGAGAAATGAGGAAGCACATGGGTCCATGCAGGATATCAGTGGTACCTGACACCTTAAGAGAGATCCTTTACCTCTCACTGACTCTGCCAAATATCTTTGTCCATGACTTTGTTCAGTTTCCCTGCGGACTGCCCAGCTGGCATTTTCTGTAGTGCATGTTTCACACCAGCATAAAAAGCACTAACTGAACCCTTAAGCACAGCTGGAACGAATCCACGGCGAGCACGTTCAAAAATGTCAGTCAGCCCTGTTTCTGCCAGATAGTTAGAGCACCGCTCACGAATGACAGAGCAGCACTTTCCTGCTTCAGAGCACTAGGAACTCTGGAAATAACTTTGGCACATTTGGCTGCTGCTTCTGAGAGGCTGAGGCTCTTCTCTGTGAGTGATGAAGTCTCAAAGTCTCCACCAGCTTTGCGAGAGACCAGAACATCTGTACAGCAGACCATGAGACTATGTGCATGCTTGCAAGCCCAGGTCATCAAGAGTTTTACCCATTTAGACTTCTCTGTAGGAATACCTTCTAGCAAAGAGTCCACTGCAGCTGAGAACAGCATCCAAACACCACTGCTGACACAAGCAGGGAGTCAAATGCTGAAGGACTGGAGCAGCACCACCCGACGTGTGTGAGGGGACACCCCAAGTGCACACTCCATGCCTCTGTGCTGTGCCTCATTATCAAACTCAAATGTATTCTCTGCCTAATGGAAATGGAGAAATCACCAAATGCCACCAACAAAAGAGCCTCTCTCTTGCAGCCATGGCATTCCCCAGAAGATCTTGCATTTGCACAGAATGTGGTTCAGATTGCCTGCAGTTAAGCCCATGGCTGGAGATGGCAGACTACGATCTGCTTAAATCTCCTGACAGTGTGATCCCCCAGTGCTGGGTTCATTCTGTGGGGAACATGGAGGAATGCAAAACAAAGAGCAAAGCAAAATAGCAGGATGTAGAGCAGCTAACTACACTGCTCAGAGCTAGTCCTCAGGCTGCGACTGCTGCCTGTCTGCACTCTGATCTCTGCCAGCGTCACAGGATGCACAAGCACATCTGAACTGCACTAGGCCCAGGTCCACCTGGAAGAAGGAAATACTGCGACTCGTTGGACAGACCAGCAGTATTCATGGCCCAAAACTCTGGACCTTGAGCATCTAAACAGAAATGGCTGGGGAAACACTCCTCTAAAAGGTATTCGGTGAGCCTAAGCAGGGATTTGGGCACTGATTATCAGAAACTCTGTTCTGAAAGCCTTGACATGATGTGTGAAATCAGGGAAATAATGGTGACTGTGTACAGTTTGTTCATATCTGCTTAGGAGTTTCCAATTAAATTCCTCTGCTGGGATTGGAACAAGGAGACTCCTTCTCTGCAGATTTTGTTCCAAAGGCTGAATGAGTTGAACAGAAAATATAAAAGCCAACGGCTGCCTGTTCTCTTTCCCCTGTGCTCCTGCCCTGGGCAGGCTGCTGTACCTGTACACTGGTTGCATTTCCCTGGCAATCCCAATCACAGCTCCTTCCTTGAAGTTGTCAAACTCCTCAAATAGGTCTCGGATGTTCGCTTTGTATTTCAGGTCCAAGTCGACCTGGATGATTCGTGTTATTTCTGAAACAACAAAAAAAAAAGAAAAATCAGCTACAAAAGGAAAAAAGCTTTACTCAGTAAATACCAACAGGGATGCAATGACTTACACCCAGCGAGGCTTGGGCCCAGCCAGCCCAGTGGGCAAGATTTGGAGCCAAACTAGGGCCAAACCACTCCTGTGGCAGGCCCCGTACAAAGCTACCAACCTTCAACGATCATGACAGCACTTACCACACTACATTTTAGGCATGATTTACATCAGAAACTACTCCTGGTAATCTTTTGTTTCTATCAAACCCCTCCACCAGTCAGAAGACTGGCTTTCTATACCAGTGAGAAAAACAATAAATAGCACCAGCTCAGCTCCACACAGGATTTTTTCCCCATTCTGCAGAAAGAGCCACACAAATCCCACACTCAGCTGCTGCCCTGCACTTCTTGGAAAAGCTACTTACTCAACAAGGGTTTCTCAGCTCCAGCCCGTGCTACCATTCCTAGCTCTAAGCATCAAATAGAGTAATTCCCATTGCGGACAACAGCAGCAATTCAGTAACCACTTACACCCTCCAAAACACCTTCACAAGCTCATTAGTTTCCAGTGGCCTGACACAGGCTTCCCCAAGGGCAGAATTACAACATCACGCATGCACAGAACTGCTGACAGCCTAAAAACTTTATTATTCTTGACAATATTCTGCTGGAGACAAGCAGGGTCTGCAGACACGGAAGCGTCTTCTGCTTGCAGTGAGAAAACCAGGGTGCAAGGAGGCTGCAGGGTGTCATGTTTGGGGCCAGCCCTGCGCTCGTGAGGGTCTCGGGACCATTGCACAGGGTGCCCCTCTGCCCAGGTACAAAACGAGCCAAGACAGGACGTCGGGAAGGAATTCAGGGCCTTTCTGGCCCTTGCTCCCTCTGTCAATGCTGCTGCTCAAAGCCCCATGGAGCTGGTACCAGTGTGGCCAGTTCCTTGCCCTTCCTCACCGCTGTCACAGCCCCTCAGTGATGCTGAAGGGCTCTCTGCTCCGTTTGCAATTCCGAGGCAGCCGTCTCCTTCCCGCAACGAGGAGAAAAGGAGCCTGGCAACTCATTAGAGCAGGAGAAGGCAGAGCAAGGACTGGCCACGGCCACCCAGCCCCTGCCAGCTTTTGCCAGCCTCCTCTGCACGAGACTGTTGGCAGAGGCTGGGGCAGACGGGGCTCCCCTCGACTGCCGGTGCCGGGCGGACTGGGGAGCGCCGTGCGGATCGCAGCACGCTAAGCGCAAGGCAGCGGCTGCCAGGGCTGCCCGCTCGGCTCGCGCAGCCCTGCCCGGGAACCGCGGGCAAGTATGCTCACGGATCGGCCGCTAAGCCGGGCAGGCTCCAGCGCCACGGTCTTATGTAATGCCAGAGCTATTTATGTGCGTTACAAAAGCCAGGAGCAAATTGGCTGGGATGCTTAGCGCTCGGCGCTAATTGGATTAAGACAACTGTCAACCTGCTTCAGTCCCCACTTGTCGCGTCCAGGGGCTGCTGCAGCTTACTGCAGGCTACGCGTGCATTTCAGTTTCCCTGAGACTGTTTTCATAGTAATTAGCAAATACGGCCCTCACCCTTCCCACTGCCAGGCATTTCTAGATGGGAGGGTGAATCCACCCTCCCCTCACCCTGGGCATCCCTCCCAGCTGGAGCGTGGGGCATCCAGAAAGGCCTGGCCCTGCCGCACGGGTGTCATGGGTGTCACGGTGCCCGGCCTGCTCTGTCCGTGCCGAGGGCAGAGCCCCGGCAGCGCAGCGCTCCTGGAGAGCGCGGGAGCTCCCCGCTCGGCTCCCGGCTCTGCCCGCTTCCCTGGCCTTCGCCCATGCCACGGCCGTCACATCCCCACGCTCTCTGCGCCTCGTGGTGTTTGGCGCTTGCTGTCACCATTATGCTGCAAACAGGAAGAAGTCTTTTCTTTCTTTTTTTCCAAACTCAAAAGCAACTGTCAGGACGAGAGGCCCGGAGATGATGAGAGCAACCAGGCACACAGAGCTATCTTTCAGAGCAGGAATGTAACTTTTCCATTTCAAATGCATTTATCACTTCAAGTTTGTGTTTCAGCCAAACACAGGGCTGCACAGCAGCTCTGATTTTTTTTTGCAAATCCTGCAGTAATCCAGGGCTCTCAGCAATTGGTCATATCTAACATACTGCCCTCATTTAAAAGGGAAAAAGCTCTATGAGGTTCAGCTAGAAATACACTGCTTAGTCTGTGAAGTCTTTAAGCAGAAACACAAACCAAGAAGAAATATTATCTGAGCTATAATCAAAGCTATATCTCTTTTTTTTTTTTTTTTTTAGCCTCTATCATTCTGCATCTACTGAAAGGAAAGCTGCATTCACTCCACCCTGCAGCAGGGCAATCCCCAGGCCTCCCCCCGTATTTACCACCATCATAATCCTCTGTTTGCAAAGATTTAAAACTCAGGCGTAGTAATTCACTACAGGCTAAAGCAAGTCTTGACCTCAAAGCAATTTCCCTCAGCCCTCCCAACTGCCTCGGAAATCGCTAGCACCGTTCAAGCAGACAAATAGGCAGAGCAAAGGATTTCTGCAAGGGGGAAAGAGACCGGCATCCCAAATGCCCCACGCCCAATTCCCCCTTGGATAAGCCCACGCTTCCCGCGTGCTCCATGCCCCAGCCGTTGAAACCCCCCATCCTTCACCCTCCTGCCTGGGGACAACTCGGGCACCACACCAGCTTTGGCAGCTTGGCCCCTCTTACACCAGGGTGCCCACGGAGGCTTCCCCACTGCCGCACGCGCTCCCGCACCGCTCCCGTGGGCACGGGGACCCTGCACAACTCAGCCAGGGAGGAGCAGGGAGAGGGGCCCGCGGGGCCCAGGGCACGAGGAGGGGGCGTCCCCGCCGCCGCTCCGGGAAGCCATCCCAGCCCTGGCGGCAGCAGGGCACGGGGACAACTCCAGCACCGCCTTCCCCAGCGCAAAGCAGGCGCAAGATGGCTCATCAGGTTTCAATTAAATCTACCACAAGGCACGTCATCTGATTGTTCTCTAAAATTACAGATGAGCACTCGCTGCAATTAATCACAACGCAGAACGAAGGCTAAGCTTGGGGGGGGGAGCTAATTCCCTGTCTCCTCCATTTTTGCCATCCCTGCCTGCTCTGGCACCATCACCCTGCGCTGGTCTCCATGCTGTGCTGGCAGAAAAGCCCCAGGAAAATGCAGCCAACAAATTAGACAAGAAAAAAGTTATTTTTTCATTTTCTTCTTGCCTTTTAAGCAAGCATTAACTGTGACATGGCGACAAAAACGAGTGTGGGTAACACTAAATGCTGTTTTGCCAGATGTTCCTTGCACGGATAGATTAATGGCTAAGATGGTTTCTCTGTGATCGCTGCCTGTGACTGGCCAGGAGTCAGGCACCAATATTTATGATTTATCATGGTGCTTTGTCCTTTTACCACGCACTTTGCCCTAGCTACTATGTGGGGGTGGAGGAATCACATGATCTCCTCTTAGGCACAAACTGCTTGGAGGGGTCCAGCTGGAAATGTGGGAAAACACAGAGTGTTTTGCTCGGAAAGTGAGTTTTCTGACTTTGCTGTAATATATTTTATGCTCTTCTGCATTCAGCTTTGGCTCTTCCAGCCATTGTGCATAGAGGGGAGCTAAGCCACTCAAACCGGAGATCTCCATTAGCAGTGACAGTTTTATGACACAGCCTGGCCCCACTTAAGACTCATAATTTTTTACTGCAGCCTCCTGCCAGCGTTCCCGGGGGGAGCTGCCCGGGCTCGGCTCTGCGGAAGGCTCAGCCTCGGACGCAGGAGCGACGCAGAGCCGGCACCTGGAGCGCAGCTTCCCCACGCTGACTCCCTCCGTGCCTGCCCGCGGGGATCCCGCGGGGAAGGACGGGCCGGGTGACCCCGGCGAGCCCCCTGGCGCGCACCGCTCAGCCCAGCCACCCATAATCGGCAGACGTGCGACGGGGCCTCTCCGAGCGAATTTCTCTCCTCGAGACAAGGCGATAACGGAGTGGACAGGACTAGCAGAAGAGGGGCACGGGGAGGAGGCGCGTGGCTTTCGCCAAGCCTACCAGAGCACCGAGGATGCCCAGCGGCTTTTACTAAGTCCCTCTTGATAGCAGCCTTGGGCTCCATGGCTCTGTATTGGCCATTAGGCTAGAGGATGGCCTAGCAAGAGACAGCCAGTAGTGGATTTAATAGGAAAAAAAGGGCTATGGAAGATGCAATGCAATGGGATGCAATGCAACTGCAACATGCAGTTTGAGAGCCTCCTACCCAAACTAGAAGCCTCCTGGATACTGGGCACCTCTGGATGTAGGTGTGGGGAGCCCAAGGAGTTGCATCAATGGCACATTTTACTCTAATATTTAGACAAGGCACAGAAGAAAGAACATGAGGAGCACTATACCCGTCACGCATCCCAGCCTTTCAAGGCAGCAGAGACGTATTTCTATTATGTAGGCAAATTCTTTTAAAGTCAGTCTGATAACCTTCTGTGTGAGAGCTGTACCCAAGCCCTGGCAAAATAAAGGCAAAGTCACCCTCTATTCCAAACCCCCTTCTTCCACACAAAACAAGCTAAATCTGGGTCAAAACCATATCACCACCTGCAGTCATGCTAACCGCGTCAATCTGCAAAGACGGGAAATGAGTAAAAATAATAACAACTTGTGTCAAACAAAAAATAATGAAATGGAGAGTTGCATCAACAATGCAAAGCACAAAAGCTGTCCAGAGAATGGCATGGCATTAACTACTGTTAATTTAGCAGTGGTTTACACAGCTTAAGACTGGAAGAAACCAGAAGCACTGCAACATCTCTGAGCTGGTGCAGATCCCCCGCTGATTGCCGGGCTCTTGTTTGCACAAGCTCTGCTCCGCGGCCAGAGGAAATCCTGCCTGCAGCAGGCCTGGCAGCGGAGCCGGGGCAGCGCACAGAGCAGAGCCACCGCGACACGAGCCCTGCACACGAGGGCCACGCTTCCACCCGCGCCCGTCCCCTCGTCCCCTGCCCCACAGCCCCTGCTTTGGCCAGTGGGGCGGTACTGGGGAGCACGGGGAGAGGGGGCACAGCCCGCTGCCCTGCAGTGCGCTCGCTGGCCCGCGTCTGCCGCTGATGCGGCCCGTCCCGTGGTCCTGCTGCCACCACCCTGCGCTGCAGGTCTCCTCTCTCAGCGAGCTTCTTCTTAGGACACTGGACCTAACTGGTCTGGTCCATAACCATAGGAGATATTCCCGGATCTGAGGAGGGTCTCTACTCCTGGGGGCAAACACTTCCTGCAGCCAAGTGCCCGAGCAGGACTGGATCTCCAAAGAGCCTGTTTTCCCTGAAAAATGTGCTGGGTTGACCTGGGTGCTATTATTCCTAATCCCATCTGCTCCCAGCCAGACTGCAGGTGGTGATTTTCAGTGGTTCAGGCTCGCGGCGGGTACCCCTCACCTCATTTCCGTGCAGTCAGGGTGAGATGCCTCATAGCGACATAGCAGGTACAGGGCTCCTGTGCGAGGACAGGGCACTCCCCCGAGCACCCTGGTCACCACAGTCAGAGCCAGAGGCTTCCCAAGGAGTCTGCACCACAGACTGGTGCTTGATAAACCTGACCAGAGAGCTCCCTAAGGCTGCCCAAGCCTCCACACGCAGGGAGCCGGCCAACGTCTTTCAACTTCCCTTTTGACACCTCCAGCTGATCGCGCACGGCACCGTCTGGCGGTCCAAGCTGCTCTTAGCTAAACCCTTGCCAGGTCACGCTGCTCCCTGCCTACGCACACAGGCTGCTCCTATGAAGATGTCCCAGGACCTAAGACTTCCTAACCACAGAAACACAATTCAGGGGTAAGTGGGCAGCAGGTGACATGCAGCCAGACAGCTCTCTAGACCACCCCAACCTCTCCACACCTTTTCTTGCAACATATGAGGCCAGCGGCTGGTGCCCTTGGCACACTGCCAGGCCTGATTTTTGAGGCAGGACAGAAGAGGTGAGATCAAGGGGGACACCAGTGGGATTCCTGTTGGTGCCTCGCTGATAAGCTGGCCTGCTGCTTCGCCTTTCCGTGCAGAGCCAGCAGGAGCCATTCCTGCGATACAGGATTCAGGAGCTTCCCCCCTCCTATCAGACCCTGCACCTTTCCGGAGCCCACACAGTGGGGAAATGGATATGGGCATGGTGATGGTCACAGACATACAGCTGCTGCATTCTAAGCGGCTCAGACCCTTCTGCGGGGACCGCAGGCAGCTGCAGCCAGCAGGAGTGACACCGCACAGAAGGGACAGGAGTGTCCCCTGCTGGCTGCACCGGCTCTGTGGAGAGCACCCGCAGAGCTGCCTTCAGGGGTCTCGGGAAACCGCAAGGAACAAATGTGGGTTTTGCCACTTAACTTGAACTATCAGAAGGAATAAATCCAAGCCAAGCTGGGCTCTCAGGCTGGGGGTCAGCGAGGCTGGAGGGTCAGTGAGGCTGGAGGGTCCAGATCTGCTTTTCTGCAAATACTGGGCACATCTGGACAGCTGCCCCCCCCACCACTGCTGGGAGTTGGGCTCTGTGCGTTGCTGGGGTTTGGCTCTGACTCCTGTGCTGATTTCTGCCACCCAGAAGTCACTCCCCAACAGCTGAGAGCTCCCTGCCTCTGCACTGCTGCCCCGGGGCCCGTCACCATGCCCGTACCCCTGCCCCGCTGCGCATGTCAGCGCGCTTGGACCAGGCCCACAGCCCCCAGACACGAGAGGTGAAGGTGGCTCTGCATGGGGCAGCCGGGCCTGTCACCCAAGGAAGGTCCAACACAAGCACAAAGACCAGCCCAGTCCTGCCCCAGGCTGCTGCCTGCAGCTGCCTCCGCTGCCAGCTGCACCTTGGCGCAGAAAGGCTCTTTTTGTGATTTCAGGAGCCACCTAGGAGACCTGACCAGCTCACTCCGGCCTGTACTCCCCGTAGCTGCCAACAGTGTTCACACAGTTAGAAGGATTCACACTTTCTGGAAATCAGGAGTGGTGGAAGATCAGCAGCAACTTCGAGATCGCTGCCCGAGGCCATCGACGGCCGGGCCAGCGCCGAGGAGCCTCTGCTCCAGCAGGCAGCGTGCCGACAAGAGACACGCGGGGCCGCGGCCTCCCGCACACTGCAGAGCCTGCAAAGCTGCTCTCGCTGGCTGTGAAACTGCCCTTGGTGGCTCAGAGGGACGCGCGGTGCCAAGAACTACATCAGAGCAGCGAGCAGTGCCAAGGCCGGGCTCAGGCACGGTGTAGCTGGCACCCTCGGGAGGGGAACGTGCAACGTGGAAGGTGCTACCTACTGCACCGTTCCCTAAAGCCTCCTGCTATGGCTGCAGTGGGGAGCCGAGCACGAGCTGCAGCAGTGCCAGGCAGAGATGCCAGAGGCACGGTAAGACAGGCATGGATACGCACAGTTTATTTATACAAACATGCTCTGCTCTTTTGTCTGTCCTTTGTTAGGGGCTTCCTTTGTTTTGCTAACTCCAATGTTCCTGGCTGCTCCCCGGCAGTTTTCCCTTCTGCTGTCATGAGAGTTGTGAGCAGCTTCCTGTTTTCTTGTGTGCTCTCCTTCTCAGGTCTTGTTTTCTCCACAGATAAAGGCTCCCTCCCTGCCCGCAGGACG
>VZSV01000193.1:888079-903482 GCA_013398735.1 Nothocercus julius | reverse complement strand
CTGAGCCTCGCGGGGCGCGCGGGCCAACGCGAGGTGCTCCGCAGAGGCCGCGCCGCGCCAGCTCCCGCGGGGGCCCCGCGGCCCGGGAGGCAGCGACGTCGGCGCCTCCCTTCCGCCGCGGGGCCTCTGCGCCGGGGAAGCGGCTCAGGAATGTTTTGTAACCCCCCTCCCCTCGGACAGCAGCGGTGCCAGCACTGGATGGCTTCTGGCAGGGCGGCTCGGCCGTAAGGAGGGAGTGCTCTCCCGGGCCCTGATACGACCCTGCAGCTCATCTTCCCTGCAGGAAAAAAGATCCTCTAAAATGCTACCTCAGAGGGGCTGATCGTGGTGCTGGTAACTTAACCCCCAGGTTTGCAGCTAAATGCAGCTCCTCCATGCCAGCCTAGTCAAGATGGTGTCCAAGATGAGAAGGACATACCCAAGAAACCAGAGCTGCCCCGGCTGACTAGCAACGTCATTAAACAGATTTCTACAGCTCCATGCACCCAGCAGAGAGGAAGAGCAACTTCTTTACAGCAATTCCAGCCTATTAGCTAATTAAAAAAATAAGCTATCTGCCAGGTGCAGATCACAAATCATTGCTACAGCCCATGCATGGCAGCTCCTGCACACTGCCATCATTTACCAGCTTCACAGTGTGGCTCTGCCACCTTCTGCTCCAGGTGCCCTGGGCAGACCCAGAGCAAGACAGACAGACAGACAGACACCCAGAGCACTCCCCGGATGCCACAAGGCACTAGGGGTGCAGCCACACTGCTCTGTAGGCCACTCTTTCTGCAGAGCCCCTGTACTCACTCAGTTGCCTTCAAGCCCTGGAGAACCAGACCTTGGACAACGCAGTGTCACCTTTGAGCATGCTGACACACGCGAAGGAGAGTTTTCAACACCAGCTCGGCAGCCTGAGTAGTTTGGCTCCGAGAGGCTTTGAGCACAGCTGTAAAAGCCCTGGAGCAACTACGTACACAGGCTGAAGGATCCGGTACAGCTTTGGAGACTGCTGTAGCAGCCTGACTGTTCTTGCCTGGGCCAGATAAATGTCTCTGTCCCCACTGGTATTTCCATGCCCTGCTCCCAACTCGAGAGAGACCCTAAGCACAAGGGGAAGGGTCTGTTTCACCCCAACTCCTGTTTCCTTTGCACTGGCCTGGCCACAAGCCAAGGGGGTATTTGTGTCTCACAGTGGGGACCGACCACGCAGTCGCTATGAGAAAGAGGGAAGGGGGAAACTCAGGAAAAGGATACACTTTGTTTCAGAGAATTATTTTTTCTGGTATATCTGACTGTCTCCTCATAATCCACTGAGGTGTGAGACACGAGTATTTAATGGTGCTAAGCCCTGTGGACCTTGCCTGGACTCCATACCTTGGACAGTGCTGAGCACTCAAGGGCTTCAGGATGAAGCTGTAAGTGCTGCTTGCTCCCCATTTCATATGCCATGTCACTGGGGGAGGAGACACACGAAGACACATTTGTAGTTGCAGTTAGAGCAGCAGGAGACCTTATCATCAGACAAAATATAGTTTAATTCCAGGCTGTCATAAATTACAAAACAGCAAGGAGAGAAAAATGAAAAGTAATGCACAGGTGACATGGAAAGGGAAACTAAAAAGACATCCAGGAAAATAAACATATTAAGTTAAATGATCTAATGTCTCAATTATCTACAAACTGTGCAGGGAAAGGGGCAGAAGAGCTGCAGGCAGATGTTGTCCCTGTTTCATCTTGTTAAACTCTAAAAACCTAAGGCAGAGCTGCCAGCAAGACCTTGGGGAACAGCAGTCCCCACAAACCCAGCTGGGCCAGGCTTTGAGCAGGATTTTAATGCAGGATGACTTCAAGTAGCTTGCATGCTGTTAACCTTTACGTAAAGGGAGAGAGAGGCTAGCTACAAAAGGAAACGTGTAACCCCTCCCTTAAAAATAACGCATGGTGCTAGGAGGGCTAGGCGAAAGCTTCCTGCTGCCCAGCACCACCAGGGTGTTCATCTAAACAACTGCCCCAGCAGGGCAAATGCCAAGACCCTGTCACTCTGCAGGAGGTTAAATAACAGCACACGCCTGCCTCGCTCTGACAGATCTAGGACATCCAAAATAATCGATGGCAGCACCACAGCGAGGGGCAGCCAACGGAAATAATGAGAAGTGACACCACCCCAAGGGGCTGCGGGTCACGTTGGACCAAGACGGCGATCATGCTGTGGGAAACAGGCCTCCTCCGTGCCGGAGCATCCAGGCCTGAACCCGCCTCCCTTGTTAAACGACAACTGCATCGGTGGCATGGGAGCAGCCTGTGCGCACGCACAGCGGGGCCCGGCTGCTCGCGAGCTCGCGGCGGGCGCGCACCGGGAACACGGCACATGTGGGTACCCAGCACGCTCGGGAAGGCAGCCAGCCCTGCAGAGTCACATCTGGGCTGACCCCAAACAGCTGGGGCAGCTCAAGCAGGGAAAAACCAAAGCACCTCTGGGCAGAGCGGCTCCCCCTGCCAGGAGACACGTAGCTTGCAAGTGCGCAGACTGGGCTGGCACTTGACGTCTGCAGGTAAAAGCCTCCTGCAGAGCCACAGGCTCCTGCGTTTATCCGGGAGGGGGTTCCTGCTGCCTGCTCTGCAAAACCAGCACAGAGAGCTCCAAGGCACGACCGGCTCTTACCCCATGGAGGAACAATGTCTGGCAGTGCTACCCGTGCTGGCAAACTCGCTGTGTCAGCCTGCCCTCTGTTCTCCTCGCCAGCTTTAACACATAAGCTCAGGCCAGAAGCAGGCGAGGGAAGGAATCTGGCTCTTCTTCACATGGACAAGGCATGAAGCAGAGTGAGGGGTTAGGAGAGCCCATGAGAAACTACTGAGGCTCTCTCCATCTCTGAAAAATGGGAACATTCTGCTAGAAAAGAAACCCTTCTTTTTGCTTTTGCAACATCTTGGCAGTTGCATTTTGGGAGCACATGGCTCTCAGGGGAAGCTCCCATGACCACACTGCTGACCCAGACTGTCCCTTTCACAATATTCCTGCCTCGAGGAAGCAGGGCCAGGCCTGGAACATCTGGGATACAGGTGCTCTCTTTCCAGCCCTCTGCAAACCGGTACATCTCTGTTACCTCAGCACGCTGTAGCTTAATGAAGGCGGCAGTGCTCAGCCAGCAAGAAAGGGTCAGGATGGCACAATCTGAAAACGCTCGCTTATTAAAATTCAGTATTCACCAAATTATATGGGTAATTTCACTGTGTACAAGGAGTTACCCAGCAGCTGAAAGACAGGAAGAAAAGGTGGCTGTGTTTGCTCATGTCACTCTGCAGGGCGCCACGGAGCAAACCTTTGATGCACATTCCTGTGTTCAGCATGTGCCATGGGATCAGCACGCTGCAGGAGCAATGCACCTCTGCAAAGTGGTGCTGTAGAGAGGAAACAGCATGAGGTGCTGGCCCCAGAAGCCATCCTGGGAAAGGCAGAGAGGACCAGAGGCCCATGTGCAACAGGCGCCATGCCCAGCAGCCCCCCGGCTTCCCTTCAAACGACAGTGCACAGGACTTTGGAACACAGAGCCCAACTTCAGGATCTCAGAGCACGAAGTCTTGGCCTGTGTTTCCCTATGATGAAACCACATAATACACAGTCAGTAGCAATGCAGGTACCTGGCTCTGGCAACTCTTAGGCAGAGATTTCTGGAATGACCTGGGCAATATTACATGAAGAATTCAATGTTCCAGCTGCAAACTCTCACACACTGACATATGTAAACTCACGTTTTTTAACAGCAATCTATAATGTTTTCAGAATATTGCATGCCTTTTTTTTTTTAGAAGTGTGTCAGCAGAGTATTTATATCTGCTTTACAAGGAGATTTACAGTGTGCTTGTAAAGATGTTCCAGCTGACAGACTGCTTTCCTGATACCTCTGCTTAAAATATTCCCCCTGGCTCCCACATTTCCATCATCACAGGTAAATACAAAGCTTGCTCGAAGTGCACACCGTGGCTTGGCACAAACCACAGGGAGTGCTCTCAGTGCCAGGCCAGGCTTGCACGTCACCTCCGGGAACGGAAACACAACGCCAGGGACCCCCAAACGTGGAAGTCTCCATACTGGCCCATGCTTTGCTGTAGGAGCCGGCGGGTCGGCAGCGGAGATGCTGCGAGAAGACACAGGGCAGCTCGGAGCTCTACGCAGCAGCTCTCCAGCCTGGTCTTCACCCTCGCTGTGGCTGAGCTTGGGGGGAAAAGCACAGATCACTGCTCACAAAGGCCGTCTGCTGTGTCCAGGCGGAGTGCCCAGAGCACTAGCACGGCAGATATCAATTTCATGAGAGATCGTCTCCTAAATCAAGTTGCAGGCAGCAGCTGGAGCCAATTCCAAGTAGCATTAATTCCCTCGCGGCCTGTGGCTTTGTGATCAACAGGCAGCTCAGACCAACGTCCTTACACACTGGTCAACACGAAGCAACCAGCACTCACAGATAACAGGCCGGAGAAATCTCCGCGTCTAAGGCCAGGGAGACTCCTGGATTATCCCAGTTTGACCCCAGCGCGTCCTGGGCTTCCTGGACATGTGCTGTGAAGCTCTCTGCTGGCAATCATGTCCCCACACGCTGTATTATCTGTTCTGCTGCCTTTGCTTCCCCATGGAATTACCAGGCACAAGGCCCTGCACAACGCCCTGCACAGCCTGCAGCCTGGGCACCCTCTCTCACTGAGGCAGCATCTATCACATTACAGCTTTCAATAACTTGCTCTTTTGTGAGCTAATCTAGCATCTCCTCGGGCCTGGGTAAATTTTAGCATCTACAAAATCCTGTGGAGAGGAGTTCCATGGATGAATTAGATACATATACAATAACACCTCATTTTGCCTGTTCTCAGTTGCCTCTAGCTACATTTATTTGATGCCCCCTATTTCTTGTACAAGCAGAGGTGTCTGCCTCATAAACTATGGCTTTCCAGAGTCATTTGTAATGCTCTCACCCAGTTCTTTTCCAGACTGGAGAGTCCCAGGCAAACAGGTTCTTCTTGTATAGAAGCCACAGCTCTACTCTGAATTTGCCAGGTTTCTTCCTAACACAGCACACTGGTATATCATACATTGCACCAGCGTATAATGCACTGCATTCTCCTTCCCTGTGTTTCCCAATGTTTTTCTAGCTATATCCACTTATGCTACTACTGTTTAGTCCCCTTGCAAAACTTTGATTAACAATCTTGTCAAACGCATATGGAAATCAGACTTTCAGTTATCAGTCAACAAGTCTCTATCTGTGTCTTTACTGCAGAGCATCACCCAGCTTCCACCTCTGTTATTCACCACGTTTCTCAAGCACTGCAGCCAGTGACTTTAACAAATCATTACGTGTATCATCCCATCAATTTCAGTAGTGACAATTATGGCAAATATTTTCTCCCCAGTTCAGCTTCCCAATCCATCCAGTTTCTTTCGCAGATTCCTTGCACTGAAACAGAACAGTTGAGGAATTTGCTGTCTTCCTATTTTTGGTCCCCTGCTTTCAAAGTATTTAAGACGGACTTGATGTGAGAGTTCAGCTGCATTTACCTCTCTCCCATGTTGTTTCCCTCGCCCTGGCTGCCCAGGATGAGGCCAGGATTAATTAGTTAGTGCTTCAGCAAGGTGCAGGGCTCCGCGCGAGAGGTGCCACTCGCCCCGCAGGACTCAAAAAGCCCAGCGGCCTCTGCTTATCCCGTGCCCTTCGGCAGGGCTGCCGCCTTCGGCCCAGGCTGTTCAGCGGGAGGGAACCCCCGTGCGCTTCCCCACGCGCTGCCGGGAGCGGGCAGCAGGAGACCTACATTCCGGGATGGTGGGAAGCCGCTCAGGAAGACTGCCAGCTGCTCTCACCGGCCAGGAACCCTGCTGTCCACAACTTGGCAAACGCCATCTCCAATCGAGCCCTCCTCGCGCCTGACCTCCCCGCGACGCACCCTTCCTCCGAGCAGCTTCAGAGCTGCCCTCGCAGCTCATGGGCTCCCCTCCTCCGGCTCAGTCAGCACAGATAAACCATGATGCAGTTTCATTGAGAATATCTGTGCCAGACAAGTACAGAACCTTCAGACAAGAATCACCCGAATTTGGGGGTTCTGTCTCCTTCCTCAAGGGCTTCCTCTCTGTCCCATCCCCTCCTGCAGCATACAGTCAGTACCACAAACACAAAGGAGATTTCCAAGCTCTGCCCCAGCTCCTGGATGATGATGATGACGATGATGATGGCTAACCCTTGGGTTAGCCAGCAGCTGCTCTTGACATCTAGTTGAACCTTTCTGGCTCCGACCAAGCTGGAGATACCCATAAAGCCCTATCTTTGGTTTAGCTACGTCTGGAGCACGTGTACCACTCAACTAGCACCCACTGGCACCAGTCACAATGATGTTGAAGAATGAACAGCACTGGGCTGGGAGATGAAGGGGCTGTCAAAGGAAGATGTGGGCTGCTAAAATAATTCTTCCCAATGACTTCCTTAGCTAGGCCAAGCTCTAGCATTAGGGTTAAGACATGAAGCCTAGAGCTTAAGCTTGGCTGGGGCTGCCAGTGAAGTTGTGAGTTGCCATAATAATTCTCCACCGAAAATTAGACCACGACCCCAAGAGAAGTAAATTCTCATAGGAAAAAAAAAGGAAAAAAAAAGAGATACACACACACATGTCTTTTGACAGTCATGATTTTCTTCGGCAGCTCCTTCTCAGCCCTGGCCCAACTCAAGCTATAGGCCTTCTCACTCCTCACCCTACATGTTGCTACCTGAACCCTACCCCCAGAGTTGGCCCAGAAGCCCCAGGCTTGGGCCAGGAGAGCAAGTCCGCAGAGGAGACTCTCTCGGCCACCCACAGCCTCCTTTGGCTGCCCCCCTGCCACCCCATCTCGAAGGGAGCACCAGCCTCCTCCTCCTCCTCTCCTAACACTAACTTAGACATCAGGAGTCTGTCTTGTGTGCTTTGAGCTGGCCATGTTATTTCTACCACTTGCTCAAAGTGGTCTTGCCTTCCAGAGAGACTATCCAAGACATTTATGTGTCCATGAGAAAGGCTATAAAAAGTCTGCCAGCTCCTTTAAGTTATGATACTAAAATGACAAGTGAATAGTGGAATTAAAGCCCTTAGCAAGTGAAAACCACCTCTCAATCTGGATATTGAAAAGGAAAACAGAAATTTCTCAGTCTCTGACCTCCTTTTTCCTTATAGCCTGGGTCTCTGCAGATCCCCAGATCATTTCATGCTGGCATCATCCGCATCCTGGCAACTCCTTCCAAGTCTGAACTCTGCTTGTCTGCTCTCTGTGTAACTTTCCCATCATTTCTCCCTTGCAAAATCATTGAAATGCACCAACGCTTCCTCTAGCTTGTCAGACCTGGCCATACCACATTAAAACAGGATTTATAGGTCGCAAGCACAGACAACGGCTATGTTGACTCCAGTTCTTCACACTGCATACCAACTCCCCAGCTGGTTTAAATCAGATTAACTCCACTGATGTAAGACATTTAAGACAAGCGAGCTTCATGATTTACACCAGCTGAGGAGCTGTTATTTTATAGTTTGGCAGCTGTAGGTTTTGGCTTCAAAGTTTTTTGGACAAGGATTCGAAGCAGCAGTGAAAATCAGAACAATTGAGTGGGAAAACCTATATATTCTCAGTGCAATACGCACACAGCCATACACACATTCCACAAAAATCTTTTTTTTTTTTTTTTTAAACAGTGCTGTACAGGATTGAGCTCCACCAGTCTGCAAAGTTAGTGCACCATCACAACCCCAAAACTATTCTTCAAAGAAATCATTAAGTCACAATACTATGAATATTTCCATATGATAGATATGGAAAACTCCAGCAACCTTAATGCTAAGGCACAGCCCTCAAAAATAGGACAGACTGACACAGTCGCATACAAACACACAGGACAGAACGTAATATTCAAATCATGGCCTTTATTTCTGCTGGAGCATTTTTAAAGCTGCAATTAAATCCAGCTGCCACAAAACAAAACAAAACAAAACAAATCAAAAAACAGGTGCTAAAACTACAGAGGCAGACAAGACTACCAAGATGCACAACCACAGAGTTCATGGCAGGCAAACTGGCACAGAAATACTCTAGGAAGAATGCTGGTGCTCTGAGAAAATCAAACTTTAATGCTTTCTCCTCCAGCCTGGTAAAAAGGCTTTTTCAAGTCAACAGAGATTGGGTTCTCAGAGAAAGAGAGGCACAGCCAAGAGAGAGAACAGGAGCACGGTGTGATACCTTTACTATCCATGGATTTGCAGGAGGACAGAGAAGAACAGTTTGCAGCACTCTGTTTCCCTAACGAGAAAGATCTTTCATTTGCACTTAAAAACTAGGTGAGCAAAACCACAGATCACAGAGTGGAAAAGTGAGGGACAGCAGCCTTGGCACAGTTCATGGCCAAGGCAGTTGAGCCACGAAGGGACCCAAGAGCCAAGCCGCAGCGTGATGGAGACCCACTGTCACAGCCTAGCAGGAGGAGCCACCGCGGGCCCCGGGCCCAGCCTTGGCCCAGCCACGGCCCCGCTGCAGCAGCAACTCTCCTGCGTGATGCTCAAGCCCGCTGCTCCCCATCACTGCTGGCTCTGCAGCTGGAAAGGAGGCAAGAGGCTGGAAGCCTTGCCAGGCCCATAAATCACCACAGACACTGCAGGCACCCGGAGCAGTAAATCTGACCTCACTTCCAAGGGAAACATAAAATTTGCTTTACTAGCAGCTTCTGAAACAAACACTACGCTCGCAAAACTGTAAAATGACTCTTAAACATCCTGTGCAGCCAACAGGCCATTGCAAGCCCCTGTTAGACTGACAACAAGCAAGCTTTTCAGGAGGCAAGACTACCCCCAGCTCGACAAAGGAAGTCAGACCGAACACCTTGCTGACAGACATACAGTACTTCTGCACACAGTAAAGACACAGTACAAAAATCTGGTCAAGTGAATCAAACAGCACTGATACTGTCATCTGTGCTCTACATACTCCACAGGCACCACAACAGCTCTCAGACGGCTCATAACCTGTCCCCAGACATAGCTCCATGTCTTCCCACAGCTCTCCCACAAAAAGGGCAATTCCCCCTCCTTGCTGCTCACTGCCCATGCTGTGTGCATTAGTGTGCAGGCACCTCAGAGAAGCACCCAGTCACGCTGATTTCCCAGGAACGCTATGAGAGCTTTCCCTATAATGCCCTGCTGTAGGCACTTCCTTACTTCATGTACACATGCTTGGAGTAGGACCACTTCCCTGCGGCTCCTCACAGACAACTCATCCATTCCAGTCACTCGCCAGCAGGAGCTGAAGGATCCTCCTCCAGCGATGCCCCTGCGCTGCTTTACAAACGCGCGCACAGCACCGTCACAACAGCCATGCATGAACATCACCTGCCTTGGGAAGAGCCGTGCCAGGACAGGACCGTGCCCCAGGGGAAGCCCTGAACCAGTATCTTGAACTAACTGTTGATGCAAAATTGAGGACTACACTATTTTTTTAGGCCTGAAGTGCTGGGCAGAGCAGAGAGTGCCAAACTCTGCAGCTGGGGCTTAGCAGGAACACAATGGAGAGGGATTCCCTGTTTAATGAGACACACTCACACACGCTCCCCAGTGCTCTTTGCTTCCAGGCCTATTACTTATTTCAGTCCTTTTCCCCTTCACCTTTGACAGCAGAAAACTAAATCTGGCCTTGAGCCCACAAGCTCCTCGTGTCCCTCTGCCATTCCTGTTCCTGCCCCCTCGCACACTCACCCCTGCACATTCCCCTTCAACTCCTCAGAGTCTCTCTCAGGCTGTGACCCTGACAGTTCAGTTTCCTGTAGGGCAAACATTATGCTGTGTTCCTCTTCCTGCCTTGGTGTCCATCTGACAAAATTGTGCTATTAAGATAAACAGCTGGGTCTTAGGTTTTGCAGCACCATCTCCTCAGGACTTGCTGACACAGCACGGCCCGGCGAACAAAACCTGCCAGGGAAAACAGGTATCATACCTCTATGCACCGTGCTTCTTGCAGAGCGCAAGACATAAGGTGTATCCCCTGCTTAAAGACCCCTGCCTTTCTCTAACACTGTTCTTTGTGCTCATTCTTGCTGGGTAGCAACCTTGCACTTCAGATCTGAAAGCCAAGAGCCACTTCAAGCCAACATCTTCGGATGCAGCCATGTCCTTCCACCAGGCAGGACTTCCCTTTCATTTTTATCCAGAGCGTGTGACAAGGCTCGTGCTGGTTGTACCAAAGTCGCAGGAAGAAGGTTAAGGCTCCAGGAATGTGATGACTGAGTGACAAGTGGCCACAAACCCAGTACCCTCCGTGTTTGGCTCGCAGGCCAGCAGAACAAGACTGCCCCTCAAATTTGTGGCTGAGTGGCAGAAAAATTGCAGGAAATATTATGACTGAACAGGGGCCACATAAGCTTCTGCTCCATCTGAGGAAGCAGCTAGTGATGCCAGCTGAGTTAGCCACGGGGCCAGCTAGAGCTGCCACACACAGCAGCAGCGGGCTGCTGCCCCGTGCCCTGCGGCATCCAGTGCCCCATTCACAAGCAGCTTTGGGAGCCCACAACGTAATGCAGCAAACCCAGCAGGGGCCTGGGGCAAGGGCCTTACTGCAGGCTCACTCCAAAGAGTACGGCCCGGGGTGATGGGTTTGCCGGCTGCGACTGCGAACGCGCCTGGCACGCGGCTGGGCTCCGCATGGGGCAGCAGCCAGTGCGGCCAGGCCAGAGCTGCCGACTCCAACAAACGCTCAGCAGCTGTTTGCTCCTGCAGCCTGGAGAAACAGAGCCCAGCTGCTCCAGAGGGAATCCTGCCTGCCTTCCAGGTTTCCAGCAGAGCGGGGCATGTGTGCTCTTCTTGGATGGTGGGCAACACAACTTGGGAAGGAAGGCGATGAATGAAGAGTACAACAGCAGAAAGCAAAGAGTTTTACTTCCCTTTTTCTGTAATGATTACCACCAACTAGCTTCTGAATTCAGCAGCTATCTCATTCTCAAACGGTGTCACTGCAGTGTCTTTATCCAGGCAGTGAACAGGCCAATGCAGTTCCTTGAACAGCTTGGAGTCCTGGACAGAGTTTAGATAACAAAGAAATCTACCTGCATATACCCTCCCCCTGCCGATCTACCCCCATGTACAGGAACACCTGCGGGCTGCGTATTTCAGAGCAGGAGCAACGCAGCCCCGTGCCAGCACGCCAGGCCTCCGCGTGCGCAGCACCGCGACCTCCCCGCGAGGACGGCCCGGGAACACAGGAAGGAAAGAGCGTCTGCTCCACTTCCCCCTTGTCTGGCAAGCAAGCACCAAGAAACCACGGCAGGACATGCCAGGCCCCAAAGAGGCCCTGTGTTTTTAACTGCTTTGTGAAGGGCTTCACAGATCTCCCGTCTCAGACAAGATCCTGCCCAGGGACCTCTGGGAGCACCCTGAGCTTCCAGGTGAGCTGCAGAGCAGGGCAGCCCGCAGTCCCCCTGGCACGAGGCTGCCAGGGCCTTGCAGGTCATCACTGCCTGCTGCTCCACGCAAGACACAGCCAATTTACGAGTGCTTTGGTGTCATCATCTCCTCCCAGGGAAGGTGTGTGGCCAAGCAGTCTGATTCCAAGCCTGAAAATCAGGACACTGAAGCCCACTGCTACCTGCCGCCACCATCTGGCAAAGCAGCAATGAGATGGCCATGTGGCTGTGGAGATGAGAGAAGAGCAGAGCTCTGTCCAACCACGGCCCTGTCGCTGCCTCTGCCCCACAGTACTGCAGCACTGGCAGCTGTGACTGAGCCAGCGATGGGAAACGGGCTACTCTGCATCCTGCCAGAGACAGGGAGGGACAGTGCTGTAGTCAGAGTGCAACAGATGACATCCCATCGAGATGCAACCACTTTGTCACATTAATGAGTCCCCTGCTTCAACTGCAGTCACTTTTTTTGTTAGCTTTCTTTGCACTTCCAATAGCACTGGATAATATTTCCCTGCCTGGGGAGAAGAACGCCTGTGTCACTGGGGCAGCTGCTGCCACAGCCGAGCGCCGCGCTTACCTTTGGGCATGATGCGGTGCATTGCCACCGACAAGAAGAAGATGGAATCACTGTAGTAGGTCCCTGAGCCAGCGCTGAAGTGTCTCTGCATGGCTTCGACTATTGGGAACAGCTGCTCGGTCAACACATCCACATCGTGGAATATCACCTAGGAGAGACATCAGGAACAAGCACTGAGCCACTACATGCAACACGCTTTTCCCCAGCTTTAACAGCTGTTTCTCAGCCTGTACCAACAGACAGGTGAGACGTTATTAAACTGCAGATATTGCCTGCTGGCATTCCCATTGCACAGAGGGATTACACTGTCCCGGCCCTCATGCACCTCCACGCTGGGAGAGGCAGTTAAGTGCAGCAGGAAAAGAAGGAAAGCGTTTTTTATGCCCATTCCATTATCAAGCGACAGGGGCACAGAGCCACTGGAACCCACTTACACAACCAGGTTTCCTCAACGCACACTTCTCTGCACCTCTCTCTATATAATCATACACCTGGTCTCCAATAGTTTTGAGGCAAGGCAGTGCCCACCGTTTAGCACGAGGTCCCATGCTGGCCCTGGCGGCTCCGAAAGGAAAGCCCATGGTGCTTCTTGCAGGAACACTCTGATACTTCTCTAAGCTGGCCCTGCTTTGGGCAGAGGGCTGGACCATCTCTACAGGTCCCTTCCAAACTGAATTATTTGCTTCTTTCCCCTACTAGGACTTGCTCTTTGGCGGCTCAGAGCACCACAGAGCACAGCTGGCCGTGCCTCCCGGGCGCCAACCCCGCTTTGCCTGGCCCCTCTCCAGGCGCTGCAGCCCGCGGCCAGCCCAGCAGGCAGGTTGTCCACTGCAGAGCAGAGCAACGTCCTGCACGTGGCAAGACCCAAGCCCTAATGGGATCGAGGCCAGGGAGTTGCATGTATTACATTAACAGATCTAATGCACGTTCACTTGACACTTAGGGACCCTCTGCCACATTAACCTCTCTGTGCTGAGAAGACCTTAAAATAGCTTGAAGCTGTTCACTGGCATGAGCCATTGCAGAGAACGCGCAGAAATGCAGAGGACTGCGCAGGAGTCTCAAGAGCCAGCAGGGACACTGTAAGTCTTGGAGGGTTTTAAAAATTCACCTTATTTCAAAATTAAACAGCAGCGCCTTGGGATCCAATTGACCCAAAGCCACCCGCGGCCCCGACTCATGCAACCCTGTTGGGTTTCAAGGGCCACGTCAGGCAGCGGCGACAGCCCTGCCAGAGCCGGCAGCCGGGAAGGGAGGATCAGGATGCTCTGCAAACAGCAACAGACTAATCCAAACAGACCCGAGTCGGCTGGGAGCTCAGCGGCCGAGGGCAGGGCAGGAAGGGGAGCCCCCGGAGCCCGTGCGCCCTCCACGCCGCAGCCGCACTCGGCGCCAGGCACCTTCCAGAGGAGGGCAGGAAAAGCAGGCGGGACAGAGCGCAGCAGGAGAGCGTGCGGGGAGAGCTCACTGTGAGCCACGTGCGTTTGGGTAAGGCCACGTCCATAAAAATGGCTGCCCTGGGATGCTACCCAAGCGTCTCCATAAAACGCTGGGCCAGGATCGAGGGAGGAGGACAGAAGAGGCAAGTGAAGGAGGAACCGCAGGTGCGGACACGCAGGCTGGGGGCCGGGGCACCCGCCACGGGCACCGTCCCCACCACCTCCCGCCAGCACAGCAACCGGTGCAGCTGCCCCTGGGAAAGCCCTGCCCGCCCGTCGCTTCCACGGGAGCGGAAGCCCCGGGGCGGCAGCCAGGCTGAAGTCTTCTTGTGATCCAGGGGATAGTGAGCGGCGCAGCAGGGAAAGCGAACAAGAAAAAAACCTCAGTTCCAGCCACCTCTGAGAGGAGCCGAAGAGCACAGTGCTTGCCAAGGACCACGGTCCAAAATCACAGAAAAAATACTCCTGAAACTCCAGTCCCAGTATCATCGCTCCTCTCTTCCCTTCCAGAAAGAAACCAGAGGAAAATGTGCATTTTTGCCCACCCTGTGGCCAGCCATGTCCTCCACGCAAACTCTTGACAAGAGGAATCTTTTCTCTGGGGCCTCAGGACAGGCATCCCCTCCACTACTGCAGGAGCTTTCCTTCTCCCTGGAGCAGAGCATGTTTATCGGCTGCTAATTTTGTACTTCAGTATTTATTTGTGTAGCAGCTTTTAGTAAATCCCCAGAGCTAAATCTGACCATGCTCACTGAGGACTTAGGAAAAGTAAATTCTGCAGGTTTCCTGCGCAATCGCATTTTATAAACACACATGGCACGCTGAGAAAAGTCCCTTTCAATGGATTCACTAAAAAAACAAATAAAACACAACACAACCCACACTGTTTCTCCTTCCCCTTCCCTCCTTCTCTTGCCAGGCAGCTCTGGGGCCATCCCGAGAGCGCAGGGTCACAGCGGCCGCAGCTCTGGGCCGCCCCAGCACCCCTGCCTGGGCAGCCAGGGCAGGCTCAGGCAACATGGGCCAGGAGGAGACGGCGGCTCAGGCAGCACCAGGAAGGTTTTCAAGCCAACGCTTGGCACGACGGGCCAAGGCCAGCCTGCCGCGCTCCACAACGCGGTGCGGCAGCTCCATCTGCCGCTCGCCGGCCGCGCGGCACCCGCCGCCCGGGCCGCCCCGCGCGCGGCCTGCACACGATTTCAGGGCAGGAGCCAGATCCAGCGCTCTGGCCACAGAGCCGCAGCCAGGGCCTCCCGAAGCACGAGCGAGGTGCAGGGGCAGCACCGGCTCCCGCGGGCCGTCAGCCGGGGCCTGCGCCTGCCCTGGTGTGGCGGAACAACCGGCATGGAGACGGGTTACCCACAGAGACACCTGGGGACAGGGTCCAGGCTCAGCCTCCCTCACCGCCGGAGCAGCACGAGCCCTCCCGCTGCTGACAACCAGGAGTAACGGGACAGGCTGCGGCGAAGAGCAGGACTCGCTGCCTCCTGCCAGCACGCAAGGAGCTGCACCGCCCTGTCACAGGCAAGGCTGCGCGAAAGCCTCTGCTCTGTTCTAGGTCTCTAGCCAAAAGCAGGGCAAGCGGCGAGGTCCGACGCACGGTGCCGAGGGCAGGCCAGCAAAACCAGCCACCAGGACGGCCCAGGCGCTGCCAGGGGAGACAGGTCGCGCCACGGAGCCCCGCTCGGCCCTGCACCGCGCTGCTCGCTCGCCCACACGGAGCCACCGCCGGACGCAGCCGCCGAGCAGCACAAGCAGCCGGGGACGCTGCTCCACAAACGCTGGGCCTTTGGCTGCGGAGGCCGAACGGGCCGGGCCCTCTGGGGCAGCGACGTCGCCAGGGCCCCTCGTGAGGAACTTGGTTTGTGAGAAGAGCGAGAGGCTGCCCGCACCCGTGGGGGCGAGGGAGCCAGGCCCGCGTGGCGCCGCGCGGCACCGGCCCTGCCGCA
>VZSV01000193.1:875967-887354 GCA_013398735.1 Nothocercus julius | reverse complement strand
CAGCACAAGGCCCCGCCCCTCCAGAAAGACCGTCTCTTCCGCGGCACGAAGCCACGCCCCCCGCAGGTACCGCCCCTTTGTAAATCAAACCCTGCCCCTCCCGCAGGCACCGCCCCTCCCGCCAGACGCCTCTCCGCCATACAAAGCCACGCCCCATACACCTGCAGCCCCGCCCCTCACCCTAAAGACCGCCCCTTACCCTAAGGCCCGCCTCCTCGATCTGACCCCGCCCCCGCGCGCTAGCCCCGCCCCCCGGCGCGGGAGGAGCGGCGAGAGGCGCGGGCAGAGCGGAGGGAAGGTACAAAGGTTTAATGGAGTCCAGTATTTACAGTCCTTACACACTGTACAGGGTACACAGAGGTTCCTTCCTCCTCTACCAGGACAAGCTGCATCCAAGGCGGAGGGGCAGGAGCTCCAGCTTCCTTCTGCGCACAGACGCTCCGGGCTCGAGGCTGCACAGGGTGACAGCAGAGGTAGAGGCAGGAAGGTGGCGAAAACAGCGCGTGTTCCAAACAGATGGACAGGGCAGCGTGAGGAAACAAAGATTTCTCAGCAATTTCCAACAAAACATGGGAAAACGGTGATAGGAATACAAAGGGGGGCAGGCTTTTCGTTGCTCTGTCCTCTTCTTCCAAGGGAAGGGAAGCAAGCCAGGAGAAAGGGAGGGGGATAGATCCAAGGGGAGCAGCAGCCTCTGCCCAGCAGAGTGCAGGGACATGAGGCCCGAGGGGTCACTCCAGGTGTGCAAAGGGACAGGGGTAGTTTTCAAAACTGACTGACTTCCCACATACTCAGTACATCAAGAATTAGCTTAATCAGTTTAACAACATAAAAAAAAAAAATAGTGCTCCCCTCCTATTTAGAGTGTTTACAAGTTATTTGGAATTCCATCAAATGGTCCTTTCCTCATCACTGTGCCAGTTACAGATTTTTGCATTATTAAAATACAGAGTTAACAAGCACACTTTAAAACAGGATTGTGGTTCTTTTCTGCAGCCATGGGGAACAGCCAGTCTTCTGCTCACCCAAGTTTCTCACCTTTTTTTCCATTAGTGCTGCAACTTTTTACTCTTTCAAAGAACCCTGATAATAACATGCTCTGCACCAACATCCTAATGCAAAATAGGGGAAAACTTACTTTTGTATGGGAGGATGTGCTGGCAGCAAGTGGAAGGTCTGCTCCCTTTTCTAAACCTATTTCAGCTCTGCACATAAACAGGTTAAATAGAGAGCTCTAGGGAGTGGAAAATGCAGTATTAATACAGGATCCTTTAACACACTAAGGTTATAAGGGTACAATGCAAAGCCTCCAAAAACAGTGGAAAAGCTGCCACTGATTCTGGTGACTTGCTGGATTTTATCCTGATCGGTAGAAGGGAGGTAAGGAAGCTAAGATCTACAATATATTAATGAACAGAAATGTATATCCAAACTGCAATATGTGCAGCTTGTGAAAGCAAAGCAAGACTTCTACAGACAACCATGTCACTTAAACTTGGAATGGGAACCAATTTCCATGCGTCAAACATAATTCAGTGGCATTGTTCAGTAAGATAATTCAGAAATACCTATGTTTATATGCACAGTACCGATAGAAAATAGGGAATCATTCCATAAAATAGGAAACCTAATCAAACAATCAAAACAGTATAGACCACTAATGAGACAACACAACTGTCAAAACTTAACATGCAACATAAGTAAATTATACCTCTGAAATCAAGAGGTTAGGTTATATGTTGAGGTCTTAACACATTTGTCCTTCCAAGAGACTTTTGAACACTCGATCTAGTCCTGACTAGGAGGAACATAATAAAATCTGTGGCTTATATGGTAAAGTTATTGAAAATCTTTATGAATGCTCATTATTTTAAGTTACTTTAAAAATATATTGTTTTGCATCCAACTGATTGTGAGCTATTATATTTCATACCTACAGAGAAATCTGAACTGGAATTGAAGCTTCCCATGAACTGGTACATGGTACAAGATGAGGTTAACACAGAGCAGAGCTTTACTACCTAGAATTCAAGTTCTATTCAGATTCATACTGTAATAAAAACAGAGGTTTCCTAGTACTACTCAGCAGAACATTCAAATCTAGATCTAGAACTTTACAGGCAACTCCCACGCTCCGGCACAGACTCGGACACGGGCTCTATGCCCAAGGCTGCATCCTGCAGAGTACGGAGGCCCCGGAGCCTGCTGGTGTCTGACAGCTCAGGGCATTTCACAACTTAATGGCATGCTCATTTTTGCTGACAAGGAACATCCTAACACATGTATCGCACCCGGTCTGAGAAATGCTTTAAGCAGATGCGTTTTACACTGGGTATCTCAGCGTACCTAAAGGAACAGGGAAGGAGCCTGCAGGCTCAAGGGCGTCACATCCACTCCGAATCACTGCAACTCCAGAGCTCCTGGGAAGAGGAGCAAACCTGCAGATCAAGTGCAGGCTGTTGAACATGAACAGGTGAATTACACCGAGGTCAAACACACCTCTGAGATGGTTTCCCACCGAGTGAGACACTGATTATGCCATTAAGCTTTACAGTACAGCCGATCACCTTGTATGTTGCCTGTCACATAGGCTACAGAAGGCATGAATCTTTAGAAAACACTACATATTTAAAGTCTATGCTATACATAGCCATATCTTACATTGTCCCATCTGTACACTGGGAATTTTGTTTCCTAAGATCTACTAACTAAAGATCTACTGCTCTTAAGTACTACATACCAGGACTCAAAAATCAGATACATTTCATACAGCTTATTAGAAGTTATTGCTTGCAGATGAGATTAAGTTTCTTAATACTCAAAATAAATGCACTTTTTAAATGAGGAAAAACAGCTTTTCGTGGCATAATTATACCATATACAAAGCAAAAGCTGTTTTGTAAGATGTTTCTACTTGAAAAGTATTTATCGAAATACTTCTAAAATGCCATTAATTCAGCATCAAGAATCATCCATACTTGATGTGTTGTTATACATTTGCTGCAAAATGATAAATACATAAAATACTTTGTTACAAATAACATGCTAGAAAGTTTAATTTTACCACAATTTACAAAAATCCATTTTGGCTACATCAGCTTGAGAAAAATGATATCTCACTTCCCAAATACACTTAAACAGCAGGGTAGCACACTGCTATGGTTAATAAGGAATACAGAAAAAAAAATTCACATTGATTTTACTTTACCTAAAAATTATCCCTAAATTTCCAAAACAAATAGAGCATAAAGAATTGCATCTGCTGGCTTGGAGCTTCAGGAGATTATCTAGATATTAAGTATCCTCATACATGAGCATATCTCTACAGACATCGTTTACGCATGCACGTCGGCAGAGTGGAGCTTACTGAAAAATCCTGGGTTGCTGCACTCAGAGTAAGTACTGCTGGGGACTATGCTCACTTGTTACTTGGTAAATTCCCTTTTTTTCTTCTGCATGGCTTAGAGAACAAGCGTGTATATACAGTTTTGCAGATTATATTAGAAAGGCTGTGATATAGAGAGTCAACTGGCCTAAATCTAAGATGTCTGCATTACACAAGTGCTTTTAGATACAGCTGGCTTTGGGCTAATACTGAGAAACAGCAAAGGGAAAAGCTGACACGCAGCCTTCACATGACAATTCTGCACTGAACATCCTTTGGCTCAATATTTACTTTTACGTCTCAAGTTTCTAATGTTATTGTCAAGATACTGGATGAGGGGAAAAGAAAAAAATAAAACCCCACATCGTAGCCAGCAGGATCAAGGTTATTTTTCCATGAGAGGCTCCACATGCACGTCTAAAAGAAAAAAAAAAAAAACTTTCCTCACAGCAAGAAATTAAAAAAGGAAAATAGACTGCTCTTGGAAATTTGGTCCTTCCAGGTATATACCTATTGTGACTGACCCGCAGTCACAAGCATAAAGACCAGCCTGGTGTTAAAGGTTGCACTAAAAAAGAGCTTGCAGAAGAGCTTAAGTTACTATGTCTAGTTATTAACAGTCTACCACTAACCAGAATCAGTGTGGGAACAAGATCTTGTAAGTAATGGGCTCCCAATCAAAGGACAATTCAGTAAGTCACTATCCAATTTCCCTTTCACACAGACTGAGAAAAAAAAGCAAGTAATATTTCCTGGCCTGTTCTTTATGGCAACAGCAAGACTGATGACGGCAGCAAATACCCATTAGCAAAGGCCATCTAATTGTTTTGTCACCTTTTTTAAGCATTTTCTTCAACTGCTGAGGTATACGTACTGTAGAGCAACATTTCCCCAGAATACATTTATTTCCCCAGCTACCACAGTCTAAAGCTACACTGCAGTGGTCAATTTATTCCAACTATTAAATACCTAGCAAAATGCATATAATTCATCCTTAAAAAAAAAAAAAAAAAAAAAAAAAAAAGGATGAAAAAACTTGCACTGTAAGAGAAGGACTGGGTTTGGTTCTTTTCCTTCTTGACACTTAAGACTTCGGTGAATCTGACTGCTGGAAACGGTTTAGCTTCTCTGGATTATTTGACGCCATTTGAGAAAAGTCACGAAAAATGTCCTGATAAATTTCATCTCCTAGACAGGAGAAAAAAAAAGAAAAACAGGAAATCAGTTGCAAACATTTGTGATGGTTAACACCATACACCACGGCACAAACACCTCGATGTGCTACCAATTACTTAATAACATTTGCATTCAAACAAGGACTGCTTACAGATGGAATGGTGCTGATGGGGACTCTTTGAGACTGTTTAATTGCATGCATGTTCTGGAGAAGCGAATTGAACAAAGCCAAACTATACCTGACAGTACCTCAGAGGCAGCCACACAGAGGAAAGTTCAAAGTTAGAAAGGAAAATGCAAGCAGTTTAAAGCAATGTAAAAGAAAAACGTTTATTAGCTATTAAAGAATAAAATATCTGTTTCTGAAACGAAGTGCTGAGCGGGGTTCTCTTCATGAAAGTAGAATTACAACATAAATAAGGATTTCCTTGAGGCAGGGGACAGAAGTCTTACAACACAACTCTCCACGAAAGCAACAGTTAGCAACCAAAAATGGTTAGCATAAAAAAGCAACCTTATATAATGGGGAAATTAATGTTCATAAACTATTATTTTGTCCGCTACTTTAGTGGATATATTTTTTTTAAACACACATTTCTAGACATTCATTACATCTGCTAGGTTTCTGTGTAACACAGTGACAATCTTCAACGTTTTCATGTTTCCTGCCTTAACCCTTGGCTCTGCATTTAAGCACAGCCTGGCCGCTTGTATGGATCCATCCCGGAACAAGATTCCCCAGCACATTCCCCAGGCCTCCTTCCCTCCCAGCCAGGTGCATCCGGGAGCCATGAGCTGCTGAACCACGGCCATTTCTCTGCCATTCCAACATGGACACAAGCATCTGATTCCCCTCGGCTGCCTAAATCGGCATTTTGAGCCTTGAGTGCAGGTTTCATTTTAAAACATTAATTACACTGTACTGACTTTAAGGGGAATTAAATACATAATACACATTTTGTCATCCAATTAGGAAAAATGCAGCTGTCCAAATGTGATTGTCTTGTTCCCAAGAAGAATAAAGCTGTACTCCTGTTCCTTGCTGACAGTTTGATTAATACTGTGACAAAGCAATCAACACAAAGATCTCTCCCATCACATATGTTGGGCATGATAAAGACTTTTTTTTCCAATAGAATGGTACAGAAACATAATATTGCACTGCTCAAGTCTTTTAATAAAATATTCACTAAAATTAATAAGATAATAAAAACTGTGCTGAAAAACTTTTGTTTTTCCAAAATAATTTCATTATTCAGCTTTTTTTAACGTGCATTTCTAGTACCAAAACCATTATCTTTTCAAGCATTTGAGATAAGACCACACTCATCTGCAAACACTTTCAGAAATAACAATTGACCTTCTAAAAGTGTTCAACATAGCATCACGTGTCTTATTAAAAAAGTATATTTAACGTGGATTTTTTCCCAGTTTTTAATAGATAAACTGAAAACTACACTACTTGAACCTTTCTTCTATTGAATTTTCCTTTTCGTTGTCAGGTTCACTTTCAAGTATGTTCTTGAGATGAAACAGGCACACACACAACACTATCACAACTTCCAATAATTGCTTGCACTGGGAGATAAGCACAGAATGAGTAATTGTGAATATTCAAAGTAGCTGTGTAAAGCACAAACCAGAATCAAACCTATATAACGCAAGCAATTACGCTTTTAATACAGAAATGGGTTCCACTGGTGGACTAGTACTGTAGTTCAAGTTGTTATATTTGGCTCTTTCAAATAAACTTGATAGAAAAAAGTTATTTCTGCAACATATATTTGTGGCTCTATTTTTGGCTATATGATGATAACAAAAATATTACATACAAAAATATTAAATAAAGTGCCCCTTGCCTGCAATGCTGCCTTAAAATATTTAATACTGTAAACCCTATTTCAAAATCTTAAAGTTTACTTCTGGAAATTTGCTTTACAAGCAAGGTTTTCCCTAAAGTGCAGTTTTTATATACAAAAATACTATAGCACTGCTTTACCATTTAACACCAGAGTAACTTAAAAGGCACAAGTTATACATTCAAGAGATAGGAGGAAAGAGTAGCAATAGTAATATCACATAGTTAGCAGACATACCGTAGCACCAGAAGGTGAGCACTCAAGTTTACACAAGAAACAGTACCATAGTGCATATGGCTTCAACAACCAGAAATGCACATTTTTTTAAACAAGCTAGTTTCGGCTAGCTCCCTTCTTTCTGAGAATATGTTGGAAGACACACTGTAGCTCGCAACGCAATATATACATTCCCTCAATAGCTCAAACCCTCAGGGTATCTTTAAATCGGAAATGTTAATGCCATTAGTTACACTAGTAATAGCTCATCAACAGCATTCTGAAGTAGATAAGGATGCGGGGCACGTTACCCCAATGACAACAAACTTCCATTAATATTTACCATTGGAGCTTCCATCTATCATATATTCATCTTCAAAAATCCTTATTTTCTTTTAAAATTGTAATTTCAGAAAACAGGAGTGTTAAATAAGGGTAGTGAAGATATTTTTACCGGATTCTGCTGTGAACAGAGACCTGCCTTCTTACTAAGCAGCTGGAGATGCTACATGCGAGGACAGCAGAGAGGCTTTGTGCTTACGCTTGCAATTTTAAGCAGCATTTCTGCATTGCCTTGCAGACAGCAGCTCCAACTTTTAAAGAAACTTCAAGCCAGGAATGGAGGAGAGCAGCTGAGACCACCAGAAGATGCGGCGAGCTGTCCCGGCGGGAACACCGTGCTACAGCCTGTGGTCTGAATGTTGGCAACTCCTCTGATCCCTCCCTTTGCCCTGGGGAAGCCCCGGCCCCTGCGTGGGCTCTGCTCACCGGTGCCCATTTACAAGGGCCAGAGATTCTCACAGTATCTGCCTGTACGATAACCACAATAAATTACATCTTCATATCAATTATAGTCTCTAGAGTCTAACGTAATATAAACTGATAAAAAACACACCAAGATATTTTAAAATTGAAGTCTCAGCTAGCTTTTTGATTCATCTACCTGTCTGAAGAAGCTGTCTAGAAAGTCTTTTAAACAAGATGTCAGGGAAAACATTCTTCCCCCCACATCCAGACTACTCCAGTCTAAACAGACATTTGTGTTTCCATGTAAGTAACACATGTATTATTATGAGTGAAAATGAAGGAAAACCTTGTGACATTAACAAATCTGGCATTTTCGTACATGCTACACGATTTCTAATACTTTTAGATCTGTGACGTCAATTAAAATGATTCATGATATTAATTTATGATTTTTGCACAAAGCTTTTGAATTAAAATACCTCCCTCCCTCAGAACAAATGCATTGTACTATTTGAAACTAGTAAGTATTATCTCTTGAAAATTTAAATCCAAAGTAATATATTGGTATTTGTAACCTTTAGTCTGCCACCGATGAATTACACTTTACAATTAGGGAAGAGCATTACATTCAAAATGGTCATAAAAATAGGCAATAGACTGAGATCTGCAGTATGCAGCACTTTGAGGAGGGAATTCCTCTTCATTTAAGCTCACAAGCCAGTGTTTGCTTGTTAATTATCTTTTGATTCTCCAGAGAAATTACTCAAATGCCTGTCTAGAGCACTTCTGTTGTAATTCAAATGTCTTGAGTTTTGTTTAAACATCAATTTGAAAAATCTTTCCTTTGGGAGGACCTTTGTCATACCATAAATTTGGTTTATTTTAAAGAGTTCATCTGAGATATTGGCATGAGACTCAACCTTGCAGCTTGTGGGTATCCCAGTCCCAATGTGGTAAAGGATATAAGCAAACAATCTTCATAAAGAGATGGCAAACACATAGGGCTCCTTCGGAGGGAGCCAAGGGTACTCAGCACCATGAAAGATCAAGCCTTGAAAAGGAAAGGTTTTGCTTTCACTACTGCCAGTTATTACATGCTTTTAGCTGAAACTTAATCATCTTCGTTACTGATATTTGCAAGAGCTTAGAATCAGTCCTTTAGACGTATACCAGAATAGAAGAAATGGCTTGAATAAATATCACATTAGAACACAACAAGAAGTGGGACCAAGTGCCCAAGAATAAGTTGTACATATTCACTAAGTGGAATTTGTTACTTTCTTGTAACAATTGGGTTAAGTGTTTGCCAATTTTGTACAAAATATATATATATTGTTTGACATTATTCATTTCACAAATATTAAAAATAAATTTTGAAGAAATAATCCATTTCTATTTCTGTCTGTCATTGTTTTAAATAACTCTTGTGCAGTGTGCAAGTTTGGGACTTATTTTCTTTGATTTTTAAAAAGTCCACAGGAAAAAAATATGATATCCTGTAATAAGAAACTCCTTGACTGTTGCTGAGCAACCAAGGTTAAAAGGCTGCTATCAAATAACATCAGGTAAATCCTAACACTGCATGAATTTCAGTGGAATGTCAATAGAAGAAAACTGCAAAGAGCTAACAGCAAACCAGATCTGTAATGCAGGTACCAACATACATGACTACAGTGAAGTTTTTTAAACACTCCTTTTAGGTACTCTGAATAATCTGAGAATAATCTGAGACAGTACAACAGTGAATTTCAACATTGCTTTAACACGTATATGCTGTTTATAAAAAACATTTTGTATGAAGCTACTTCAAATTTTGCTCAAAAACTAAGAATCTAATTGTAAACTGATAAATTCCTGAATACATTTCTTATACTGCATCTCAGTATGGTTATTAGTAGAGTATTGACCTGGCTGTCCATACAGTCCTTCCGATTCACGCATTTCTTCATTCATCCTTGCTAAACGCAACCTATGGTTTAGAAAACAAAAGAAGAATGTCATGTTTAAGACACTGAAAGGGAGCGCGATCCAAAAACTACAGTTTGTTTCTGAACCTGGTTAGTGAGGTCATCTATTGAAAGGCACCCACTTCAATTTTCTTTTTTTGCTCTCCGTGTTTCTATGCAAAGGAATTTTGCCATGTCTTGCATATTAAACTTGAAAGCAGAATAGGAAAACCTATTATCTAGTTAAAAACGAAGTGACTTACAATGTTACAATATCTGCATTTGCAGCTTCTACAGCTATACTCAATGGATCTTTCCCATCTTCATCAGTAGCGTGCTGGTTTGCTCCTCGTTTCAGAAATAAACACACTTGTCTGTTTAGAAAAAGCATTGAAGATTAATTTCCACATCAACAAAAGAAAACAAGAGCAAGTGTACAAACAGACTGGATGCAGTATGTTCAGCTTAAACCACTAAAAGTCTCTGGAGCAGGTCAGAGAAGCACTATGTCAATAGGGCTGCATTAACACAGCATTAAGAAAAATCTACAGTTACTTAATCCACATTAGAAGAACAGCTAAGTTGTCAAATCACGCTGGGGCAGAGAGGAATTAAACCATTTAGCAGCAGGCTTCTACTGTCCTGTGTCATCTTAGGCTGCAGAACCAGAAGACCTCATCCATTTCAGCGTTATGGAAGAGAGTCAGTGAGCAGGATACATCAATTCATGAAAAAAGCTCAAAAGCTGATGTCCGTTACACCCAACGGAGAATGATTCCATATTTTTCTGTGCTACTGCCATTATTCATTTATATAGAGAGGGCATACTGACAGAGTTTACCTCTTCACAAGCCTCAAGCTGTCAACTGGCACACATCAGAATTCAGACATGCAAAGAGCCTTGGCACCACAAATCCTCTTACTACATTTTCATTTGTATCAAGCTGGCACATAAGAGTTTCAGAATTTATCATTCCAATAGTCAAGATGTGTACATCTTGTACATAGTACAATGTGAAATGAGATACCCTGGGCAAGAGACCGGAGAAGCAAACCAGAAACAGCGCTGGTTCTCATTCACCACCCATTTTTCCTACCTGCTTCTCATTCTCTAAAAACTAAAATGCATGTCACATCTTCACTAGAAGATCACAGTATTTCTAAGCATTATTAAATATATGTTTTTACAAAATGGATTTAAGTCTTTATAGGAGTGTTTTGCTAGATAAGGCTGTTGACTTAAAATATTATTTCCTTATTCATAAAAAAAAAAAGTTAAGAAAAGTCTAGATTATCTTAAATATCTTAATAGGTCCAAGTATCTTGGGATTTGAAGGAGCCTCAAATGAACTACCAGAGCAAAGAAGGACATTTACAAGTTCTGAAACAGTAATTACCCAGTGTGTCCTAGAACCGTGGCATGGTGCAGGGGTCCTCTTCCTTTCACATCCCTGTTGTTCACATTGGCACCATTCTGCAGTAGGAATTCGCAAGTAACCAAAGAGCCCTATGGAATGAAAGCAGAGAAACAACTTGGTGGCAAATCTCTAGAAAGAGAACCGAACCCTGTTCTATCTTCTCACCACTGCACCCCGTGGTAAGGGAAATGAAAGGGATCTGCGTCTAATCTTAGAACACTGCTAGGTTATATAACCCCAAATAAAACATTAACACACAAAAAAATAGCTCAAGAACAATTCTGAGAGAACTTTAAGACAACCACACTATCCCATGAACTTTCATTAGTGCGGCAAGTTCACAATGAACAGTGATAGAGAATCTCCGTGTTATTCTATGCCCCATCTCCTCTCCCCTCATTAGTGGCCGTGCTGTGGATCACACACCCCCCGCACGGCCTGAATGAGCGGCGTCGCTTTGTTCTCTTCTACATTGACCCAGTTCACTTCAGCTCCGTGGGCCAAAGCTTCTGCCATATCGGGAAGATTCTTCTCAAAGGCTGCTTGATAAAGCTGCAGTCCTGGATTGAACTGTTTGGAATCACACAGCACAGAAGACTCTTGCTTGTCTGCCTCTGAAAGGGAAAAACAAACACACACA
>VZSV01000193.1:844729-875915 GCA_013398735.1 Nothocercus julius | reverse complement strand
ACACACACACACGTCAGCGTGCGTACGTATGTGTAAAAAATCTTATCTAATTCTTATCTATCTTATCTAATTCTTGCTTTTGTCAGGTATCCTCCTAGAATTCTGACTTAAATTATCTCTTCTCTAGTATATGCAGCTCAGACTTTGCAGAACACAATATTCTGCACTGCTGCCCCAGTCTGCCAAAATAAGTCAAAGATACCTTTAGCTCTACTCCAGCAATCAGGCACAGACACTTTACAAAGTTGCTACTGTGGTAACTCATGATCTTCATGTAAGATCATTATCTTCATGTTACCGGTACCCATTAATATCCTTCACCTATGCTCTAATCACTTCCCAGAAATGAGACAGTCAAACAATATGTTTTGTCCTATACAACAAGGCTATAAACAAAATTAATCAAGTATAAAAAAAAGACACAATCAAAAGAGTCATTCAAATGGATCTTTATTTGCAACAGTGACAAACACCTGAATATAAGTAAGCTAGTACTGTTCTGAAAGGCCTTTTTAATTGAAATATACTTTCATCACATACCAATTACTTCCTAGGAATATAATCTTTTTGACTAAAAAAAGATCTTCTTCAGTTCAATACAAGTTATACAGAGTGAAGTCTGTGATGTAGTGACTTTTATAAAAACTTTCCTGAATTGCAGCATCCCAAAAGGACTTCTAATAATGCACTCAAAATATCCAGGCCACATGCTACTTGCCTAGAAACCACAACTGTGAAGTACTGGATCTAACATGTACCTCAGAAAAGTCCTTAAAAAAAAGCATATGCTTGCTTTATAAGTAAGTGCTTTGGATATTTTGATAGCAGTGAACAAGCCATGCTTAATACATCTGTCAGCCTAGAATGGTAATACGAGATATTAAATAATTCCATCAATCTGTAGAAATTTGCAAAAAGTAGCATTTAAAGAGGTGGTAAATTGAATAGAGAGGCAGAAATCAGAAGAATTAAGCAAGATTGTTCAAGTATCTCAAAACCTATTATCTGTAACTCAACAGGAATTTTATCTCTAAGGATTGAGCTATTCATAAAGAATTATATATTTCTATGGAGATTTGTCTGCATCAAAATGCAGCACTGCCCTATATGTTAAAAAACAAAGATACAGCTCAGTACTATCTGACAGAAAAATATATGTATTCTTTGAAATTATTTAGATCAATCATGCATTCTATGTTATTCTTTCTACCAAGCCTGAAAAAGTTTACTCGAGGCACTACCACACTTGTTAAAGTGATGTTTCAGTCAGTCAGGATAGATGACACATGAGCTGTATCACCAAGTTGCAATCTATTTGCTATTAAAGAGAAGTGATTAAACCTTCATTTGAAATGCAAAGCCTAACACACCTGGTTCATACAAACTGTTAGCTGATATAGTAGAGGCAAGGTGTTCTCTGCTGTCATCAGCACTCTGATGGATCCCACTGTCACTGCTTCTTACTGTTTGGGGAAGAAATGATAATTACTATGCAGACTATAAGTTATCTACTCTTCACAGATACCATGATAATAAAGCAAGCTCTTATACTTGGTCCTGAATTTATCATTATTTTTCAATGACTCAGGATTCTTAACATTTTTGTAGAAGATCTGAAATCACACATTCAATCATAACATTTATAACAAAAATAAATTTCACAAAGATTATTAAGAAGGTAAAGGATCAGGATAAGTAAAAAAGCTTAAGTTATTTCATGAGAACACTAAGCAATGCAGTAGCCTGGAGACAATGGATTAAAGGCAGGGAGATGGCCACAACACACAATGGATCACCAGTGCAAACACTGAACACGCCATAGCCATAGTACTTACTACTACGTAGTTTTGAAGAGGTATCAAAGTAGGAGAAGAGTGAATCTAGTTCATCAGGACAGAACAGAGACTCCCGCCTCGCCTCGTCGCTACTTACAGCAACCGCTGGGACATGCAAGTTAGCAAAGCACAAAGCAGGCAGTAAGGAAGGGATAGGGCAGGAAAGAACGTCATTGGAAAAAATTAAAAGGATGAAAATACGAGGAAAGAAGGTGGTTAATATGTTTCTGAATGATAAGCACCCCCACTCCACCTAAAATAATGCACATCCCTGAACAAGTCAAAAATTGCCATGTTTTATCCTATGCTTCTGAACTTAGCTACAACCCATTAGGAGAGGGGTTCTAATTTACCTGTGTGAGGCAGCAAATCAGTAAATACAGAAAGTCACTTTAAAGAGAACGTTTACTCTATCTAACAAAAAAAGTACCTAAACACCTTTTTGGGAAATTGAACTTTGTTCACCTGCCAAAAGGGATTTTTCAGCGCCACTCCGCCTTTTCTCCTCTTCACTTTGAGGCAAAGCTTTTGTTCCAGATTCAAGCAGAGGTACTGGTGCAAGCTGTTTCTCTACGAACTTCCTTTCCACATATTTTGCTTTGATGTATGCCTCTTTCTCCTGCCTGTCATACACAAAAATCCCTGGAGTTAGCAAGCTATCATTTTATTCTATTATTATAAGCACAGCCATTTCATATAAAGCCAGTAACAAAACCTCTGTAGTTCGGCATTGCACATAAGACACTCTCACAACAGATTTTCAGGAAAAAAAGAAGAGCATCTCGTCTCATTTCTTGGATTCTTGATCAACTTTTGCATAAACTTCAAAACAAAAGTATTTTAAGCTTATATGCAATATAAACAGTCCTTTCAGCTGGAAAACTTTTGAAAGTCATGTGAAAGAAATTAGCATTAGTTACTCTACATTATTTCTCAATACTAATCATTTATAAAGGAATTTCATCTTGTTAACAACCAACTAACGTAGAATATATTTAGATTCTTAGGTAAATGTAAATTACAACATTTTGTAATGAAATATCAGGGCAACATAATAATCAAAGTCCTGGGGAGGCACAGCCACCAACAGCATAATATATTTCAAATACTTTTCTCACAACCCGCGAGTACCATTGCCAGACACATACGGAACAGCTCTGATTAATGAAAGGGATTGTAATGATGCTGCAGCTGAAATTGCTGAAAAGCATTTGCCCCTGGCAGGAACATCTAGTAAGTCTCCTGCTTCTGCCTCTGCCAGCAGAAAGTTGCTGTAAAGCAACAGAGCTCATGTGTAACGCAGGATGAAGATGGGGAAAAGGCGGCACTCTGAGGATCCAGGAACAAAAGTTGAGCTCAACAACAGCAGCTAACAGAAAGTCAAGACAACCACAGACTCCTTCCAGGAGCACCTCCAAGACCACACAGAGCTGGCTGAGTTGGTACAAAGCAGATGGCAAAGTAGCAAACAGCATGTCCACATTGATGAGAGAGCAGGATGCCAGGGAAAGAAGCATCTTTTCATTGAAAGCTGGAAGTTAAGACCTGAAAAAGGAGGAGTGAATGAGATAAGCAGAGAGGGGCCAAGAGAAGCAACAGAGGTAACATGAACCCAGTAAAGGTTAATAAGAGAAGACAGAGAGGCTGGTCATCAGAGGCACAAAAGAGTAAAGAAAAGGAATGTTAAACACAGTTAAGTGGCTGCACATTTTAAAGCTGGAGTCTGAAGGAGGCAACAAGGAAAAGAGTAGTATGAATTATGGCCAGACTACTATTAAAATTGAAATCACTCAGATTAAGAGTCAGGGTCTGAGACCGCCACAATCAAAATCCAAGAATATCGTAGATTATGGACCCTGGTACGGGTCAAGAGAGAACCTGGAAAGCCAAAAAAAAAGTTAATGTGGAACGCACAGGTAGAGCCACGTTCTTGGCATAAGTTAACAAAGAATTTATGCAGGCCTTGCTCGAGGGACTAGATGTGCTTCTGCAAAAACAGGAAAAAAGGGGAAGACAAGAGGTAGTAGCAGCACTGGAAGAAACAAAGTGAAATTTCAGAATCATTAAGATGGGCCATGGGACAATGGACAGACATGGGAAAAGAGCAAGTGAAAAAGGCTAGTGGGATACATAACATAAGCCAAGGGAAGATGCTAACAAATGACAGCATCAGCTGGAGACCACTGGAGAGATGAAGCTGGAGTGAAAAATTTAGATATATGCCATGAACGTGTCATGGTAAGTCCAACATGAAGTAGAAAAACACATGAAAAGAAAGGCACATTTTAGAGAAGCAGGTAAGGGAAGGATAAAAGTGTAAGGGAAAGAGGCAGAGTTAGATCATGGGAACTGCCATTAGAACAGAGAGATGGCTTATTTGAGCAAAGAGCTTTTAAGTCACCAGATGAATGCATTGCTCCATGAGTTAATCATACAGTATTTGAAAGATATATAACTCAGAGAAACAGTGATACAGAACAAGACAAAGGTAAGTTATTAAAAAGGGATAAATTCAGTTGTATTTTTATTAAAGGATGATGCAAATTGCTTAAATTAATATTTTTAACATAATGAAAACATGAACAAATGAAATCAAAGTAAATTCTACCTTTGGCTTCCAGCTTGTGGCTTCTTCACTCCCACTTTTTCCAACCTCGCTTCATATATTCTATTTATAACATCATTTCCCAATTCACACATAAGCTGTGAAGCAAAAATAAATTCAAACAATTATAGGCAGTTGTTTGCTTATATGCCACTTAGTCTATTTTTACACCTCAATATTTTTCACTAGTAAGAGCACACTGACAAAATTAAACACGGGTTTATTACATGATGATAAACAAACAGTGAATAAAGGGTACAAATTCTGAAGAAATAAAACATCACAGCCTTAAAGCAGTGTTACTACCTGCTGAAAAAGAGTTGCAAATACGGCTACCTGCAACTCACAAACTTTTTGTGCAATCAGAACAACAGTTGCAGACCTCATTAACACGCACGCACTTTTTCAGTAGCTTTTGTTAATAGCAGTTGTCATCCCACCTAGCAAGAGAAAATTCACTAAATTCTATTGTCATCTTATCAAAGAGGAGATTTGTCTCTTAAACCTGTTGTGTCTATAGAAAATGATCAGAAGGAAACAGTCTGTGCATACTTCTTTAAGGAGCATTGAGCCCAAACAGTCCAGTTTAGCACTGGCAATGAACAGAGTTCCAGCTTCCAAAATCCAGGTAAAATGTTCAGCACTGCTACTTGCAAAAGCTAGACAGGACAGGTTTTTACTTGCAACATGGGTAATCCAAGCTCAAAGCCACAGAAAATAAACATGCCTACTTATACCACCTTTTTGTTGTTGAAAACAGCGAATATACAATCACTGGATCACAGCTAGAAAAAAAGCTTTGCATAAACTGTTAAACTGCACAAATGCACACATGCTCCAGGTCCTACTTCTGTATTTCAAAAAAATAATGTGATTTTCCAGCCATGTTTCCAAATAGTATTTTTGCACACAGATAGCAAATGACAGCAATTGCAAAAAATAAAAAGTTCTAAAAGCCAGATAAGTCTACAAAATCAAGACCCCACTCTAAGACTTGGCATTCAAATTTTCCAAGTATGATCTTTCTTTCCTTTGAAAAAGTATTTCAAGTTTTTTCAGCTTATTACATTACTGGTCCAGAAACAGATTTCAGTTTTTAAATGCCAAAAATACCAGATGAAACTTACTGGTTCAGCTTCAGATACATACATAAACACACACACACACACACACACACACACACACACACACACACACACACATTTTCTACTCAAAAGCGCTAAATATACCATAGGTTTGAATGTAAGTTTTTCTGCATTAAGGTTTCTGATGCCCTGGCTGCAGATCCACACTACGAATACCAAACACACTCTCATTTCAAAGGTATTATCATACCTTTAGAAGTTCAGGTTCCCATGAATCCAGCGTTAAGGATCTTACTTTTGAGAAGTGGACTCCTAGGCTCCTAATCAGCATAGACAGAAATATTAGTTCATAACTGCATGTGATGTCGTATTTTCAGACAGCTTTATGCAGACAGAGCCATTACTTTAGGTCTGTTTAAAAATAAATGTCTTTAATCTTGTTTCTGGGCACAGTTAGGCAGGCAAACACTACACTTCCTAATTAAGGCAATGCCTAAGTCAGATTTTCGAAGAGCTCACCAACCTGTGTATACCAGAGCACTCGATGCACAACGTGATTCCTAGGTTGATGCTGGCCCAGCGAGGATCTGCCAAGCCGCAGTCACAGCAGGCAGCGTTACCAGGAATGCACTGAACCCGTTGGAGAGCACTCTCTCCCTTCAACAACTTCTCTTTTGTCTCACTGCCAGATTCAAGGCTTCCAGTAGATGGGGACGATTTCTTTTCCTGTTTCTAAAAATAAAACAAAACAAAACAAAAAAAAAAACCCAAAAAAAAACACAAAGGGAGAGAAAGAGGGGGAGAGTGCGCATGAGTAACTAAATTAAAAAAAATAAAGACTCAATAGATAATGACTGTGCACTGGAACCCAAGAAAAGCAACTTTTGCATTTAAAGCTTAGGAAAACCACAGAACTGAAAAGCTCCTTAGTTTCTTATTGGAACTGAACATAACAGTATCCACTGATCTTATGAATTTGAACTGTGCTACGGAAAAATCACATCAACATTAGTAAGATGAAATGGGGAGAGATAAAAAACTAGCCTTTAAGATTTCATTGCATTTCCAAGAGGAGACATGCAATTCATTCTTCTTTCACCCCACCTTATAAAAGGAGTTTTCTCTTTTTTTCTCCCCCTTGTCAGGATCTATTTTTATTTGTTTAAAACTTACCTCAGATTCATCCCCTTTCTCTCTATATGCTGTAGCAATACTGGTCTGAACAGCCTTAATCCATGCCTGCCGCAGCTTTTCCGAGTCAGCCTGGAGCATGCAGCTTCTGCAACAAAGCAGATGTACTCAGTTTCAGAGAACTATCAAGCTCACATCAAAAAATACATTGCTTGCTAAAATTCAGACTTTTGTGAAAGTTTCTAGTTATCAACTTCATTATATTATCTGGAAAGCACAATGTAATAGTTAAAGTCATTAATTTTGGAATAACAATACAGCTGACCCTTTATTACCATCAAATTCCTGGTTTCAAAACTATTCACAGGTAATGCAAACACATGTAGACAGGATTCAAGTAACTATGAGACTTATTTAACTATTGTTACCCTGGATTTTTCATCTTTATACCCTCACTTGCAACTGACCTCCATGACTATGTACATAAGATGCAAGTATCAGTCCTTGAAAACAAAGTTAATTCACTGATTTCAAAAGAAAATGGCTTTGCAGCTTTCCATTAACAGAAGGAACTACTTTGCTCTCCAACTGCCAACGGAAGCATAGAAACTCTTCCATCTCTTATGATCTGAATAAGCACGGCAAGAACAAAATGCATGTTAAAATGAACCACAGATGAAGATGCAAATGCTAGGACTGCTATCTGTTAGGAGGATAATATATAGGAGCAAGCCATGTAGATAACAGCCTAACTTAGAAGCAGGTTGACTGGGTTAATATGGCTAATGTCATTAATGAATGACATAAAAATCAATGTCCTGCCCTTGCTCTGCACAGCTGCCATTTTTCTCCAGATAAAACCAATAAACCATGCTGACAGAACTGAAATAAATATATTTATTTGGTAGTTTCATTTAGCATGTCCTGAAGTGCAATTTAACATTACTGAACCCCTGCCTCATTCCATGTTTGAATCTCATCGTGCCAGTTACAAATTATCTGGAGTAACCGAGACTGTTTTCTATGTTACCAAGTAGCTTAACGGTGCCAGCTACTACTAAGCTGTCACACTTCAACCACCAACAACTTTGTAAACATACATCACAAGAATGCATGTTTATTTGAATATCGAAAGTAAACTAAATACTAGGAACATGTCTCACAGCATCACTTATGCTTGATCCAAAGTTGCAGACAACAAAATTGTTCACATATTTTTCCTGTTTTGAACTGTCCCAAGAGACACATTCATTTGTTATTTCAAGACAACTGAATGTAACATTTTTTTAAATGACCACAAGCTTGTTCACTTCTCCTTACTTTGTTGGTGAAACCACCTCGAAACAGAAACGCCTTTCTATGTCTTCACAGTGTTTAACTGTACAAAGCCGCAAATCTTCAACTACCACTGTGGGATTATCCTGAAGAAAAAAAAGATAAAATGAATAAAACAAATGAAGTCACATATAGAAGAAAAAAAAAAAAAAAAAAAAAAAGAGTTGCTCAGTCTCTATTTCTCAGTTCATTTTATTAATTTAAGACAAGTTTTTCAATAGAAATAAGCAGATAAGATGAAACTTTAAGTATACAGTATCAGATATTCTTCACAAGAAGTATTTAGCTTTTTTTAAATTACATTTTATGAAAATTTAAATAGAGCCTTTGGAGAATGCCTTTTTACCTACAATCAAATAGAATAAATAATCAACAGCTTAAACACTGTGAGAAGTTTTCAAAGGATTCCAAAGAGATGCAGCTAACTTGCAAATCAATCAGGAAAACAGAAACTTTGCAAATGAACTTTGCAACATTGTAAGCAGCACATATGAAAGAGAAGCTGGGCTGTGTGGGTTTGGGTATTTTGAGTTGAAATATTCATTATGGACTAACAGGTTTTTTTTTTGTTTGTTTGTTTTTCTTTTTTTTTATTATTATTAGAAGAACAGTATTTCTAAAAGTGGTTTCTGCCAAATAATATTAAGAAAAAAATGCCACTGAGGTGCATTTGCAGCTGTAATAAACAGCAGCTGTCATTACAAGAACTGTGATCTTGCACTGGCAAAAACACCAACATCTACAAATTGCCACACGCTAGCAGTATCAGACACATGCATATATTATTCCTAACCACTTCACAGCGAAGATTTTTCATGCATTCATTTCCTGGCAATTGATTTTATTTATTTAAGTGCTTAAATTGGGTGTGGGAATTTGGTAACTGGGAGTTCAAGTCTTTAAGGAGTTAAACCCAACTACTCCAAGAACAGCTCCGAATATTTAGTCTGCCAGCAAACGTGCACAAGCCTTCTGGGACCAATAGCTTCTAATGGCTCTTCATGCCTCTTCTCTGCCAGAAGGTAAAAAAACAGTAACAAAAAGTACATGCTTGCAGATTACCATCCACGACTCAGAAGCTGTAGGTATCGCTTTCATTTTAAAATAGGAAAAATTAATCTAAAAAATGAAGCGAGTGGATCAAGAGCACCCGAGAAGTCAGTGCAGGACTCAGAGCACCAGAGAATCCTCATCCCCACCCAACTATCCCAAGCCCCTTCTCGATACCCACCTTGAATTTCTTCTGGTACACAAGTTGGTTATTTTGTATTGAGAACCAGCGCCTATTTAAATAAAAAGACATCCAAACAACACATGATTGATTTTATGGTGCATATTTGACTGCAAGGTGCTCACACAGCCTACAGAGAAACACTGCATAAAAGAAACATGTGTGATGCCGCAGTCAGGCTGGACAAGGATTCCGTGAGAAGAATGAAACAAGGAGAGAGCAGAGACAAAACAGAAATGATAAAGCAAGGTTTAAATAATTTAAGGCCTAAACAAATACATTCGTGTTATCACAACATTAGTTAAGCTCTCATACAAATGGTTTTCATTTCAAAAACACATACTTAAGTATTTTCAACAGCAAACTAAAGTTTTAAGTGATTACTTGATTTACAATTCAAATCCTTCCACAAACTAGAAGACCTACACTATGTAAACTCCCCACTCACTCCCAAAATATTTTCAAGAGTAGAACTAGAAAACAATTCGCTAGGGCACAGCATTGCCCCTCAATATGAGTATTTAATGTCTCACTACATTTGACATTTCTTAAAATCTTAGACGATGAAATAGAAAAAGATTGTTCAAAAAACCCCAAATTTGTTACAAATAAGTTCCTAATTTAAGATTCAGTTTTATAGAAAAGTACTTCAAAGAGATTAAATTAAGGCATCCTATAAAAATCTATTAAAAGATAATGCAAAAAAAAAAAAAAAAAAGAGTATCCCTCATTAAGAAATTCAGTACTAAAAACAGGATGCAATTCATAATGCTGCAAGAGTTGAGAAACAAGAAGTTACTCATTCAGGAAAAGTTATGAGCATCTCAGACCTTCAACCATCTTCAACAAGTCATCAAATATAAAAGAAAAAAAATAACAAATATATTTGAACTTTTCTAACTCTCCTGGGATGCCCCAAATAACAAAACAGATTTTTTTTTTTGAATTGGAGAAAGTTAGCAAAAATAGAAAAATACTAATTCAGTAGTGATATTAAAGCCATTACCTCCAATACCTTGCTCATACGTCACTGGGGATGTGATCAGCACAACACTTTTTCTGCACTGCTAACTGGCTAAAGCTAACAGTCCTGAGAAGATGCTTCTGCAACTTATCTTGCAACTACCTTGCAAATTCTCTAAACTGTTCATACCAAGCTACAGCTCGCTCGGTTAGTAACAAGAGGGCGCCATATATTTCAACCACCACAAGCCATTCAGAAAAAGCAGAACAACAAAAAAAATCAAGGGAAAGGCAATGGTAAGAGATGTACAAAAGACAGACAAAAATGTTAGATCTGTATCAGAAAATCTAGTATCTGTTATAAAAGTTAGCACTTAGTACACAGATGCGATTCTACCTTTTAACAGTCATTCTTTTCAAATGTTGTGCAGTTTTTTGGTTTTTGATTTTTAAAGCAACAACAGGATCTCCTTTAATGCTGGATTTCTAACGTAATAATGGTCATCTATTTGGGCTAAGATAATTAAATAGTATAATTAAAAATTACTTTTTCAATTTTTCACAAGATGCTTTTTCCGCAAGAATAGTAGTCACCGCTATTTAAAAGATATCACCTTTACCATTTTTAAAAAAATAAAAAAAAAAAAACCAGATGCAGTAAATAAGCCTCTAATCTAAGCACAAGGGAGGTTATGGCTAGTATTTAAATATATAGTTGAGCTAAAAAGCAGACCAGAAAAGGAAAACAAAGTCAGATTTATTTTTTCACTTTCGACCATACACCAGTTAGAAACATGAAAAGCAGTGCCTAAAAGACAAAGGAAAACTGCAGCACTGCCCCGAGATATCATGCAATGGAGCAAATCCCTATGAGGAACCATTAAGCAGTATGGCTAATTTCCATTAATACAATGCTTTATTTGCTGTACATTTACATATCTAGAGAGCCATTAGAGTAAATAAGCTCCGTTCTGATAAACTGAATATAAATGAGTTTCCAGATTGTAAATTTGGGCTGCAAGAGGGGACTGCCACTTCATTACATGCTTTGAAATATAAAGGAACATGGTTAGCCCCAGGTCCAACAGGTCTGCACCAGAACAATTTTACTGAGGCCTAAGTAACAAGGTTTTGGGGTCCAAGCTTTCCAAATAATCTCAGAATAAGTCTCAATAAGCACTACTCATTACTGCTGAAGTGCACTGCCAGAGACAGTGACAACCAGGAACTTTTGAGGCACAGTATGCACGGACTGAAGGTATTATAAGGATATACCCTATCTACCCTCTTTGAAGAATTCAATCTTTAAAAAATGGCATGTGCTGTAGGCACTGAGGTTATCAACTTTTTTTAAATGTGTCTTCTTGTCACTGAAAAGTCGAAGAAAATCATAGTGAAGGAGGAAGCATACTTAGGGAAGTCTTAAAGCAATTCATGTTGACCCACTGCACATATGGCAGCACTTTAATAAAGCTGTTTGGGTTTAGAAACTTACATGCTTTGCTCTCATTTATACCTACACATTTTTTTAAAAAATCAATTTAAGTAGAAGAGATATTAAAAAAGTGAAAAACATTTAAAATTTCTGAGAATGGAGAATTAATACCAAGAAGAAGAAATGACTCAAAATGAATATAAAATCTGAATAATTTTAATCCATTTTCAAAGAGGAATAATTTTGCTTGCCATTAGCATGCAAATAAAACAGAACAATTAAGATTGCACAACATTTAAAAGTGCCATTCTAATTCCAAATGCAGCTGATGAGAAAAATCCCACCAACTTAAATTAGAAAAAGGCATAACGCTGAGTTATTTTTAGCTATAAAAGAATGAAGGTGACTGCAAACTTAGTTTCTGCACTCAAACTTCTGAGCATGTGATCAACCTTTCCATCTTTTAAAGGTGTTGAGTAGCAGGTGCACTGTCATCCCAGGCAGAATCCTTCTGTTATTTTTCTTAGCCACTTTACATCCATTGCAAGTAATCAAAATTAAATGCAGGGTTAATTAAGAGCTTTTTGCGTGCCAAAGAAATATCGGGGAGGTATAAAAGCTGGTTGGTACCTGATGTGATCTGGTTTTTTCCTGTCATGTGAAAAAATGGGGTAGGATTAAAACATAAGGGAAAGGAGGAAAAGGAACGAAAATGCAATATGAACAAAATAAGCAAAGAATTAGCATGATCCAAAAATACAGCAGAAATAAAGGAAAATGTTTAATGCATCCAACCTAAAAAAAAAAATTGGAAAGTACTAGTATTTGCTAAAGGCTTTTCTCCCTTCACATTTGTGCATACCTTTATCTATAACAGATTTGCTTATTTTCTAAATATAGAATAAAGCAGCTTTCCACCTACTGCTCCACACTAAATGCAACTGATTGCAGTTTCTGACCCTTGTACTATAAAATATAGACATACTTTACTAATAGATAAGCGTATATTCAAACAGTAGGTCTCCAAACCTATTGTTGTGAGGCTCTTCATTATAAATATAGTATTTTGTTTCCACTAAACTATTACCTGAAATACTCAAGTTCATTATAGATTGTCCATTCAGCCATATTATAAAGAGATCCCAAAAAGCTTTAGTTCTTGCAGACAGCCGTGAACAGAAGTCAAAAATACAGTAATGTCACACTGAAAATAGTTCTCACAGTAGACTGCTCACAAACTACTTTTTTTTAAAAAAAAAAAAATAAAATAAAATAAAAAAAAAAATAAAAAAATCAGCATTGAATTAAACTGGGGAACTTGTTGCAAAAGCCCCAAAATAACTAAAAGTCTTTGGACAACTGTACCCAAGCTACCAACTGCCCCAGGCAGAAAATACACTGTACCAGGAAGACGTTAGCTTGGATTAAAATAAAACAAGATTTCCTCTATTGGAACACATTTGCCACTTTTTTTTCTCCCCCACCCCCTCTCAGCAACTAGACTTTCCCAGCACACAGTCTCATGTCTATGCATTCACATACCCAAGCAAGTACACAAGAGCATCACTGGATAGTCTTTATTTTGTTAGCTAGGATCACACAGATGTGTCTGAGATCGTGTCAAAACTCATAGTACCACTTCATTTCCTCTTATGTTTTTAATGCTGTGAAGTATAAACTAGTACTTGCAGCTGCAATTATTAACTTAATTGCCTTAAGGAGTATTTTAAAATATCTGGAGATGTCAACATAACAACCAATAGTAACACAGGGAAACAAGAAACGACCATACAAATAGAAATTGCAACTAGCGTTGCAACTGCCAGTTTGCTAGGAAGGTCAGTGCTGTTGCCCGAGGTTGGGAACATCAGGAAATTCCAGTGCTCCTTTCTAGCCAAATTGCTTCCGGCTCTGTTTTGGTTGGGTGATCCCATCACCCGCCACTCCTGATATAATGTATGGGCGTAAAGTAGGAAAAAGCAGTCTACACACCTGAAAAGAAAGCACTTTTAAAATATCCTGTCCTTCTCAGGTTCTTAGATTTCAGCCCTAAATTTCCTCAGATTTTTTTATATATATATATAAAATATATATATATATATACACACACACACATTTACATATTTACTGCTTCAGGATTTCATTTTATATTTTTATGCACAAAANATATATATATATATATATATATATACACACACACACACATTTACATATTTACTGCTTCAGGATTTCATTTTATATTTTTATGCACAAAAATAGTTTAAAGCAATGACACAGTCTTTTGTGTTCTACTGAGACACTGGAAATACCCTCTAGCCCTTAATACATGGTGAACTTTTAAAAATTCTCAAGTACTGTATCAACAAAGCATCCCGTCAGTCTTAGGTAGTGAAAACAGGCAATAATTACTCCTACTCTTTATCATCTCAAGGAAAGATGTGTATTAGACTAAGAAGTATGAAGTCAAGTGGGGGGAGAATATTTATGATGTGTTTATGATTGTATACAATATGCAATATAAAAATTGCCTCTATCAATCCCAAAGCAAAGCATAAATGTAATTACGGTCAGACTGTAGCAACAAAGCAAGTCTTCCACATATAGGACTTCAGACTAAGACATTTCCTTATAAAAAGGCTTGCAAGCAACTGGGAACAGAATTAAAAAACAGAAAATAAGAAAAGTGTATTTCAAATATAATCTCTACTGTAATTAACTGAGCAATCTAAATATTTTCTCAAAAATGTAAAATCAGTGGGCTACAGGGGCTGCAAGTCAGAGCAGAATCTAGCTTTGCTAGTAGTATCATTACAAGATATTAAAAGGGAGGTCCTGAAGAATTACCTGTTCCACGTCTTGAAGGCATTGCTGGCTCGCTTAAATAGATAACCTTCCATAACGATGCCATTGGCTGCATCTACATTGTACTCTAATTTAGTATCATCACTGGAGTAATCCTAGTACAAAGAAACAAAACAAGAAAGATACGCTGTCGTCTCAAACAAAGCTTCAAATATTAGCAGCATTAGTTCAAAAGGAGTAAACATTGAAGAATTACGTTTTGCTTGCGACATTCACTAGTCTCTACTTCTGCACTTTATAAAATCCTATTTTTAGGAGATGAAAATGCTGAAGATTATTTTTACTTTGGAAGATCCAGAACAGTAAGACTGCTTTATTTAATTATTTTACCAACCATCTTTTCAAGACTGCAGGGGAGGAGGAAGAGGAGGAAAGACAGATAAACAGTCTCTGGATCAGAAACGTTGTATTTCGGAACTAGGAAAGATACAAGAAAAAAGCATCACGAAATGGAGTACCACATAATGAAGAAGGAAATGCAAAACTGCTAGAGTTTCATAGAAAAAGTTTCCAGGTGTCTATTGATTACAGCATTATCTAAATTCTAGAGAAAAAAACTTAAGGTATTTTCTAGGGGAAACTGCAAAAAAAAGTGTCATTATTAGATTAGCACATTTTATATCAACATATAAAAAAGGTTGGCAGTTATTAAAAATTATGTCCTCTGCTTTATAGTTAAATTCCAAATTAAAAATGTTAAAATTTCTTCCTTGCATCTCTCCTGAGCTTTGAATATGAGTGGGATTTCTCTAACACAGTAAGATTTTTCAAAGCAGTCTAAGGCACCTATTAGGACAGCGCAAGCAGACGCTCAAACGCATTACTCTTTCATAATCTACATAAGTCACACACGAACAGAATTATTAAATATATGTATGGGAAAAGGAAAAAGGATCAGCACCTCAAGCAAAAAAAAATTAAAATGTCAGTGTAGTTTTAATAGTGTTACACAGCTTTAATACAGAGACATTCTCAAACAGCAGAGAAGTCTCCAGTTTATTTCATCACGCCATCAAAAAAAACACTCAAGCATGGTCTTGGAGACGCTCAGCTCACGTTTTACCCAAAAAAGCTTGATAAATTACCCTAACTCACCAGCTCCCACACATAATGAAACCTGCTGAAGATCTGCATCTTCCGGCGCAGCGATGCCTGCAACTGCTCGTGGGCGAAGGCGAGTGCCCGTCCCCCGGCCCTGCAGCCCCGGCTGCTCTGCACTCACATTTTCCTCACCACTCAGACAGCTGGTTCACAAATTGCAATTGTGGTTTCCCGGTGAAACTAGATTTAAGCTGCTTTTGAAGCTACACAAGCATAGGCAATCCAAAGCACCGTCTGCTGTTGTCAAACTGTTATCTTCCTGCTGCTCTCAGCCTAAGCAACCTAAAATACTGTCTACCTCAGGAAGTGCATTTTAATGGCTGTTGTGAGATGACCTGAACCCATGCAGAAAAGATTAAGGAACAAGAATACTCCTAAATTTAACATTTTCCTAGCTATACATAGGAGAATACTAATTGAATTTAAAAGCTTTTAAAAGTGAAACTACCCTATGCTTTATCAAAAAGTTTCATCACTGCTAATGCTGTGGTCAGGAAAAACAACACAACAACAACAACAAAAAAATACTTTTAATTAAAAGGATAACAGTAGAAAAAGAGCTAGATAAACCATGTCTGATTTGATTGCCTAATTTATTTCATAATTAAAGAATATGGGGAAAAGCAGTCACATTATAACTTATTTTTACCCTTGCTCATGGAAAAGTTTAACAGATTATAAAAAATAGCCAGGGGGTGGGGAGAAATACATCCATATCTTTCCAGCCTCCTGCCTAGCAGAATCACATGTTAACAGTCCAGTCACTTCATGTGATTCACAACTTGACATTCCTTAAGCAAACGTACAGTTGGAAAAGCCTGCATTTTGTTAGCTAACTAGGTGTCACCTAGGACTACAGCAAAAAAATAAAATAATGTTATGAAACCCACACTAACGTGCTACATTCCATGTTTTGCTCGGTTTTAAAGTAAGGAAGGTCAGCGTTCTACTCTGATGATCGTTTTTAAGTATTTGCCAGGTACTGGAACATAAACACGTATACAAAGCAGCGTACGTAGACGAGAGGTACAGCGTCCTCTTCGGCCCCTTTTTTAAATCTGTGATAGGAATCCAGGGGCAATGGCAGGACAACCTTCATTTCTGCATTGAATATTAATTTATTGGGTCACAATACTCACACCTTGACATATTTGAGTGACTACATTTGTATATGAATTTCACTATCACACATTTATTTCATAGTCTGACTGCTTCTTTTACTTTCTCTACATACAATTTTCACAGGATCAAAGCAAAAAACCCTATTCAGCAGCAGAGTTTTCAGTTCATTTTCAATATGAAGATTACTAAAAGGTCAAATGCTTGAGTTTCAGCCATTTTAGCCGTCCATCACAAGGAGTGCAAGTATCTGCATCCTCACACTGGATTTGCACATAAAGACATTGCTTTTCTCCGTTTTGAAGAAGCTGAACGTCAAAGCTTTGTGCAAGGCACAAAGACTGAGTAAAGAATCAGACACATCCACAGAAAAGCCCTCCTTCCCCCAAAAAGGATAAACTGAAAAGTTACTGCAGTGCATATCATTAAGAAAATAAATAATAAAAAGATTTTGCAACAACTCCTGCCTCCCACTGCCTTTTAAGCGCTTGCTTCCATTCCCATCTCATAGCACAAGCAAAGCAAGAGATGCTTGTTACACTTGGTTTAAACTCTCTTGAGAAAAAGCTCAAAACAAACCCAGACAAGAAACAAGGCTTACGGTCCAAGATGAAGTGCAAGAAGTCAAGATAATTATTAAGCACAGAGGCCATCTGAAATACATCTTTATTTTTGGTGACAGGAATAAGGTTTGCTTTCCTCCCCAACAGCAGTTCTGGTTTACGGCTGCTTCATGACTGTGGTAGCATCTGGTTTCCTATCAGCTCGTTTAGTCAAGATGTCACAACTCTCCAATCATCCTCACTCCAGCTGTTTCCTGAACACTTGTTTGGAGGCAATTTTTCTCCCCCACTTTTTGCACGCAAGAGTTGTTTGAATACTACGAAAACTGTAAAAGCATAATGAATTTTCATTTCTATGTAATTTTGGTGTGTTTAGAATTATTAGCTATGTCACAACAACCACTATGCTGTTGACAGGTTTAAGCGATTGTTAAGTTATTTCACAACTTAACCTGTTTCTACAGGCTGCATGAAACCGCTCTGGAGACGAGTGCCATGAACAGTCCTCCATGTTACTGACAACACTTTCTCACCATCCTTCTGATATGCATTCTTCCCTACAAAAACATCCATTGTAAATATTATGGCTTAACTTAGCAAGATCTATTGCTCCAAACTAATAAGTAAAAATTCATACTTCACAAATTGTTTCTGGCAGAGTACTTAGTAAACAGAGCGCAGCCGAAAGTTTAAAAAAAAGAAACAAACCAAAACAAAAAAACAAACCAAAACAAAAAAACCCACCACCACCACCAACAGACATCAAATCTCTTAAGAAATCAAACTATACTGTCAGCCAAGCCCTTCCAGGACATTTACATCAGCCTCCGACAATAGCCAAATTAGAGGGAATGCTGAAAATAAGAAAAAATAAAAAAAGTCTGATGAGTTATCTAATTCTGCATGAATATGCATGTATGCAAATGTAGGTAAATGATAGTAGAGAGCTGATAGGTGTGTGTCCATATACACTTAGAGATACAAGTTTCAGAATGTAGACAGCTCGCGCTCTACACAAGGAAGAAAAGGCAGCATTCCAAGATATCAAACTAAAAAAAAAAAATTAGAGTATATTAAGCACATACATACTTCATGGAATATACAACTCAAGAAGCGGATACTTTAGTAGTAGTTAGAGATGTAAGAACTTGGCACTGGGAGGTTTGGAAACATGCCTAAGGGGCACCATAGCACAAAGTGGTAGACAGGACAAGAAGAAAAACTGAAAACCTGAGTGTCATCTTGGTGAGGTTGACAGGATAATGAACAACACTAAGGAACAAGAGCCAAGGTCTAAGCCAGTTGAAGATTATGAAGTCCTGATGGGATGGAAACATACTTGGGTGCTGGGGAAAGCATGGAGACGCCATCAAGAACAGACTGCTTCGAATGAGAAACTAGGCAAATGATTTTAGAAGGTATAGCTAAAGCAAGACTTCTTCCAAAGGCTAGATACACAAATTGGCATTATCATCACAAAAACACCTGAATGATTTGACTAATAAGGGCAGGAGATATCCTAAACATGTTTGACCTGAAACACAGAATGTGAGGAAAATATACAACCATCACCCTAGTGTCCTGACTTTACTTTGGAGGCAGTGTAAAGTGATCATTCAATTAAAATAAGATTATTAATTGGTCTGTTTTTTCCATGTTTTTGTTTGAAACAATAAAAAAATTTATATCAGACATAATTGATCAAGCTTCACTACAGTTTCAGTAACTGTCGATATAATTAGAAATAGTTTACCTGCAAAGCAGCCTTAAGCAGCATTAAAGAGAGAAAACAACAACAAACACAAATGTAAATACCACTGGATGCAGGAATGACCATAAATCATGGAAACAACTTATTATCTCTATGGCCAATTAGAAATGCATTGCCCCAACCTACATCTTTCACCACACACTCCTTCCTTCCAACAGCAACCCACAACTACTACCCACACCTAAAACTGAACTAATTTGGGCTCAGTAAGACTAGACTTGAACAAATTTAACTCTTCATTTCTATCTTTTTCCCCTATAGTCCTTTCTTTATCTATAGTTATCCTGTATCTGCCTGCACATGCAGCACGGCAGCACTGAAACCAACTGCTATGGTTTCTGCCCCGCTACACTGCTGAGGCAACCCTAATACTTCCTCCTGATTGAAGGCGGAAAACATCTGGCAGCCAACAGTGGCAGAAGCAGCATTACCTTTTATTCCACTAAAATAAATATTGACCTACTACTATGGTTACCTACATCATTCTATTTTCAGCATGTTCTCACTACTGAATTTTTAATTTATCCATCAGATTTCGTTTACATTAAAGTTTTTCTGAATTTGTGACACCTGAATAAATCACATAAAAACGTATCTGAATGAGAGTAAGAAGTGTTGCATTACCTTTAAACTCGTATCTAATCCCTTTCAAAAGTACCTGAAGTATTAACTCACTATCGGAGAGTTCAGTGGAAATATTTTTAACCTCTAGAAATACACCTGCAAAATCAATACTGATCTAGAGCTTCTGAAACATCCAAGCAACAGAAGTCATTCCCCTCCCAACAAAAATCTGAAGTATCTACATTTTCCCCCAAATGAAAATAAAAGCACATATAAGTCTGCCCAAAATAACAATTAATGTTATCACTTCGCTTTCACATTTGCATACAATTGAACATAATACATTAGACAATCTATACAGAAGTTTACTTTTGCTCTTTATAAACTGTAACCACCACCACCTTCTACCTCGAAGCATCCAATTCACATGTGGCATAGTCCTGAAGACAAATAAACACACAGGCCTGTAGACTGTGCAAAGCATATACCTCTTCTACAGGTACACAGGGGGAAGTGATGACAAATTTCACAACTACACTGAATCCAAGATGACACTGAAATTAGAGTTTTAATGAAATGTTTAGATGTTCCAGCATTGAAATAAACTCTGCTGTTTTACTTATCATGTTCAGTTTTGACAGAAAGGTATTATTGTGTTCCATGACACAAAAGGAATATCTGCAACCCAAGCCTATGTTTAATGATCTGTAAGGCTATTTCTCTGCGCTTTAAAATATTATCCCTTGCAGTTGCAAAGCAGAGATTGAGCTCTGCACCATTGAAGAAAGATGCCAAAAAGATAAACAAAATGTGCGTACAATCCATGTTTTACATTCTCTCAAGTACCTTTTGCTGAATAGTGGAGTGCTTTTGCTCCATATCTCTCTTCTCCTTTGCAGCATCTACAGCCAACTGATCCAGCTGTAAAGAGAAACAGAAAATTGGATCTTTAGACTGCAAGAGAAATTTGGCTCTGTAGATTTCATAACGCTGACAAAAAGAACACATTATATTTAGACATTGCCTGACTTTTGTTTTATTTGCATTTGAAAAATCACTTCTGTGATCACAAAGTGTTTACCTTTAATAACCACCTTTGCCTCGTTTAGAGCTCTGCACTAGCATCCTGAATTAACCTCTACGGAGGGTGGACCTTTCTTCTGAGCCTTAGGAGAAACGTCTCCCAGAGCAGCATGGTGCCAAGCACCCGCGCCGGCTCCGCCGCATTGGTGCTCACACTGAAGCGCATGACTCATGCGTTAGAGGCTCTGGCTGCCTGGCCTATGCAGCAGCACTGGCAGGAGCTGCAAAAACTAGAAAGAGTAGATGCGGGTGATTTTTTCCTCCTCGGAGCCCAGAATTGCCCCAATTAGGCTTTTATCTTGATAACTCCCCAGAGCTCACTCGCAGTACTAGAGCAAGATTCCTTAGACTTAGAACTATTCAGACTATTTCCAGTTTCAAAAACACAACATTAATTTTGCAAAGAAAAAAAAAAAAAAAGAAAGAAAAAAAAAAAGAGACTGTCACAACTGAGATTTTATTAAATTAGACATTCTTAAGAAGTCTGTGACAATAAAATGAACATTATCAAACACTTGCTACAAACATACCTAAAACAATATATATTTTTTTTCCTTGCGAGACTGACAGAGACAGGGAGGGTAAGAAGTTTATTATATCCTCAGAGTAACTTCTGTTGTACAGATTTTGATGTAACAACATGTCTAAATAAGAAACAGCAAAACAGAAGGACAGAAGCTGCCTGTAAGGTCAACGAGTTGGGTAATTACACAACAAGCTACGCTAGAAAAACTGGTGAATTTTTCCCTTATCCAAACTGCAACACACAACTTCCATTAAGCCCAGGCCTGGCATCTTGCTGAGTAACAACGCAAATGCAGCAGAGATGGTGACTTGACTGAACACGGGGGTACAGCCCACACCGCTTTACGCCTGTGGGGCGGATCTGGTTTTACTCCGGAGCTGGGTCTGGGAGGCTACGGACAGTGCGCGACTCCACTTTTCCAGCATCAGTCATATGGCAAAGGGCACAGTATGACTAATCCAATCCCCTATTCACACACAGAAAGGAGAGCCTCCACCCACTCTCAGAACCACAAGCGAGCAGCTCTGCCAACTCGGTTCATTTTCCCCAGTGTCACATTTTCCCTGTTTGCATTGATGCCAACAAGAAAGAACAGGGACAGCAAGCAGCTCTTACACTGTTGCGTTGCACAGACCAGCAATTCAGGAACTGTCAGATAGCTGGGATATCTGGATCCAATTCCATGCTCTGGTTATTTCAGTAAGTCTTCTCTCTCTGCTTTACTGTCCATCTCAAACGGCTACCTGACCATGTTCATGTCTTACAGGTATTTTGTGAGCACGAACATGAGACTGAAATGTCAGGGCATGATAAAGGCAGAGCTACAGAAAGTCGGAAGGATCTAAGATCCTCCAAACAGAGAGGGAGCTGTCACGGTGCTCCAAGAGCCCCAAGAACCCTGTTGTTTCACAGCTAAGATGAGAACTGGCCCACGGGCCATGCAAGATGCTGCAGGACTTTCACTGAAGCAACCTCAGACTCAGAAACCTACTTAGACATGGCCTGCAAGAAGTTCCTCCCCCTCCACCCTGCTCGGATGCAATAGAGGACAATATTCACATTAGGGCCATCAGCTGTAGTCTATTTCAGCATGAAAGTGTTTAAGGATGTATGTGCCAGATAGACATAAAAAACAAAGTCTTTACCAGCATCTTTCTTATAAAGATCAAAAGAGCTTGCAAAGACCCAAAGCCTTTTATTATGCCTTTCATAATAGTGTCTGGTGACCCCTAAGACAACATTTAGGAAAAAAGTAAAAAAGTGTAGCATTATGCACCGTATGTACATGGGTATACAAACATACACATTTTATATATAAACACACAAGAAAGCCCTATTGCAGCCCCACTTGTTAACCTATTCTTCACTATTAATCCAACCTTGTATCATTCCCAGGTCTCAAGCACAGACCTGAATTTTCACTTCTGTTAAGATCAGCAAAATATCAGTTTTCTTCCAGAAAAAACAGACCACCACCACAGACTCTTCCCAGAACTGTGGCCAACAGTGAGACTGAGCTATCAAAGCCCAAGTTGCAATGCTATTATTGAGTAGTTTTCAAAAATGAGATTTTTTTTTTTCAAAATGCTGAATTTAATACTAAGGATATTCTATATAAACTTTGTCCTCTATAGGTAGTATTCTATACACAAATAAATTGGACTAAAATGTGTGGCTATTTGAATCTTCATTGCAGAATGAAAATTCAAGCAGATTTTAAGTAATATGAACAATCCTAAACAAACGTGTGATATCTAGAAAATGAAACTGCTCAAACCTATTCCATCAGTATTTTGAAAATGCTCAAACCAGAGAGCACTTTGAAAGAGCAGAACATAAGAATGACAGATTATACAGTCATACCACTTCACATGCCTTAGTTTTAATATTTCACATGCTATTAAAACTTTTATTTAGGGTCTCATACTGGTCAGTTTAGTTGAGAATTAGAATTCACTTACCAACAGAAAGAATCTGATGGTATTTTCAGGAAAAAAACAAACACTAACAAAGCCCTGCCTTTTTTTTTTTTTTTTTTTTAATATCAAGACACATCTTCTCTCTGACTTTAAGGCAGAAACTTGAATCTTCTTAAAATTATTGCTGCTTCTCCACTGAAAAATAGTCATTATTTAAGAGTTAATAATGGCAAAACAGGAGAAAATAATTCAGCAAGTTGTACAACTTTAGGATCTTCAGGTTTGCTCTATTTGCAATATGTTCTAAACATTCTCAGCTTCAGATTTTCTAAATTTAACTCCTTGGTTGCTATGATACCAGCACCAAACTGAATGTTACACAACATTCCTCCACAGATCAAGCAAAAGGATGACCAGCCATTCAAAAATAACCCTATGTTCCTAAGGCAATTCTCACTGAAATGGCAACATTAAAGCCTAGCTGATAGCATGCAACACTAATTACACAGTTTTAGTCTTCTTCGCTCACTACCTCTACATACATTGGGTATCATCAAACACTACAGTTTAACAATTACTATTTAAAATGGAAGTAAAAACAAGCAAATAAAAGGAACAATAACTAAGGAACGGGTCATGCATACCTGGACCTAGCACTCACATTGCACAAAATCCTGGGGGCTCTAGGTTCACAGGTACTTCTCTTCCTGTTAGGACAGGCAGTTCGTGTATGTGTGCACACGAATACAGGCACACTTGCCAGGCTTGTCTCTCCGCAAGTATTTAAGAAGACACATTGAACTAGAGATTAAGGAATTAACCTTGCAGAAAAATAACTCACAAAATCAGATGTCTAAAAAGGTATTTTTACAGTTACCAATCTAGTTCACGGTATAGTCAAACAGGCTGATGTGCCCAGATGACAACAGCACAGCAGCAGGAATGAACAGCCAGGACCAGGAACTCTAAAATCAGTCCCAAACAAACCAGGTAATTTCACAGACACCGAGATGCATCTTTTGATATGATGATCTTCTGATATTTGTATAAAAATACATGTTTGCTGTAACCTATTTGCTTCTGGATGCAGATAGACATTTAAGAATGGGGGCGAGTGATGCCTTGGCTTAGGATATTCACTTTGGAAATAGGAAGAACAAAGGGTTTTGTATCAGTGCAGCTGTTCCAAATGCTTGGACAAAGGCAAAAAACAACCACCACCACCACCACACTATTATCTCTACCCCATTCAGTTTCTGTGGAAAACAAGTTAAAGTCTTCTTTTCTGGCACCACAGACACATCTTCAGATGGACACCATATGCCCTTAATCCATTTTGTACAAGTACTTTCAATAGTTCTTAAGTGCAATTAGCTGTGGTCACTGTATTCATGATTCTCTATTACAGAGCCCCAAAGTTTCAAGTTTAAGAACACAGAGCTGTAAAGGAAAACAATATTTTAATGCTTTGCCTCTATCTTTGCCACATTGCAGAGTTCCCTCTTTTGTCAAATAAGATTACAAGGCCCCTGATATGTGTCCACACTTCAAGTTTTCTTTCATTTCAGTGTATACTTATGAGTTTATAAAATATCTTTCATTACCTGTGCGCCAAGATCTTTCATGTAGGGCCCAAGCTCACTGAACAGATCGTAGCCTTGATGGAAGAAAGCCAAGTGAGCATACATAAATGATAACATCTAGAAGGAAAAGGAAAAAAAGAAAAATCATATAATATTTATCAGATATAAGTAGCTCAATTAATTCACATGAAGTACAGGATAAGATAGCTACTTTTTTTTTACCCTTGTAATTTTATAGCCATTCCTTGTACAGCTTTAAGCAGCATAAGTAAGCATGCAAGTTTAAGGCGGCAAAAAGCAGAATCAAAAACCTCAGAAATTAGTTAACAGGACTAACCCTATCAACTGAAATAAACATTTTATTAAGGTAAGAAAAAGGCTTCCAATTTGTGTTACCTAAAACTTTTAAAAGCTTTTAAAAACTCCTGCTTAACTAGGACATGTAATTAGAGAGGGTACAGAGTTTGTTTACTAATGATTCAAAATCACAACATCTATGAACAGAGACAAGACATAATAACTGACACCCATAAAAAAATAATAATAGCAAGTTGGGATGATACAGAGCACAAAGGTAAACAGCTATGAAGCTGTGATCTGAAGTTTTCACCTTTTACAGAGATGATGTGAAGAAACAGAAAGAGAGGTATAATCAGGAAAAAACAAGCATGCAGCTGTAGCTGTATATTAATTCAATGCATACTGCATATTAGCTGACTCAGCTGCTATGTGAAGAATGTCATTTGTGAAAGAAGGTTGAATCAGTCTTAGAAAGAGATTGTAAGAGGTGCTTGTTGTTTATAATTGAATATTGCAGTCCCAAAGAAAAGACTCTTTGGTGAACAAAGCCTTCAACCTTAATCAAAGTACATACCAAAGAGTCAACAGTAATAAAAGCCTTAGCAGAGCATCCACATTTGAACCAAAACGATTGCCAAAAATAATTTAGTTATCATAAATGCCAAGGTGACCATCAGCAAAGTGACATTATAGAGTGGACTGGTAATGTACATGGAGAAAAGGACAAACTGATTTAGCATATATTTCATTGCAGTCACATGTTAAAAAATGGTTTCAAATTTAATATTGTCTATATAGAAATTAAAAATACACTTTACCGATTTTAAGATTTCTGATCTCCTTTTAGACTGAAGAACATTGATCTAGGAAAAAAAAAAAAAAAAAGAAGGAAAAAAAGCTTTTAATTCAGTTAGCAAATTTTCCCTTGTGGGAATAAACAGCAGATTACTTTCATACAAGCATTTCAAAGCTTAAAATACCAGAAGAACATAACTGAATATCTGACTACAAAAAGCCTTTTTACAGTAGCACAGAATGCACGCTAGATTTGTCATGGAGATAAGTGATTCATTTCAGAGATAAAACCTTTCGAAGGTGTCATTTCCCAATGACAGTCACGAAGCTTTATAACAGAGGGGAAAACAATTAAGATATGACGTGCCTTCCAAAAGTAACACAATACACATAGGTACCAAATTTTCTGGATTGCCATCTCAAAGAGACCATATTTGATGCATATTTTTTGATGCATATTTCAAATAATTTTTTGACCATGTGAACCAACCCAGTCCCGCAGCTTCTCCTTAAAGGAGCTGCGCTCAGTGTCCTGCCTCCCCACTAGGAAAGGGGATAAAACCATGTTATATAGCAGCCTGCCCCAAGGTTGATGTTGTCAAAAAAATCCCCAAACTGGGATAGAGCCCCAGGCATAAAATAAACAAAACCACAACATCTTCAGTGAAAACATTTCACATACGCTTACTCTTTTAAACTGGCCAAGTTCACTTGAACTTGAAGCCTTTCACGTTATATAGACAGAGGGCCATACCCTATTTTTCACATTCAAATAATTCTGTCCTATCCTCACCATCATCTTCCTATCTCTATTCTGTAATTTAAAGCTGTCATCCGGACCTAGAGCTTTTAATTACAGTCTCATTTAACAGAAATAAAGCCAGAAGAGCTACCGAGAGACTACAGCAGTGCAGTCAACTTTCCAGCAGCAGATGTGGAGCCACGTCGTCCCAGACGCTACGTAGAGGCGTCTCCTGCAGCAGCGCCCGGCACCGGCTCTGCCGCCCCGGCCGCAGCCTCACAGGGCAGATGCAGGAGCCGAGCACTAACGATGGGGCACAAAGAAACATGTTCCCTTGCAGAATAATAAAAGCCCAGGGTACTCTGCAAACGCCAGATTTCCCTGGAGTCTGCCCCCAGGGCACAGCTCTCATCAGCTCCGTTTTGAAATTCAATTATGAGCAGAGGGTTGGGAGGAAATAAACTGGTGCACTAGGTCAAATCCAACCAGCAGAAGGGACAGGAATTGCCTGAGCTACAGGTAACTACAGCAAGACAGGGCTATGCAACCCATGGAACACATGAATTAGAAAAACGTACAGAAAAAAAAATATTTCTCAGGCTTCAAAATAGTAGGATACAAAAGTAGCAACTCCCAACACCCTATAGCAGTTCTGCATTGTAAAGCAAAACCAGAACTACGTGCCATGGGAGAAGTTAAAGACAGTGCCAAACTCCCAGCTTCCCAGGCAAGTAGAGTATTTGTTAAACAAAACACAAATCAGAAAACTGAAATCGCACTAGCGGTCAGCATCCTAGATCTAAGTATTCAGGTTACCTGTAATTGCTAAGCTAGGTTATAGTTTATTTCAATTACTTAATGAATTCCATCGCTAATTTTTTTGTGCGTTGACTATGCTGTATTAGATCCGTTTATTTTGAAAAAACAGAATTAGACACATTTAAATTGAAAATTCATCTTTATCCCAGTAAAAGCACAAAATATGAATTTAAGCAATAAGGATGCATCAAGTAAATAGAAAATAGACTGCCCAGCATTTCATTAAAAAATGCACACAAACACATCACCTGCAGACTTTCTTATACATTGGTAATTTCCACACTTTCGAGAACCTACAGTAACAACTTTTGAAAGACCTCTCTATTTACATGCAACTGTTACCTGAAGAACGTAATCCAGAGCTATGTGCCGAAAACATTTCCGCGTAGCGGTCAAAATATTAGTCGCTTCTTCCACCTCGTGCTGTTTATTTCTTTGTACTTGGGCATTTTTTACTAGAGCATTCTCTTTTTCTTCACTGACTTTCTCAAACTGTTTCTTCGCATCTTTAAATTTCCTAATATCTCTAAAGACAATAAAAAAAGGGATGACTAATTAATTCCAAAGCGTAGGAGAAAAAGATGCAGCGACCAGAAAATTGTTAGGAGCGTCATAAGGTAGCTTCATTGTTTTTTTAACAAATATTCAGATTAGATGCAAATCACATGCAGCAGGATGGAAGCCTCACTTTCCTCTTCTTCTGAGGAAAGGTAAAACTGATATTTAGAAAAACATCTCAATACTGGGAAAAATTTCAGTAAGCACTATTTTATTTTACTTCAGCAAAGATAACATGAATCTTAAGATCAATAACATCTTGTTTCAAATTTAGCATTTATTCAGCTGAATCTAAGGCCTCCTTGGTGTGGGGCAATCTTTGGCAAAGCTGTAATACGCACCCTTCCATTAACGGCTGGCAATTTCCAAAAACCTTTCACCAAACCACTCAGAAATTAAGATTCTTTTTTAAATACATTTTAACAATTATTTCTCCATAAGTGAATAGTAACTTACTCTTTAACAAAACTCTGAAGTTGTGCTTTAATTGATCTTTGGGTTTGGTCAAAGAGGATCTGAAAGAAAAGCATTAAGATTTATCTCAGTAACTTGTAGTTATTCATAGCTTTTAATTTTCAACATAGGCATAGGATGCAATTAGGAGCCACTAAATGCTTTATGTCTTTCTAAACCTCTCTCTCACCTTTCTGAAAGCTGTTGACCTCACACAGTAGTTTCTGAAATTATTCTGTGTGTCAGACTGAGTGCTTTTTCACACTGTATGTTACTTCTGGGATTAAAAACATTTTGCTTGAAAAATCTTTGCCAGAAATCCACTGTGCAGCAAAACAAAAGCCAGAAACAGAGAACTAAGAGTAGCCTTGGACTACAACCAGCCTGGCAATCTTGCTCCACATTCACATAGATACGTACACAAGAAAGCATGAAGCAGAAAAATGAGGAAAGCACGAAGCAAGTTATTTTACTTGATCCCATACCAAAAATAACAGTTAGGCGAGCTCCCCCGAGACGGAGGCAGCACTCTCCGTGAGTTCATTGTGAGCAACAGGGCAACGTTCTCCCAGCACCATCAAGCTGGCTAAAGCCCTTTGCAGAACGCCTCGGAACGAGGTAGATCTGCAGCAACATCAGTTTCAGCACCGTGGCACAAACCTATTACTAACATACTCTTGGCACAGGAGGGGCTGTCATAGATGCTCACGATTCCCAACACAAAGTCACAAAAAAATTAGCCTGAACCCTCCTTCACCAAAGTAATACTGATCTGAGTGAATTATCTTGGAGAAAGTCATGCTCTAGCCTGTTCTGTTCAAATGCAACACTATCTCACACTAAAAATTATTTGCACAGCTTCCCTAATAGAATCTAACTTTGACCTCTATTAACCCTCAATTACAGGTCTTGTCTTGCAAACACAACCGGCTGCCTCTTTTTAGGCGATATGTTGAACTACCCTTGATGGTGTGATCTGGATACATGCCAATTACTGTTTAATCGAAGATCAGGAAACTGATTTAAATACTTAAATGTCAAAATTTGTTTTTTGGTTCATATGTAAAAGTCACACTAACTTGAGGTACATTTCTTGCAGAAATACATATGCTTATTATGCAGGATTAAAAAGAACTATTACTAACCCAAGGCTTCTCTAATATTAAAAAGTACAATATTTCTCTTTGCAGAAGACTAGCTAGAGCACAGTAGAAACCACGTATAACTTATATGGGAAGACAAGTATAACAGAGACATCCCAGAACAAGTACCTTGAGCTGGTCTTCTCTTAAAAAATATAGTCATAAGGAAAGACAAGAGCTCCTGGTATCCAGTTCTCTCATCCAGATAATTTGGCATGCCTTCTTTCATAGTTCATGTTTATTATGATGATTATTAAACAGTAAAGAACTCTACTCTTCAAGCAACCTTCAAAAAGTGATTTTGATTCTTAAACTATGAAGTTTTGGGGTTTTGTTTTTGTTTTTTTAAATACATATTCACAGCTTAACCAACAACTAAACAAATGGAACTGTAGAAAGAACAAGCCCACGATTTCCTACAAAAAGCTCTAGGCTGAAACCAATGAAGGGTAATTCATGTGAACGATTAGTGCCTCCTCCTTTACTTAAATTCATGAAAAGCTCCACCACGTCAAGCTGCTACAAAGAACAGTTGCTTCTTTTTGTAAGATTTAAAGTGATCCAAAACTGTGCGTATTTCTGCATCTTACAAGACGGGTTGAAGGAAGCAGCAACGAGGGACTAATTATCCATATAACATTTTTTCTCAAGCTATGCTAAGCTTCCAAGGCCAAAGCACACACAACAGTGTGCTAACGTTTTTTTCTTATGTCCTCAGAAATTATAACTGGCAAATGAAACTACACATTCCTCAAGCTTCACAGCTGTGCCCTGAGGCTCTTTGCTACACCTCCCAGTTGTATTAGAGAAGTAAAAGGTGTGACCAGGAGAGAGAGAGAAAAAAAAAAAAAAAAAAAGAAATATAAAGCAGTATTCAGTCCAGTTCAATAGAATCTCCTCCAAAAGGTGAAGATCCAAGTGCTTCACAACCCTACAGTAAAAGTACATCAAAAGCTCCATCTCAGCTCTGACCCTCCGACCACACGCCTCCTTTAGCAGGTAGCTGTTCCCTGCCTCAGTTTCACTACTCACAAACTATGGGAACAAAACAGCACAGTGCCAGGTACTGACAGCAAAGCCCTCCCCAGCTCAGTGCTTCTCTTTTCTACAAGCACTGAAGAGGGGAAAACACGACTGAGGTGAAGTCCATAGTTAACAGGTCCATCTATACTGTATCTCCAATCCAGTCTCTATCTTTGGAGGCTTTTGAGACCTAGGAACATAAAGGCCTCCAGCCTCAGAGTCAACCCTGTTTACTCCAGGCATCGCCCAAAGCCCCTTCCAACCTGAATTATCCTGCATCTAAGAGCAAAACATGGAAGACCCTCAAGAGGCAGCTTGCATTCCCCCTTGGAAAAAATAGAGGAGGAAGGGGAAGAAAAAAAAAAAAAAGAAGAAAAAAAAGAAAAATAACCCACAACCACACACACACACACAGAACTAGAAGAGACAGAGAAAATGCTCGACAAGGTGGAAATCATGCTGAGGCTACTCCCACTAGTGACATTTAAGCTTGCCAGTGCCTGAGGAGCGCACCAATCCACATCCAAAACAGGAGTAGGACCAGATGGGAACACTGCAGATTTGTGGACACCTAGAAATTTAAGCCTTGCAATTTTACTCAGAGTAAAAAAGGAAAGGAGAGAGAAAAAAAAAAAAAAAAAAA
>VZSV01000193.1:823056-835456 GCA_013398735.1 Nothocercus julius | reverse complement strand
GGCGAGCAGCCGCTTAGAGACTGCCGAGGAAACGGCCACGCAATTGCCACGCGCTGCCTGTTGAGGGTAAAACTGTTGAGACGCTGGTGTCGCGACTCCCCCCTGCGCGCTCCAGCTCGCTCGAGCCCCTCGGAGCGGCAGTCCTACCCGCCAGCACATCGCCGCTCCCTCCAGCTGCTTCATTTGATTCTTCCAGCTATTAATTACGCTTAGATATAAAAAGCTATCTCAAGGCATACATTTGGGACACACAGAGATGAACCTCCCCAGGCAAGCCGGCACTCCGTGCACTCTTAATTCTGTGTTCATCGCCACAGAACATTTGGGGAAGCTTTTTCAAGCTGTTTGCAACCCAAATAGGAGGACATCATGAGAGAAGTATGACTTCCTCCAAGCCCTGCTCCAGGTATCCTAGGAATTTTCTATGGGCTGGATTGAAATATGAAAATGCATCCCCTAGTACTTCTCTTGATGCAAGGCAAAGACTACTGGAGTGACCATCATCATTTCAGAGCAGCCAAATTAATAAACTGGGTTTTCCCAGGTATGTAACAAACTACATACTTTACCCACATATTATCCTTAACATTGAAACAACCCTAGATCCATTCTTCTTAAGTCAGACTTCTCCTCTTATAAAAGAGGAATGAAATAGGAAAAGGATCCTTATCTTCCAAATTCATTTAATCATTAAATCACAAGTTTGCTTGTAGATACAGGTCTTTCACCTGCAAAGTTTTGTACATTCTGGGTAATTCCCAGCCTCTGATGTGACCAGCAAATGAGGTGATTCCCTCAGCCATGTGCAGAACTAAGCAGAGCTCAAAAGATAATGTGATCAACACATCAGGCTTCAAAAAGGAAGAAACTCTTGCACAAAGATCAGTCACTGAAGGCCAAAGTAGTTGCCACTGAACTTGCTACAGGTTTTAACGTATCAGATACAGCTTACAAGGACATCTGTGCTACCAGCTGACTCTAAATCCTCAATCTTTGTTTCTCACTAAATTTAAGCAGTGAGTTACCAGAAATGCCCAGTACTTCTCTTTCATTCCAACAGTTTTGCCTAACATTTCCCAAGCTTTTTCACCTCAGGAGAGCCTGGAGGTTGATAACTGCAAACAGGAAACAAGGAACCCCCCTCCCTTACAGGGGGATCTTAGATTTTGAATTTTCTTTGCCTTTTAACTTAAATGCCTTGTCACCCATGATCATCTTTAACAATTAAACTGATTAACAGAACAGGCACAAACCATCACACCACTTATCCAGCACAACTTTGACTGGTAATTCCAACCTCTCCACCATGAGTCCAAAGCTTCTTAGGAGGCCTTAAGTTAGAGGATAAGGAAGCAAGACTATAATATCAGGACAGGGCAGCAGCAAAGGGCAGCAGGAACAAGCTTAGGAAGCCGATGGGGCTGGGCGTCAACAACTCGTCACTGCGGACTACAAGCAAATGCTGCGGGTAGAGCTGCTCTTGCCTTTTAAATTTCAGCAGCAGAAATCCAGGAGTTTCAACAGGTGAAAAAGCAAATGGTATGATGGATTTTAGCATTTAAAAACCTCCTATTTGTAGTATGATCAGGAGGTGGAACAATATAACCATCAAGTAACCTACAGTAGAGGATACAAGTTGGGACGTCCCTCCCTGTAATCTCCTTATTTGCTCTAAGAGCTGGAATTCCTAGTTGGACGCTCAAGAGTCACAAGAGCTTTACTTTTAGATGTGAAAAGCAGTAATAGTCTAGTGGAAGAACAAAGAAATTTTAATCCCAGATTTGGAAAGACACCCTATGTGCCTCAAACACAACCAATACAAAAGACAGGGTAGCAGTGTCTTATTACTAGCAGGTCCTCCCAGCACAGGATTCTCAACATGTTCAGAACTGACAGAACAAGATTTAATTGCCCTGGAGAAAAAAACATTAGAGAAGCTAATGCAGAGGCAAACAGAGGTCAGAGAACAGTAACTGCGGTCTGTGATTGTTGAGAGCATTCTTTACAGATATTATGGAAAAATAAAACATAAAAAGAATAAAAAAGATTTTGCCCCTTTCTTTTTGTTATTTCCTTCGTTGCTACCTTATGCTTACCACACTTGGAAAGGTCCGTTCTGCCCAAAGGACCATAGGCTACCAACATCTTTACAGCAAGAGCTCACGCTTGTTGAGCTCTCCGGAGAATTCCGGTTAGACCTGGTGGATCTTCTTCACGGAAAGCAGAGGGAAAGCTTCGGATTTCTGCTGAAGACAAAGTCTTCAGCAAATATTTACCTTGTCTGTCCATTTCAAAAGCTGAGCAGTTTTCCAATAGATTTTCAAAGCCAGAATGCCCCAAGCAACAGCTAGAGGGGTGACTGCAGCAGGTAAGCTCTGAATTTAAAATTTTTATGTTAAATGGAGCTGCAAATATAAATACATACATACATGTGTGTGCATATATACACACCCAAACATACATTACATCAAGTATATTTTACATACTCATGGATGGTCTTATTGTGTTGTTTTATTTTTCTCTCTTACTACATGATCTGTCATTCTTGGTTTCCCCTTATGCCTCTGCACTTGCTCTACAGATGACAGTCAAATGAATCCAACCTCAAGAAAAAAGGATGCACAAGCATCAGGAGCAGGGCAGTATAGAAATACAACATTCTGGTGTTTTCTCACATTCACCATTTTTGCATATGGAAAAGCCAGCTTTCTCCCCTCTCCATCCCTCTCAAGTAATAACTGGAGAGCTATCCAGTTGGGATAACAACATAAATCCTAAAAAGTGCATACGGCACACCCATAGCCCTCAAAAAGGTTTAAATATTCTTTGAGTACATTTAGTGTATTTTCTCCCACACTTTTAGTCATCAGGAGATTTTAAAGACCCTGGCTTCCATTCATGCAAAGTTAATTACAGGCAAGCTATTTCTCAACCAAACAAGTTTACATTTTCTTTACTAATGGCATAGTGAACTGCGGGGTTTTACATCACAAACTGTAAATTTTTAAAAGAAAAGTTTAGTAAGTTTTATACTTATAATATACAGCAGATATCTTGCAAAAGTAGATACCAAAATGAATAAGTGAACCATTCAGTGTATAAATTGAGTAGGAAAGGACAAACAGGCACACTTATTTACAAAAATAATCCTTTCAAAATCTGACACTTGAAAAGAAAACATCTAAGGAATTTGAATCATTTTTAAATTATTCTGCCCACATATGGAGACTCATCTGGTGAAGAGTCCTGTAGACAGGAGATGCGTGAGTGTATTTTTTAATGGACACTCATTACCAAAGCACAAATTCAGCCAGGAGTTGCACTGTCAATGAAACAGCTTCCTCAGTTAATATCTTGGACAGTTTACTCTCAATGCCAATCTCAGCAAAACCCATCAGTTTTGCCTCATTTCTATGATGTGGCTTACCCACTCAAATATCAAAATCTACATATAGATACCTGAGCTCAACATCCAAGTCACTTTGGGAACCAACAGAGTAAAACAGACCCTTCCAGGGTGCAGCTCACCTTATCCTGACATACTTGGCTAAATGCTAGTCACAGGCCCTAGGCATTTAATTCCTATTACTCCTCATCAGTATCAAAGGAGCTTAGACCCAAAATCTGCTTTAGAAGAGAGGTGGCTACACAGTACTGTATAAGAGATTAATTCTACCTATTCTGTTTAAGGAAGTTGGAAAGGAAAAGTTGGAAAGGAAAAAATTATTCCACCAATTAACCAATTCTTTAAAAAGAACTCCAACAAAATTATCTGAATGCTGCAAATCACGGAAAGACAAGATCTCACCTGTATCTAAAGGGGAGAGCAGCGAGACTTACGGTGCCTTTTGCTGGTTCACAAGAACCAACTCACTGCTCCACCTACAACTCGCTTCTCGGTGCACCCCGCTTTTACTTTGCTCTTGTCTTAGATCTCAAGTACATTAGCAACGGCACATTATCTAAAAAGAATCATACTGCAATACATAAACAATACATTCCTTAAAGTTTACCAGAAGAATCCAGCCAAATTCAGGGCCTGGCTGCTCTCCAATAAGCAAAAAAAACAACTCCGTCTCGCCACCCCAGAGACCCCTCTAGCCTTGTAAGAGGGCCGTGCAGCCCTGCCCGTGGCTGCTCGCTGCAGAGGGGACGCCCGGCGGGGCCTCGCGGACCCGGCACCTGCCGCAACAAGGATGGCGTCTCTCATGCAACGTGCGGCTCTGCAAAGGCAAGGGGGCGGGGGGGGAGTTCCTAAAAACAGCCACCACCAAACGGCTGCAGCCCAGGATGCTGCAGACTGTGCAGCGTTTGCTGCGCTTGATACTCCTGTGTGTCTCCTGAACTCACCTCTGGCACACGCAAAGATGGAAATAGGGAATTCTCTCGTATTCGCTTGGTTCTTACGCTTGGACAGATGGAATGCATTTTGCTACACACGGCTGCTCAAATTTCGCTTGGTATTACATCTAGCTTTAAACACAAAAGCACACTTCAGAGGTTTAGAAGTTTCAGAATTACACTGCACAAACCGATCGCTGCTCTGCTTATGTTTATTCATATGAAAGTCTGTGTCAGCACAGGTTTTCTTTTAATGACTGTTACCTAAGGCACATTATAAATTCACAAAAAACAGAGCAGTGTAACGGTATCTAGCACACACACACACACACACACACACTTCACATGTACATATATGCGAGGCCATCCCAAAACCACACAAGACCAATTTAAATTCCACCACTGTTGATGTGTGGGCTCTATAAAAGCGCACGGCGTCCAAGGCTGCAGACTTCAGGCACAAAGGCTGAGCCACAGAAGGACGACCCGTGCCGCACGGGCCGGCTTCCCAGCCACCTACCTGACAGACATTTCCACTGATCCAAAAAACTCTTCATTGCTAAAACACTTGACTATTTGACAGCTTTTTTTCTTCCTCTTTAGCTTATCCATCAATTTGTTTACCTGAAAAAGGTGTACACGATATACATCCATGAACAAGATTATTCCTCTACACCAGCAAAATATATTTAACATATTTACAGGTACCTAAAGAAACCAACTGTTTTATCTTTGGTGTGAGGCTTGACTACTTTCAGTATTTGCAAACAGCAATATATATATATATTGCAAGCAGCAATATATACACCATATGGTAATAACCAAACATAAACCAACAATAACCAAGAGTTATTTTGTTGAACATGCGAGGATGCTCATTTAAGAAAGCATTAGGAAGACTACATTTTAGTTTAAAGAATTTTCAATAGTCCAACATAGTAATTTGAGCAGAATGACAGCACCTACTCTGTGATGCTCTCAATCAAATCTTTTAGCTGTATGAAAGTCTGGCAAGAGAAAGAGGAGTTGTACAGTCACACAGAGATGTGAATTCCTTCAGCTGTTAAAATAAATGTAATATTCCATATGTTAATCTTTATTTCCCCATAACGATCCTCCCCGCAGACAGCTAGTTTTGACGTTGTCATACAATATGCCATTATCAAAAAAATCTAAATCATTACCTAAACCTCATGAGTTTAGGTACCTACCTCTCAAGCAAACCACGTGCTAGCTGCTCAAAAAGGTCACACGTGTATTTACACAGTCTAGACTTCCCTAAGTGCTTTTAGACTGAATTCTGCACGTACGAGCCAGCGTAAAGAACATAAAAATCAAAAGGAAGTTACAGATCACTTTCTGCTTCCTCCCCATGTTAATGTAAGGCACTTGAAGAGAATATATTAAATAACCACATGTTTTTTGCACTCCTGCATGACACTTCTGCATTTGCATCCCCTTGAGACAATAAACGAAATGATTTATCCAAAAAGGCCTCTGTCAAGGTTCCTAGCCTGGCAAATAGTAACTTTAGCAGGATTTTTTTTTTCCTGTGTTAAATGAAAATATTTTTTTAGAGAGGTTGTGGAGTCTCCTTCTCTGGAGATCTTCCAAACCCGCTTGGACGCAGTCCTGTGCCACATGCTCTAGGTGACCCTGCATGTGCAGGGGGGTTAGACTGGATGATATCTAAAGGTCCCTTCCAACCTTAAGGATTCTATGATTCTACGATTTTCCTTTGCTGGCTAATACCCAAAAGACAAAATGATGATCTCCTGAAACAGGTTGGCAGGATGGAGCTTGCTTGGGGACTTTAAGAATGACTCACTACAAGAAAATTTGCAAATAACCAAAACGATGGGGGGAACGTGGACTCTACATTTCTTAACTGACGAGTATGAATACGGGCAAGAAGCTAAGGCTGACCGAGTCAGAGGACACTGCTAACACAGCTGAAGTGGCAAATTTGCTGTTCAGTGGCCAAGGGTTCAGTTGATGCATTCAGAAAGTGCAGAGTTGGCCAAAGCTCTTGCAGCACCAGGCAGTCAGGACTTCAGCCACCTTCCCATTTACCACCCCTGCTTTCCAAAGACGCCAGCACTGAGAGCTTCCCCCACCTCAAGAAAACTGCATCAAAACCATATCCTCTCGACAACTTCAGTTCTGTAAATTACCTATATAAGATGTGCACAGTCAACAAAAATGAGCACCTCCAGGCCAAAGAATGAAGACTCTTGTGTCTTATTTTTAAAACTCAGATGACTGATTGAAGAAAGAGCTGTATAATCACTGCACTCACACGCCTGCCTTCTAACTCTGCAAGTTCTCATTAATGGTCAGGGCACGGTCAGCCCCAGTTTCCTATCAGTTCTCAAGAACCGCTCCTGCTGCTGGTCTGCATTAATGTTATGACTTCTAGCAGATTTTGTTACTATTTCCACTTTCCAGAAAGAAATTACTCAGAACGTAAATTGTTTTTTCAAGCTCCTATCAGCAATTTGAGATGACAGCTAAGATGTTTCCGTTTGGTTTTGCTTAAACTGGAATTATATCAAGATCAACAACCAAGAAACAGAATTGGCATTATAATAAGAAAAATCACACAGCTGCAGCACATCAATTAAAGAGACAGAGAGAGACAGGGTTGTTTTGTTTGTTTTGTTTAAAAAAAAAAAAAAAAAATCAATATAGGTGCACGAACCAGATCAGGGCAAATTGATTTCAAGACAGAGATTCCTCTTCTCTCTTCTCAATTGGGAATGATCGCAACAGGTTGCTGTTACATTTGAACAGTTTTTAGAAGATTTCAATGCAACACATCTTAATGAATTTTATTTGAAAGGGAAATTTTAATAGGCTTCATTACTGCAGTATGACTGCCCTGGAAGAAAGCGCTCTAGCACCATATCTTATCTTTCAATGAATACTTACAATCTCTCTTTAGCTCAACTATTTTAAGGTTTGAAAGACTGTCACAGGCATAAACTGCCTAACGGCTAAGTAGAAGAGCATCCTGACTGCCACCTCCGTAAAACTGGGGAGTCAGGAATGCAGAACAACGGCTCCACCTCCACAGCCTACGAGCAGGGATGTTCCAGCAGCGCTCCTTGCTAGCGTTCTCCGAGGACCTTCCTACGTGCGCTCACGTTTTGGCCATGAAATGTTATACTGGAAACTCTGACTATAAAACAACTGCTTACGAATGAAAGAGAGGTAACTGCAAACTCGCAACAAATGTTCGGCAGCATTCTCTGAGTTACATTTTTTTTTTTTTATTTTCTCTTTTCTTTTCTTCTATGACATTTTCCAGGCAGTCTTGCCAGCTAAATTATAAACTTGCTTTTGAGTCCCAGCAAGCAAGGCTGGAGCCCCAATGCAAAGAGGGTTTTTTTTTGGAGAACGCTTCCTAGAATGGGCAGGTAAATTGGAACAACAACAAACAGATTCTCCAGGCAGACAAGCAGCTTTGACTCACACACCTCTTAGCACCCTAATGTGGCTGAAATTACCCACATGAACAGCCTCCTTGACATAAATGCACTTAAGCTACCTGTACTATAGATACATGCAGAATAAGATTGATTTACTGCTTACAGTATTTTAATACATGTTAATAAGGACACTGCACTGCAGCAATACACTTACTGCAAGCTAAGCAGAGAAGGAAAAATTTTAGCTGTTATTTTCATCCTCTCACCCGTTAAAAGTAATAAGCTGATTGGTGATAGAGGTTACGTAAAAATGCCTGAATTTTCCTGAAGATTGACCAGTTTGAATATAAATTAGTACATTAAGAAAACCAACATAGTAAGTTTTACTAAGGTAATGTGAACTAACAATAGCAACTTAGATAACTGCAAAGAAAAATACTGTTTCACCCCATATAATTAGTTTGCACCAATGAAAGATTGAGACCAATATTTACAAATCCTTTAAAAAGGCCAGTGGCTGAAGTGGAACAGAGAAAGTTGAAAGCAGCATTTTCCCCTTTCAACACAACTGTTATCCATAGCTAAACATCTGTTTCAAATATAACCAACAGAAAACATATTGGGTTCTCACACACACTTGAACAATTTCTATTCATTTCTGTTATGATTATCTAAGAGTTTTCCCCTTAAAACCAGACATGCAAGATGCATACCAGTCTCTGTACACTTCTGTCATATTCTCAGTTTAACCACAATAAACTAACACCTTTTTAAGGGACTCCAACATAATATTTCCTATATTCATAACATTTCTAAGAAATATAATCAAGATCATTTTTAGGGCACCTATGCAGCAATACTTGAACTGAGCAAATTCCAGTCTGGTTTCTCTGGGGAAAGAAGGACCTTAAGACGTTCTAAATATTATGTTCAATAAGTCACTTTTGTGTATTACTCTGGTTTAAAGTGACAGAACACACTTCCTATCTGGAAGACATATACTAAACCGTATATGATGTGCAGTACAGAAAAAGGAAAAAAAAATGCAGAGCACAGTGAAATAAGCACCCTATTTAGAGTCATTCTAAATAAAATTTCTGAAATAGTAAATGCAGTAAATTAACCCCTTAAAGTATTACTGAATATTTCATACAAATGTGAATGCCATAGATTTTTTTTCAAGCCAACATGTTTTGGAAAATAAAAATTCATAACTAAAAGAATTAGTAAGTTATTTTATCTGATAGCAGAAGGAATCAACTAGCCATCTATAAAATAACAGCTTACAAAACAGATTTACAAAAGATATTTATTTCTTGGGAGATAGTTTCAAAGCAAACCTCAACTGGTTTTAAAAGTCTGTTTTACTTTGTCTTATGCTAGTACATGTGCCAATGCTTGTACACTGCACTCTGTGAGCTCAAAATATATTCTCCAATCTACAGAGCAATAAAGAGGCTTTATGATCAACACATTTCATTCTTTCTGTGCTATATGCAAAGCAATTCACTCTTTCCTAAAAGCAAGTAAACTGTATCAAATGCTGTGAGAAGGCAAAAACAAATCATTATTTATTTATGGAACAGGAGCAAACGGAGCTACTGAACACCTCTGCACCCTAAGTTTCACTCAAGTGAGGCCCCATCCCTGGTCATGGGAAGAATCTGATCTAGACCAGATGAAAGCCCAGACACCAACAATGGCAACAGCCGCAGCTCACGCTGACATGCAGGTCGACATCAGACCAAGGCAGGGATGGAGCTGCGCACCAGAACCTGCCCCTTAACGAAGGCCAAGGTGCAGCCCATGCTCCCCGGTTAGATATAGCAGGAACAACCCAGGGCACACGCAGAAATAAACCAAGAACCCCACAAACCCCCACAGCTTTATTGAAAGAAAAAATCTTCCTTAGTTGCAAGAAGAAGAAGAAGAAGAAGAAGAAGAAAAAAAAAAAAAAAAGAAAAAAAAGTGAGACATCAGTATAAAAGATTTGCTCCACTAACCCATTAATGACAGTTCCAGGATCAACAGAAACCGCTATGCCACAGTAGCTTTCATCCCTCGAGGAATCACCGATGGGACACAGAGGACCTGCCTCCACGCAAGGCCCTGCTGCTACTCCGGGCCCTCCCTGAGTAACCGCTGCTCCGCAGGGAAGAGCCGGGCCTGGGCAGCGGGAGAGCTGTGAGCCCGGCTCCTTGACGGGCCCTCGATCTGGATGGATTTTAGAAGAGGGAGTCATGAAAGAAAAGCACATGACTTCTGCAGAGTTATTCTATACACAACTCTTAAAAAAAAAAAAAAATTATAAATATGAGCAGAAACTGCTAATGTCCTTCCTACATTCCCACATCTCTTCCACATATTATCTGGGAAATAGCACCCAAGTGCATAAACTTTTCCATTATTCTTTTCAAAACATCAATTTCTAAATTCAGTTTTCCAACCTCAGACTGATTTAACAAGTCATAAACTTGTAAGCCCAAAGATGCAATAAGCCACCACCGCTTTAGGTTTTCCAGCTCTAAGATTCCAAGAGCTCGTGGGGACGAAAGCACACCCTGCTGTGACATTATCTATGCACCCTACTGCCAGCGTGCCTCACCGCAGCCATTGCTACCAAGCCACGGCAGGACAACCCAGGCGCGTCCCCACCGCGCGCAAACACCAAGCCTTGCTCTCCTCTCGGGCACCTGGGGCACTCCCAGGCACAGAACAATAAACACGAACGGGGTAAGAAACAGGGAAGCAATAAAGTGACCTGCCTCAAGCCGCCTGTGACAGTGTGCTTTAAAAGAGTTCAGCAACTCTCTGCGAACAGCCTAAGAGCTTCTGTGGAGAGGAGCTAAAACCCACCAGCAAGGAACAGCTCTCGGAGCGACGTCTGGTGACTCAGGAGCTCTGATTCACCCACTTCCTCAGTCCACTGCTGCAAGCAGCAAGTACATCGTGACGTTCCTATACACCGCGACATTCCTATACACCGTGACATTCCTACCCACCGCCAGCCTCCCAGCACGTTGATTTCACCGCTGCAACCGGCGTTCGCTCGGAGGGAAGGGATCGGGACTACCCCGACCTGCTCGGCGAGGCCGCGGCGCTGCTGCCTCACCGCGACCAGAGCAACCGGCACGAGGAGCTGCTCAGCAGCCACGCGGCTCCCCGCAGGAGCCCCGCGGAAAACGGGTAATGGCCTCGCAACACCAACAGGCCCCTAGTAAAACCTGCTGCAACGGGGAGAGTTGAAGGCAAGTCAGGTAACTCGGGCCAGTAGTGAGAATGGCCAAATTTGCAACTGTAACCAATAAATGAAAATGAACCACATAAAACTTTTTTTTTCTAGAAACACTACAGGATTTTCACTTCAGAGTTTTAACGATTTCCTAACATCTGAAGGATGGCAGAATGTTTTGCTGGGATTACAGCACTTTGCCACATGTGTTTTTTGCAATTTCTTCAAAGGCAGCAGTATCATAAGCTGCCAGGAGGCCACCCTGGGCTGGATGAGCCCTGAAAGTGTTTTCCACAGTTCCTCTCCTGGAGCACAGCCTTCCTAAGCTGCAATTAATGGTACACTGGTAGTGCTACATTAAGCCATATGGAGATGGCATTGCCACCAAACACAAGGGACCTACACAAAACACAGCCCCGCCAGATGAACACATATCAGCAAGTACGTCCAGCCTGGCTGGTCCATGAGACTTGGTGCTGTGTGAGCCTGGAAGCTCCCGCTGCCCGAGGGGGAGGTCCCACTCCCCTTCCAGCCTTGCTCTGGCCTGGGAACTCCCCCGCCTCCTCTCTCTAGGTTTTAGTTCTCTCTGTGGGTTCACCCTCTTGCTCTGCTGGTGCAACCCAAAAGCCCAGCAGAGAACTATCCCCTGGTTCCTACCGGGGCAGTGAGTCCCTGCAAGCGCCCAACACACACAAAGCCAAAGAAGAACCAAAGCCAAGATCACACAGCCAGGGACAGGCTGAGAGCTGCCACAGCAGAGGAGGGAAGAGCAAGAACTGCAACTTCTGGCAGAGTTAAAGCATGCGAACCATGGGGGGAAGCGCAGGGCCGTCTCTTCCAAGAACCAAAGTAGGAGATGGCCCGTGCTGACCACAGAGCCACAAACGCCCCAACCGCGGGCCGAACGGAGGCAGAGGGGATGCACAAGCGCCAGCCCCGGCGCCGCCAGCAGGGCGCCCCCGGGCACGTGCAGGGGACCCCAGACTCAGACCCAGCTGCGCATCCGAGCCAGGCCGGCAGCGCGGTGCCGAGCGGGTGAAACGCGGCAGGGACGAACAGGATCGCGGGCCAGGCCGGGCGCAGGGAGCCCACAGCCCGGACAGGCGCACGAGCCCGCTCACTCGCCCGGCGCTGGTGTCCCCGCGGGGGTCGCACCGAGCACCGCGCGGCGGGGAGGTGACGGGCGCAGGCGGGGGGCCCGAGCACCGAAGAGCGGGGCCCGGGGCAGAGAAGGCACCGCGGGAGGTGCCGCGCGTGTCCCGCCCTCCTTCCCAGCGCGTCGCCCGCTCGCAGCCCCTTCCCCTGGCGCTTCCTCGCGCCCAGCGGCCTCTTCCTCGCGCGCTGCCTCCCGACCCGCACCCCGCCCCGGCCGGGCGCACAGGGGACCCGCAGCTCC